>KV000901.1:335814-417529 GCA_001598015.1 Dorcoceras hygrometricum | reverse complement strand
AAACATTCGTAGAAAGTAAAATCCTTGACTACCCAAAAGTTGCTAACCCCAACCTCCATATAACAGACCTTCGAGAGCAAAATAAAGGTAAACCAAACAGGGAAGACAGATCTAGTGTACTATGCCTGCCCTTAGACTGTTCTTCTGGAGAGGATTTCCCATAGGAAGACAGATCTGATTCAGCCCACATACCCATGAACAGGCTAGATGGAGCCATCAATCAGCCAAAACAGGCAGGTCCAGTAAACCCGCAGCATCAACAACCAGTTTCTCCAAAGGAGGTCAAGCATCCCCGGGAAATCTGATTCTATTTAGAAGAGACTGATTACATTGTTATTTGACACCAAATTCTTTGCACGGTTAAAACGACCAGAAGTTCAATATTGAATGCATTAATAGCGAAAATAACACAAATGAGCACTTATAATATGTCCAGAACCACAATTTAAGTTCTTAGCACAATATCCTGCATCTACGGCGCAGACGAAACCAATTCTAAAGTAGAAACGATGAGTATATTGATGAAGTGACTGTCTTGAAGGAAATTAAGCTGACTTTACCCTGAAATCAAATGATTACCAACCTTCGGACTGGAGGAGCAAACCCTCTTTGAATATCATCAAAAGAAAGAATCCAAAATAGATGAGATACAGAATCAGTAAGTTCAAGCTCAAAGAAGAAACCTGTAAACCTTGGTTGGTGGATTTGAAGTGGCTGAAAGTTAAAATCTTTCCTGGGTATTGCGCACATGAAGGCCCTCCAGGCTCCAGCCAGGCTAAATAATCCCCTTCCAGATCAATTGAAGATCACATCGAGGAGTTTGATAGGTGCTTGATTTTGAGTCATCCCCAATTTTCCATCGCTGCTACTGCATTTGGTGCTGTTTTTTGAGTTCCTTAGAAGATATAATTAGAGAATGCTCCATATTTGCTTTGTGAAACTCTCAACAAAACACAAGAAATGAATTCCGCAAGCTGTAGTCTTAACTTAGTTCTAAGATGATGATAATGATTGAGCACAATGCTGCATACTGTTGAAAGAATTAGTGGACTCATTAACAAACCAGAATGCATCAGGTTGTATAGTAATTCCTCCTGTATCAATGTCAATAGTTTAGGATGATTTCCGAAAGAATCCCCATCTAATTCAATAGCGGGATTAATCAAGCCTAGAGCAAACAGAGGAACATCTTCATCATATGCTATCAGATTTGATCTGGGATCAATATCTATATTCTCCATCACATTTAGAAGAGAGCACAAGAACTGGAATATCTCCACCATTGCTGGAATCCCGTAAGGATCTGTCACAGAAGAATCAACACACAAGGGCAGAACTGAATTCATCCTGAACAAGATCTTCGTGGGATACCTCCTCACACACATAACCAAGAGATTCAAGTGTAGCCTGTTTGAGAGATGCGGGTTTATCTGTTGAGTCATATTGGCAAGCAATGAACCAACAAGTTCTGGACATTCTTTCCGAGAGATTTCAATTGAAGCTTTCTTTGCAATTACTTGTGCAGCAGTGTGACTAGCTTCCTGGACAGCAGCTCCAAGGGTGTTCGATAGAGAACTTTTTATCTGAGATTTAAAGGTGTTGTCAATCGCTACCCATTGTTGGACAAGATGATACTTTGTCGCAGCTTCCTTAGTATCCAAGGAATTCTTAAGGACAATACCAGCAAGCCTACAATACTCGGTGGGTTTGCCATGATAGCAAGAATCCCGGAAGGTTCTGATCCCGGAACTGTCCAAGTGCATTCTCTGCCCCAGTACGAACATTTGCATCAGGTGATTGGGCAGACAATAGATACTGGGTGAATGCTAAAGAACAATAACAAAATCCCTTCGGCTGAAATTGCAGCAGCTAGGGTTTCTCCCTTCTCCTCTTGGCTCTTCCCACCAGTTTCAGGTGAAATCTTCACTCAATACACAGCTTCCCTTGCTCGAATCTGAAGAGCGTGAGAGAGAGAGATAAAAAGACGATGACGAAGAAGAATAACCTGGTGCGCAACTGTGAAGGGCTTTTTCCCGTCTCTCTCCCCCAAAATGAAGGCATCGATTCGTGGCTGGTTTCTCCCGCTCCTCCGAAGTCTACTCCTTCCTTGGGTGGCATCGTCTTCCTCCTCGATTTCCCACAGACGGCGCCAATTGATGTAGCCAAATTTTGTCAGCCGAAGAGCCACCACCTCGGGAGAAGGAGTTCGGGCGTCGGGCACTAGAAGATGGAAAGTGCTTCTCCTTGGTTCCTGCAGCCACAAACACAGGTCAAAGGGCGCCGGAGGTGAGTCCGGCGAAGCCCCTCCGATGCCTAAGTCAGGCGGTATGCCAGAGAGAACGTGGGCGAGATCGCGCGCACGTCTCCCGCATAATACGACCCACGTTCTCCGCCTTTTGCGGAAGTGCTTTAACACGTCGGGTCGGGGTCCTCGGGAGATACCCCGAGCTCACACTGCTTCCTCGATCCCCCAGCTCCTCTTCATGATGCGGATGCTTGGGCTTTTCCCGAGGTATGACACCCGAGGAGGTCCCAAGGCCTCGGCCAGGACTCCCGAGGTGCATGCGTTCCTTGATTGCTCTTGCCTTAGACGACGCGGGTAATGCTGATGGTGGAGTGCTCGGTCCTCGGGCGAACGACTCGGTCCTCGGGTCCCGAGGTGGTTACGGGGGGCATCATATATATATAATCAACGGATGACGTGAAAAGATACATAATCAAAAGACGGTACATAAACATGATATAAGATGTGGATGATAGCAAAATCATCTATATATATTCACCCGGGAATATGCCAGACTAAACTAGGTAATTGTTAGATAGGAATTCAATCTTCTATTATTAATAGTATACTACTTGGTCGATGTCGTATATATCACAATTCCTAAAGTCTATTGTTTAAGTGCAATAATTATCTTTTTTAGATAGAGCGATATAATCATGATATTTGTGTTTCTTTAATCGATTTAAAAAATTGAAATTTTAAAATCAGATATAACTTTTAGTAAAACAACAAGCACTTGGTCATCCATCTATCATATTATTAGTTTTCTTATGAATATAGAAGTTAATTTTACGGTGTTCTTTCAAATATAAGAATTTAGTGGTCACCACTAATTTTTACTAGATTCTTGAGAACCGATAAGCAAAAAATAGAGTCTCGCCTCTTAATTAAATAAAATATATCATATTTCTGGTTAAAAATTTTTAAAATATATTTTTAATGTACAAATTTTAAGTCAAATCTTTTATACCATTCTTACAAGCGTAAATACAAAACCGCAGCTAAAGTTCTTATAAACTTCACGAAATAAGAAAGATCGCTTCAAATAATTGGTCTGCCTGCTAACTAAATATGAAAATCTCACCCGAGTTCCTAATTTTTAGTAAGTTTTTAAAAAAGTTCAATAAAAAAGTTAATTAACATAAATAAACCTTATCCACGATACATGCATTGTCTGGACAACATAAATACTAATTAAATATAAATTTACTGAGTCAACATATGACTCGGACAACGCGTAAGCATCGAAGTCGATACATTATTATCTGTGCTAACTGACAATTGACTCGATTTGTTTGTAAGAAAACTTGACATTTACTAACCTTTAATTAATCGACACGTTGTAAAATCCAATCGCACAGGTTAATCTATGCAGTAATATTTTAATATAAATGATATGTTTACATGATCATGCAGATTCAAACTAAAATATTTGACGGAATCAAATGAATATGTATTAAAGAAAAGTCAAACCATGGATAGGAAAGTTTTATTAATTTTGGTGCCGACAACGTCTCTCGGGTCCCGACCCGAGAATTATTTTTCTTCACCCGAGGATATAACATAAGCTCCCGACCTTCACTCAAAATCAAATGTTAAAGGGCATCGGAAGTGTTTCCAGAAACCCCTTCGCTATCTAAGTCTAACAGTCAACCGATCGAGTGAGAGCTTTATAAATAAGAGTGTATGTTGACGTATATGAGTTAGTGGATGTTTGAGTAATTGGGTGTACCTGAGTTTGGCTGACAAATTAATGTGAGCGATATGACCAACATGTGATGTGATCGGAGGTGATCTACGTATCATTGCAGGTTCTCGGCACTATGCTCCTTTCACGCACAAATCACATTTGCAGACTGGATTCATGCAACCTCTCCAGACTTATCGCCGGCGTGATAATCACCCTTGTTTCTCGTATGCGTCTCGAGAACTTGGGCATAATGACTGCGGACCCGAGACCAACTTACCACATTGTATCAAATTTGACTAGGTTACTTATACCACGAATATGTTGATGTGACATATCCGTGATGGCTATTATTTGGATCATAAAATATGTTTGTCACATTCTATAAAACCAAAGGAACATGTCATAGGAATTTATTTATTCAGTTTTCATAAAATTTTAACTAAAGGGAAATTTTTATATTTTAATGTAATTTGATCATATTCTTTTTCTGCTACATATTTGTTTTGGATTTGTCCATAAAACCATCATCGCAGACTGAGTCAGGGGGCCAGGTGGTGTGATCATTTGTCCAACCTCGAATATTACCTGTAGTTTTAACATATAGTGTATCCAAAATTTTCAACCAGCAGAAGAATTCAATTCTTTTAAAAATTATACAACGCAAAATATATAATAAACTTAAATATTAACTTCATATAGTTTTACAAAGAGTCTTCGAGATTTTTCATACTTTAAAATGTTTTTTTAATAGTTTCATTATCGATCATATCAAGTACCTATCTCTTAATATATGTTATAGAACATGTATTTAATATATCATCTCTTAACTAATTACAAATTAATATTTGATGATTATCATTGTTGAAAGCACATTTTCTCTATTTTTATAGTTCTAGTTACAACAATATTAACTTAAAAGTTAAATAAACCCGATAATACATATAATTAATGTTTTCGGTTGAACCATCGTTTTGCAAAACTCACTAATTCCCACAACTTTATAGTACTTATTTCTAATTTGAATATGAAAATAAAGTTTTTAACTTGATATTAAAAACATACATTAACTCCATATATAACTGAGAATCACATGATAAAACTGAGCAATTCAAATTTTCAAATAAATTCCTTGTTGACCCTTGACATGGGATTTTCGATTCATGATTTCATTGATTTAAACAAAAAACATTTCGTAACATAAATAAATATGCCAACACAAACCATAAATATATCAGACTTAATAAAACCTATTCCTGTTTTTGATTCATCAAAATAATCATAATGAATATAAAATTAGCAATATTTAAAGATGTCATATGCATAATTACAATTTTTCATTCATGGTGAATTTTTGTATTTAGAAAGCATATTATACATATATATATATATATATATATATACACACGGCTACAAAAGACTTTAAAGTTTTAGGGTACGGCCACAAAAGACTTTAAAATGTTAGGGGACGGCCACCCCTTCCAAGACAGATAGCTCCGCAACTTGTTCTTTCAATAAGTATTTACGGTTTTAAATATTTTTCCCATAATTATTTACCTCTGAATATTTTAAATGAAAAACTAAATAACATTTTTTTCATATAAACCTCTCATATATATGTTTATTGAAAACTAATACATCTTTTCAAGTCTATAAAAATGTATTAAAATTTTAATTTATTACCAAAATGTCAAACATCAGAAATCGCTTTCCAGTTTGATTGATGGGGTGGCAAATATTTTTGTGAACTCATGTCATCTTTTATAGACTTGAAGACTTACAAATTTATAACCCACTATTTATACACAAAAAAGTTGATATCAATTTCGTAGACCTTACGTTTGTTGTTATATCAAAAGTTATAATTGATGTGGTATATATCCAATCTTTTAAAACATGTAGCGACTCAAGTATCATGGTTCGATCATTTTACCTAACATGGACAATTATTGAATTTCAACAATTCCTCTCGCAATAATTGCGCTCCTTGCAAACAATGAGAATTAAACTAGTAACATTGGCTCTGATACCAATTGTAGGATCAATCACTTATCGTTTTACTAAAGTTATAGTTGAAAATAACGGTACAACTCTAATATTTTAAATCGTATAGTAATTCAAGCGTCACAGTTCGATCGTTGTATCTAGTAGGGATAATTATTGCACTTCAATACCAATTGTTATGATCAAACATTTATTAGTAGGTCAAAATTTATAGCTGTTAGCTAATGTGTAACTTTATTTCCTTATACATGTCATATCCCTTAAAAATCAGTCTTACCATTCCCTTTACCACCAGTCCTGTTGTGAGGCTCTCTGCTCACAATTAAGTCTCTAATCTCAATCAGTGGGTTATTAATTTAAACTAAACAAGTTTATTAAATCTAATCTGGTTCGTATATAAGATAATAAAATTTCTTCTTTTCTAACCAGCAGAAGCTAACCAGCAGCAGCTTAAAGGAAAATTCAACTTGTATCGTAAACATTATTCATTTATTAGAACACTTCATAGTATACAGTGATTACAAGCTAGGTTTGCTAGTACATGCTTGATTCTTATATACAAAACTAGACTTGAGCAACCTAAGATCAACTGTCCAAAAAAATATAAACTATCAGCTGGTGTTAATTATTCCTGCTGCTGACCCAGCGTCTAGGTAGTTATCTCTCGCTACCCTTGGTTGCTCCCCACTAGTTTCTTCCTCCTGTTGCCATTCACACATACAAAACAAAACAACAGCCGGAATAACTCCGGCAATTCAATTCTCTTCAATATGCAATGTCATGCAAATATAAAAGATCCACTACCTGTGATGGATCGACACATACATAATTCAAGTTCTAAGTCAAGAACGGTAATCAAACATGTATGTGATTTCAGCGGGAATACTCAAGAAATATCATTCTCGAGTAATCTAATCCCCGACTCTTCTGTCAAATTATACCTTCGTTCCTCTGTTTTCAAAGTACTTCACTAAGTTCTGTTCAGCACTTCCTGAGATACTCGCAGAATCACAAATTGATATCTGAAATCAAGATGTTCTCAATATTTCGAATTCAATCTTATTTATATACAACGGTCTCTGTTTTTCTGCAGCATTTCCAACGTGTTCAATTCGATTTCCACGTGTCATGCTGAGTATTTATCAACCGTTATAGGATAAACTCCACCGCTTCGATATAGGATAAACTCCCACCGCTTCGAATCCAGCTTCTTCGATCAGTAGGTAGAGCATCTCCACTGTTCTTCATGGTATAAAGGAATTCTCGCGACTGATGCTACTAAGTCTCACGACCAGAAGCTGTAGCTCTATTCTGTTGGTGTAATATTCAGTCGCAACAAAACCAGCTTTCTCAATCAGCTGTCACATAACAACCAGTCGCTGTATTTCAATATCGAAACAACGCTGTATCAATTAACTCAGACGACGACGTAATAGCCCAACAGCTGATTCCCGATTTCTATTGAAAGCACTCACCAGCTGATCACACTAAAAGATTTCATCGTTAAACAAACTCAGTCGCTGTTCAAGATAGTCATATTTCATTCCCTCGACTGAAAGTATCATCCTCTTATTATTCAGCAGAAGCAACAACCAGTCGCCGCAAGAATCCAGTCGTAACAAGAATCCAGTCGCAACACTTCGAAAATCAAAACGATGTCGTTACAAGTAATTCCAACGACGTCGTAACGTACCCAAAAAAACCAGCAACTGGTCGCTCTAATAATCCAACGACTGATTTTGCTACGTTATTCAAAACGGCATCGCATTGTTCCTTCGACTGATTAACCAGCAGATACCACAAACCATAGACTGATTTCAGATCCCTCGACTGGTCACTAATTCATACAAAACGAGATCGTATCGAGGTTCCTGTTCATAAGTCAAAACGATGTCGCATTGCTCTCTCGGCTGGACTCCAAATTTCTCGACTGGTTCGCGTTTAACCTCAAAACGACGACGTCGCACCTACGTCATCAAAACCAGTCGACACATTAATAAACCAGCAGATGCATACACCAGCAGGTGCGTAAGAAACTCTCGCTGCTGGTTCCCACGTGAATAAACCAGCAGGTTCACAAAGATCTCTTGCTGTTGGTTCCTACGTGCATAACAGTAACCTACACGTGGCGATTCCTTATTGAATCTTGCATTTGCGCGTCTGCTTCTAGCTGCAACCAACACTAGCGCTTCGACTGAAGTTCAAAATTCGACCAGTCGCGAGCTACAGTAGTGTTGACCCGCATTGACTTTGCTTTGGTAACCTGCTGCTGAACGATTTTATCAAATCGCTTCGGCTGGTCGCTTCGTCTGGTTCCCACACTTAGCACAATTCAGCGATACAAAGTTCTTTAATCACCCAACACTTCCAGAAGAAATCCGAGCTCATAATCAAGTTTCATCAAAATCTATCATTTGAAAATCTGGAAATGTCGGAATTACTAATTCTCTTCTTAATTATGTCGGGCATTACACCTTTCCTCAGCAGAGATAGTATTACCTGTTAAAATTTGGAGTCATACTTTTACACCAACCCGATTATTTAGATCGTCAGCAGCTTAGTCTATGAGAGTTTCCCAGGAGCTCACTTATCTAAGTATATATGTCACTCATGCACGCTTAACTCAGCAATCTCACCCCCAAGATGTATGGAATATGCTCTGGAAGACTCGAAACCCTGACATCGCTCTAATACCAATTGCATGAACAAACACTTGCCACTTACCAAAAACTAAATTTTAAAATGTATTGCAACTTCAAGCCCCACGATTCAATCGCTCAACCTAATAAGGGTAATTACTGTACTTCAACAAATTTAAATACTATAAGAACGGCATGAAAAAAAATAATTGAGATGAAATTCAAACATTCAATGTTACATGTTTCTATTTTCTTTGTTTATTTATTTTTTAATCATGATGTAACATCATGTATGTTTTTAAAATAATTTTAAATGAAAACTCTTCGTCAAACCATAAAACTTCATAATCCAAAAAACAGTAGGTATATATTTAACTACGGAAGTATGGCCTAATTTTGATGGCTTGATCTCGTTACTATTTTTGATCCCTCGGTCTTAAGCCCAAAACATCACTTATCGCCACCCGTATTGCTCTAAGCTCTCACGCATACTGCTCTTAGATCTCACCCATGCCGCTTTCAGCTCTCAATCATGGCTGGCAGCTGGTATATATGGGGTGTCTAGGTTTGAGATCTAGTGAGGGTGATCCGCGCTGTTAATAATCCGTGTCCCTGTACCCCATTGGTTATAGTGTGGTTCTGTGCTACAGGAAATTCTTAAACATAGTGTCTGAACCGATAGCCTTGATCTACCTAGATCCGAGCTGTTTACTTATCTTCATGCCCGATCTGGTATCATTGACCTCACCGTGTTGCATGTGTCCTTTCGTATCTTGTTCTCTTTTACAGGTACATTCGAACAACATTAATCGTGAAACAAGATAGCATACATATATTTTACTCTATGTCGGTAAATCTAAGAGCCAACATAATAGCTGCAAGGGACGAGGAAAGTAAACCACACTAGATAAGTTTTTGTACAATATGTGACAAAGTTTCGGTCGTAGGAGTCGACTGCAAATTATTATTCAACGCTTATTGAACTATATCATCTTATTGGGGCAACTATTCAAATAATTATTAATAAATGAGCTTCAACTCAAGCATTAACTATAGGTAGGCATGATCTTGAAAAAATCTTTCTGAACGTAAATGATATTGTGCATATTTCATTTATGCTAGCTCCTAATTTGGCTCATAAAGTCATAATTATCGTGTAACATGGGCGGTCCTGACCAAACTTAGTCCTTAAACGAGTTTGGAATAAGAGCCTCTTACAATAACTTTAACAGTAAAATAAATATTTAAAAATTATATATCATAGTAAAAAAATACTAAATTAAAAGAACATACATGATCATATAGAGCTTTTACATAATTCTCAAAATAATTTTCATATTTAGTCTCTTAACTCACCGGGGTTCTCAAGTATCAGATGATATGACGACCATATGAACAGGTAATAAAATACGATAGGAACACGACTATCAGAATGTCAATATTAAGTATAACGAATATCCGAGATTACCTGCGTCATATGATTATAAACTACATTATCCTTTAAAGATACATAAGTTCAAAAAATTAATATAAAATTATTTTCGAATATATCATTTTTTGGTTGATAACCATGAATTTGGAAACACATTTGTGCGAGTAAGTGATTCTTTTTAATACGTTAGTTTCTTAAAACTAATTTGTGCACACTTTTTAAATATATAACAAATTATAGATTAAATATATAATAAACAAATTTAAATTTAATCAGCCGGAGAATGTGTCTCGCCTGCCGCCCAGGGGCAGAGCGCCCCGGTTATTATGGAAGTGCCCATTTAAGAAGCAAGCAAGTGTTGTTACCCTCAATCGAAAAAATTAATTTTTTGATAAAACTTGTACTTAAAATAAATTATTAAGAGAATAATAGATTATATATCTCAAAATCATTTATCAACGGTCAAGCCAGAATTGTTTTTCAAACTCTATTGAATGAAAAATTGAAAACACCCACCCGTCTTTCCATTCCTTGTATTGGAGGTCTCTATTCTCAAACTCCAGTTCTCGTTTATATTCTATTTTCTGATTGGGTGGAACAATTTTGACTTTTGACTACATTTTTTTAAATAACTCCTCCGGCCATTGCCGCCTATATCAGTCTCCTCCATTATGGCATTGATAAACAACTGTCACCTAAGAAAATTCAATGGGTTCGCTCTCAAGCCCCCACGTTGTCATCTTCCCTTTCTTGTCCCAAGGCCACATCATCCCTATCCTCTACCTCTCGCGCCTCTTGCGGCGGCGTTCCGTCGTTGTCACCCTCTTCACCACCGCCGGGAACTCCCCGGGCATCCGCGAATCCCTCCAAGACACCGACGTTTCCATTATCGAGCTCCCTTTCCCACAGAGCATAGACGGTGTTCCTCAAGGCGTAGAAAACACTCAGAAACTGTCATTCGAGTCATCCTTTGTTCCTTTCGCGAGGGCAACCGAACAGATGCAAGCGAGCTTCGAGAAATCACTGGAAACCCTCCAGCCTGCGGTTTCATGCATCGTCTCCGATTCATTTCTATGGTGGACTCTGAAATCTGCGCAGAAGATCGGAATCCCGAGGCTTGGGTTCTTCGGGATGGGGAATTTTTCGGCCACCATGTACCAAATATTGGGGAGATTCAAACCGCACGCGGGTACAGATTCAGTCGATGAACCCTTTTCGATGACTTATTTTCCTGAGATAGAGTTGACGAGGAACGATTTCGACCCACCGTTTGGTGATATTAATCCCTCGGGACCTTACGTAGATTTCCTGACGGACTGTATAATCGCTTTGGCGATGAGTAATGGTTTGATCGTGAACAGCTTTTACGAGCTGGAACCTCGTTATGTGGATTTCTGGAACAAGAACCTCGGGCCGAAAACTTGGAATATCGGGCCACTCTGCTTGGCTGCTCCGCCGCCGGAGATTAATAGATCGAAGAACGCAAGCTGTCACCTGCAGTGGTTGGATGAAAAATTGGAAAGGGGTGAGCCCGTTTTGTATGTTTCGTTCGGTACACAGGCGGAATTATCACCTGAGCAGTTTCTTGCAATTGCAGAAGGTTTGGAGAAATCGGGGGTGAGTTTTTTGTGGGCTGTGAGGCCGAAAGATTTGGATTTTTTACCGGAGTTCGAATCAAGGGTGAAAGGTAGGGGAATTGTAGCAAAAGAATGGGTTGATCAAATGAAAATCCTCCAACACGAGGGAGTAAAAGGGTTTCTGAGTCACTGTGGGTGGAACTCAGTGATGGAGAGCATCTCCGCCGGAGTTCCGATTCTGGCCATGCCGTTTGTGGCGGAGCAGCATCTGAATGCAAGGTTTGTGGCGGAGGAAATCGGAGCGGGACTGAGGATCATGCCACGCGGTGGATCGGTGAGGGGTTATGTGGCAGCGGAGGAGGTGGAGAGGAAGGTGAGAGAGCTGATGGTCGGCGGGAAGGTGGCGAAAGAGGTGAATAAGAGGGTGGCGGAATGGTGCGGAGCGGCTTGTGCTGCCGTGAAGGAAGGCGGTTCTTCTTGGCGCACGTTGGATTCACTGATAGATACTGTAGCGGGAAATCTTAATTAGTCAATTCGAGAAATAAAAATAATTAATAGTCAGTATCTAGTATGATATTTTTGTAACTTTATATTAAATGATGGTCATGTTATAAAATAAAAGTAATATTAACAAAAATAATTTCAGATTATCTTTATAAAAATTTTTATGTTTCAAGAACTCTTAATTTTATATTAGTAGAAAATTATTATTTCTCTATAATTTTCTTAATTTAGAGAGAATTAAAGTAGAATGGAATTTATATATTTTTTATGTATATGTATAATAAAAATTACAAGTCTATTTATAGACGAATGAAATGATTAAAATAATAAAAATGTATAATCATTTCATTTAAGATACATCCAACAACTAATAACTAATAGTAACCATATAATTTATTTGACTATTTCATAATACTCCTCATTTGGATGTCTTTATTATGTTTTGATACTGACTCGTTAAAAACCTTATTCGAAAAATCCAATGGGATAAAAACCTTAGTAAGGAAAAAAGACGTTAAACAAAATCATTGTAGGTTTTCTCACTGATACGTAAAAGAAGTTTTAGTTAGACACATAACCTGCGAGCTGGTGTGCATTGGTGGCTAGGAGTTCTTGCAGCTTGAGGGCTGTTGGGTCGGATCTGTACACAAGGTGTAAGATCAAATCTTCTAGTGGATCATTTCTTCGAGTGGATCCTTCCTGTGTGGAAGAAGGGGAGACGTAGGAGATTTAACTCCGAACTTCCATAAACAAATTGCAGCATACATTTCTTTACAGCTTTATGCATTGCATAGCATAGCATATTTTAAACTTTGTTTAACCTGTTAAAATGGCTTTCGATTTTCAGAGAATAGTTCAGGTTGTTCCGCAAGATTTTATATCTTATATGATCTATATCTCGGTGCACAAACCTTTCAAGAACACTGAGCTATTGTAGCTCAAGAAATAGCAAGATTTAAGTAACCAGATGGCACGTGATCTGGACCAGCTCGCAGAGCTGCTGGTCCAGCTGAGGCACGATCTGGTTTCACTATTGCGTGCTATTTTCCGGACAAATTTTTTTAAATGCACGTAATCTTGGCTTTTGATCTAAGGATGGGTGCCTCAGCTGTGTGTGAGCTCATGGCAACCCCGGTTTTCGATCCCATCAAATACCAATTGTTAGGATCAAAAGTTTACTACTGGACCAAAAAGTTGTCAGACAATGTTTAACATTATTTTCTTATACATGTGACAACGTGGGAGTGCATCTATTATGTCGATGTTGAGTTGTTAGGCCCACGAGTCCAAGAGATGAATGTCTAAGTGCTATTGTTTTATCATATCCCTTAGAAATCAGGCTTACAATTTCCCTTACCACTAGACATATCCTCGAATTACCCATTAAGATCTGGAGTCACACTTATACAACCCACCTGGTCATCTAGATCGGTAGCAGCTTGATGTACAAGAGCTCTCCAAGAGATCACCTATCTCAGTATCTCTCTCACCCATGCACACTTAACTCAACAATTCCCTTTCTATGCTTCATTGGAGACTTGAAATTTATTTATCACTTTGATACCAATGGTATGAACGAATGCTTGTCAGTTTACCAAAAGCAATAACTGGTGAGAACTGTATAACGCCAAACTTTTAAACTATATAGCAATATAAGCCCCACAGTTGAATCGTTTTACCTAACAGAGACAATTATTGCATTTCAACAAATTCAAATATTATAAGAACAACATGAAATAATAATAATAATCGAGATGAAATTCAAACATTCAAAACTAAATTGCACGTTTCTATTTTCTTTTTATTTATTTATTAATCATGATGTAATTTAACATCTTGGGTGTTTTTAAAATATTTGTTAAATGAAAACTCTTCGCCAAATCATAAAACTTCATAATCCATAAAATAAGTAGGTATATATTTCACTATTGAAGTGTGGCCCAAGTCTAATGGCCCGATCTCCTTACTATTTTGACCCCTCGGTCCTAAGTCCAAAACACCACTTCTCTCCACCCGTGTTTCTCTCAGCCTTCACACGTGCTGTTCTCAGATCTCACTCGTGCTGTTTTCGGCTCACACTCGTGCTGCTCCCAGCTCTCTCTCAGTCCATATTCGCTTCCATCTGAGCCACACGATTTTAGGTGCAAATCACGATCATTAATTACTATATACAGTTGGCGTGATAGACTTTCTAATACAGTTCTCTAACCGTCTTTTCTCTCTTTAACACGAAACCCTAACTTTACTCCGCCTTTATGTGAGTTTGTTGACCATTTCATCCTGTGTTTTCTGAGTGATCCTTTGGTGCTATTCAAGAGTTCTCTGTCAGGGTTCTTGGACCTATTCTTGGCTAAGTGAAAGTCCATACCCAAGATATTAAGGTTTTGCTGGTGAGTGAGGCTTGCCTGAGTCGGTGGCTGGCAGCAAGTATGGGTGTCTTGGTTTGGGAGCAAGTGAGGGTCACACTATTCATAATCTGTGTCCCTTACCCTCTTGGTTCTAGTGTGGTTCTGTGTTACAGTTGGTTCTTAGACACAGTGTATGAGCCGATAACCTTGATCTTCCTAGAGTCGGACTGTTTATTTATCTTCGTGCCAGATCTGGTATCATTGACCTACGTTATGTTGCCCGTGTCCTACGTATCTTGTTTCTATTACATGTACGTTCGAACAACATTAACCGTGAACCAAAATAACATACATATGTTTTACTCTATATGGGTAAATCTAAGAGCCAACATAATAGCTAGCAAGGGACGAGGAAAGTAAACCACACTAGATATGTTTTTGTACAATATGTGCGTCCGAAAAGTTTCGGTCGTAGGAGTCGACTGCAAATTATTATTCAACGGTTATTGAACTATAACATCTTATTGGGGCAACTATTGAAATAATTATTAATAAATGAGCTTCAACTCAAGCATTAACTATAGGTAGTCATGATCTTGAAACAATCTTCTTTGTTTGGTGCAATCAAAGAACGTAAATAATATTGTGCATATTTCATTTATGCTAGCTCCTAATTTGGCTCATAATTATCGTGTAACATAATTATGAGCCTCTTACAATAACTTAAACAGTCAAATATATATTAAATAATTATATATCATAGTAAAATTCTTAAAAAATTTTATTTGCAAACATTATCATTTAGACACATACTCTTGCATTCTTTTATCAAGGTTATCAATTATACTGTTGTATGAGATATTCCCTATTATGTAGAACTAGTAGCATATTTAGTCTTAACTCATTGGGGTTCTCAAATATTAGTTGATACGACGATCATATAAATAGTTAATAGCATATGATAGGAACACATACTATTAGAATGTCAATACAAAATATAATGACTATCCAAGATTACTTGTGTCATATGATTATAAAAGTAAGCATCCGTGCAAGATATGTAAGTTCAAAAAAAATAATATAAAATTAAATTTCGAATATATTATTTTTTGTTTTTTTTTAATATATTATTTTTTGGTTGATAACCATGAATTGTAATTTTAGGTTGTGCGAGTAAGTGATATTTTTTAATACATTAGTTTCTTAAAAATAATTTGTGCACAAGTTGTAAATATATAATGAATTTAGATTAAATATATAATACACAAATTTAAATTTAATCAGCCGGAAAATGTGTCTTGCCTGCCGCCGTCGGACAGAACGGGCGAGAGTTATTAAGGAAGGGCCCGGCCCACTTAAGAAACAAGCAATCCAAAATTAATTTTTTGAAGAAATTGATAAAGCTTGTACTTAAAATAAAATATTAAGAGAATTGATAATTGTCCCTGCTAGATAGAGCGATCGAACCGTGACGCTTGTGTTGTTATACGGTTTAAAAGATTGGAGTTGCACCGTTACCACAAGCTATAGCTTTTGGTAAAACGGTAAACGCTCGATCCTACAAAAATAACATATTATATATCTCAAAATCAATTTGCGAATTATTACAAAACAAAATTGTAATAGGATTATTTCATATCAACGGCATATGGTGGGTTGATATTTTATGTTAAAATTTCTTTTGCCATGTATCTAGTTCAAAGCATATTTTTAAAAAATTTGTTCAAACAAAACTTTAATTAAATGTATTTTTTTCAAACGAAACTTTAATTAAATGTATTTTTCAAGCGCCTTTAATAAAAAAATCATAATGCTTTCCAGATTTTGATAATAATAAGTAGAAAAGTACGAGCAATTAAAAAGCCAAAAATTATAATTTACAAATAAATGTTCTTCTAAAATTATTTTTATAATCAAACATTATTTTTTTTAAGAAAAAAAAACAGTTTTATCATCCAAATTCTTAATCCAAACAGTATCTAATCATATGTATTCATCTATTTATAATTTTTCCCCCTCGCGCCTCTTGCGGCGGCTTTCCGTCGTTGTCACCCTCTTCACCACCGCCGGGAACTCCCCGGGCATCCGCGAATCCCTCCAAGACACCGACGTTTCCATTATCGAGCTCCCTTTCCCACAGAACATAGACGGTGTTCCTCAAGGCGTAGAAAACACTGAGAAACTGTCACTCGAGTCATTCTTTGTTCCTTTCGCGAGAGCAACCGAACAGATGCAAGCGAGCTTCGAGAAATCACTGGAAACCCTCCAGACTGCGGTTTCATGCATCGTCTCCGATTCATTTCTATGGTGGACTCTGAAATCTGCGCAGAAAATCGGGGTCCCGAGGCTCGTTTTCTTCGGGGTGGGGAATTTTTCGGCCACCATGTGCCGAATATTGTGGAGATTCAAACCGCACGCGGGTACAGATTCAGTCGATGAACCCTTTTCGATGACTTATTTTCCTAAGATAGAGTTGACGAGGAACGATTTCGACCCACCGTTTGGTGATATTAATCCCTCGGGACCTTACGTAGATTTCATGACGGACTGTATAATCGCTTTGGGGATGAGTAATGGTTTGATCGTAAACAGCTTTTACGAGCTGGAACCTCGTTATGTGGATTTCTGGAACAAGAACCTCGGGCCGAAAACTTGGAATATCGGGCCACTCTGCTTGGCTGCTCCGCCGCCGGAGATTAATAGATCGAAGAACGCAAGCTGTCACCTGCAGTGGTTGGATGAAAAATTGGACAGGGGTGAGCCCGTTTTGTATGTTTCGTTCGGTACACAGGCGGAATTATCACCTGAGCAGTTTCTTGCAATTGCAGAAGGTTTGGAGAAATCGGGGGTGAGTTTTTTGTGGGCTGTGAGGCCGAAAGATTTGGATTTTTTACCGGAGTTCGAATCAAGGGTGAAAGGTAGGGGAATTGTAGCAAAAGAATGGGTTGATCAAATGAAAATCCTCCAACACGAGGGAGTAAAAGGGTTTCTGAGTCACTGCGGGTGGAACTCAGTGATGGAGAGCATATCCTCCGGAGTTCCGATTCTGGCCATGCCGTTTGTGGCGGAGCAGCATCTGAATGCAAGGCTTGTGGCGGAGGAAATCGGGGCGGGACTGAGGATCATGCCACGCAGTGGGTCGGTGAGGGGTTATGTGGCAGCGGAGGAGGTGGAGAGGAAGGTGAGAGAGCTGATGGGCGGCGGGAAGGTGGCGGAAGAGGTGACTAAGAGGGTGGCTGAATGGTGCGGAGCGGCGTCTGCCGCCGTGAAGGAAGGCGGTTCTTCTTGGCGCACGTTGGATTCACTGATAGATTCTGTAGCGGGAAAAATTACTAATCTTAATTAGTCAACCCGAGAATTACAAATAATTAATAGTCATTATCCTAGTGTGATATTTTTGTAATTTTATATAATTTTATGGCTATAATTCATAAATCCCAATGTGTTTTTTAGTCGTAAACCTCGGTACTTTATTTTCTTAGGACATGGGGGTTAACTTTGCATTGAGTCCCACATATGAAATTTCATTTTAAAGTACGATGTCTTTCAATGATGTATTGTAATGTACATTTCGTTTGTTCAATTATAATGGACGAAAGCCCATTAGGCCTAAAACAATAGTCTTTTTATTGGGCTTGTCTACAAACTGGCCCAGCTTGCTCGTTCCGTTGTTCTTTATTCTATGTTCTGTCTTCTTCCCAACTCCCAGGGGACGAGAAATCGAAACTTGTGAATCTGTGAGAGGTAACTATTGTAAATCGAAACATCTTTTCTCTCGAAACCAGATTGGTTCTGTCATTTATGTGATTCTATTTTCCCTCTTTGTGTTTCCAAAAGTTTTGATGATTGCAAACCATGTTGTTCGAGTCTATTTCTCAATCAGGATTTGGGAAGTGAACTTTTCTGTGGAAGTGAACTGATTCTATCACATTCGCTGGTCGACTCTGCTCAAGATTAAAGAAATTCTGAAAGTTTTTTTTTAACAGTTTTAATTAGAATCAATTGATTTAGCATGCTGCATGCGTTATATACTTATTGTTCATAGTTTACCAAGCATGAATGAGACCAGGAATATTAAATATTTAAATTCTAAAAGAAATGGTTGAAAAGCATACAAAATTTCAGATTTCTTTTAACCAAAATGGGTTAATTTGGTTAACCATCTTTTATATTTGTCCACTCGTTTGGTCGAAAATAAATTCAGTGTTTACTTATTAGGTTCGGTTTTAACTGAATATTCGTCCTTAGGTAGAAGAGCAGGAAGCCACCCAATTTCAGGTACGATAAACCCTAAGATTCTGTGATCAGGCTCCTATTTTTAGCTGCATATTGTCAATTTATTGTTCCCAAGCTTAATCATTGATACATTTGTTCTGTTAGAACTTTGTAAGTTGTTTCTTTTCACAATCTTTGCCTTTTTCTTTGGATTCTAAAACTAAGAATCATGACACCAAATTCTAGCGGTGGTTTCCATTTTTAGCCCCGTTAAATCTTACTACCATGTGCAAAATATTTCAAGCAAGAACCATTATAATTTTTTGGATTTAAACTCGATGATTAGGCTAGTATTAAGAAGTCTGAAATTTTGTTGGTTTGTGATTCAACTTAGTGTCTTTTTATACAATTTGGAAGTAGATGATTCCTTTTTGTAGATGGAGCAGGAAGTGGTGGAAGCAGAATTAGTATTGCCCACTCACATGAAGTTTAAGAAGATTCAAGTATATGAAAAGTACCCAAAGGGACAGACCAAAGCAAGATGGAAGCATCTCAAGCAGATTATTTCTGCTGAGAATTACCAAAATTATCCTCCCCATGAACCGAATTGTAAGTTCTGTGTAATTGTTGTGATATAATCGGCTCATTTTCAATCATCTCTCTTTGGCATGGTTTTTGTTTCACTGATTATATGTGAAATATTAGTTGCTTTGTGAAATGATCTTTGCAAAAGCATTAAGCATTAATATGATTATGAGCTTTGCTTAAATATGTGCATCATTAGACTGAACATTTAGGTACATCAAGTTTTGATATTATGAATCTATGCTGGTTGTGCGTGTCATTAGATGATGCTACCAGACTACAAGTCCAATGAATGATAGGTTTTTTTTATGAGCTGGTCGACTTTGTTTTTCTCATTTTTATTTTTTCATCAATTTTGTAACATGACTATTTTTATTTGCTAACATATATTGTATTTGAATGAGATCCTATTCTGCCAGACGAGCATGACTGAAGTATTCCTGGATTCTAATTTGTATACTTGCTGTTCTAACCTTTTGATTTCTTGTTAAGCATTATCACAGAGAAAACCTTTTCTACTTTGATAAATTTACCAGTGTTGCACTTTTGGCTCAACATTTCTTTTGTAGATTTATGGTATTATTTTTTGGTTATTATCTGCAGATGTCAACATTGAGTCACCACCATCCATGCATCCCTGCAAAAGAATCTGCGATATAACTGGATTTGAGGTTATTTTCGACAATTAGTTTATGTCTTGTTCTATGTTAAGGATAAAGAAATGTATTCCGGTGGTATGCATTGTGCATGAATATTGGTGTTATATTGGGAAAGTGAATTCCGGTTTGCTTGTAGCCTCTTTATTGTTTATTTTTTATTAGTGTGCCCGTAATAAATGTTTGGATCTGTGTTCTTGCATTGGATAGGCACTGGTACAGGCTCGTGCTTGAGCTAGAATCATATAAATCCTCCGACCATCCGAGTTCTACAGCTCTATATCTGCTTCACGAAATTCTCACAATAATTTTACTGCCTTATAATTTGATATTTTGATGACTAAATCGAGTATGAAATACTGTTGTCCCATGTAGGCACCTTACTTTGATCCAAGAACGAAACTCCGCTACGCCAATACTGAGGTGTTCAAGCTGATAAGATCGCTTCCGAACGATTATGTGCAGCGTTATTTGGCTCTCCGAAATGCTGCCATTGTCCTGAGGTAGAACTGTAAATCTAGAGAAATAGAACATCTTTTTTAACAATCTCCTTCTCTTGTTAGCTAAACTGGAGATGTCTGATTGAATCTTTTATCTCTGTAATTCTGTATACTGAAGGGAAATATTTTAATATTAATATATGCAAAATACTCATGTGCTTGTTTACTTCTTCTTCGCATCGAACACAAACAGTCAATGGAGGCAACTTTTAAAAAAATATAAAAAGTTGAAACATATAAAATATTTATTAAGAGGATGAATTTTTAATGCTATGGGCAAAAAATTCTAATGTGATTGTTGATTGATTTTAATTGTGTAACATATATTGCTCACTTAGCATCCCCACTTTTATATATATATAATAATTTATTATCCTGTCCGTTTATCTTTCCCAATAACATCCTCAACTAGCATAGAAAATTGATACTATGGGTACCTCATCAGATGTCCACATATGTGTCTACAGTAGATGCTCACGGTATCAATCCTATTTTATTTTATATATATGTGTGTGTAAACGCATATACATGCACTATCGGATTGTGGCACATGCAAAAAATGTACTAAAAATAAGTGAAGTTTTTTTTTTTAAAATTGAAATAGCATGCGAAAAAATAGAAGTATAGAAAAATGCATATATATAGTTGGATAGTTAGAGATTGTTTTGATAATAATTAAACAACTTCACTGCCGTAAAGTTGGAACATTATGTAAATACTATTAGTTAAACTTGTTGCTTTAAACTGACCCTCTCAAGTGTATTATTTTCAAAAAATAGAGATCAACTACACCCTTCGAATAAACTATATTAAATATAATATAGTCACCAAGTTATTTACGAAGCTGTTGAAAAGGTCCATTATTTTAATACACAACCATGACTAATTAGTAGTCAGCTAACAAATAGTTAAAAATTTTGCATTTGGACTTATACAAATTTGCAAGATCTCGTAATTAGCAACAATTCTTATATTAAGCTTGGGACGATGCATTGAGTTTGAAAGTCAATTGTAACGATTATATATTCCTTCTGGCTAATGTATTTTGGGACATAGAGATCTTTTTCCTTTGTTTGCCTTCGAAATTCTTAATTGGAATGAATTTTAAAACGAAAAGCAAAGAAAAAAACATTAGAAAACACAAGATTGAATTGAATTTAGAATAGTAGAAAATCTTGAGACAATCTAGTTCTCTAGCCCGAAATACCCCTTTTTTTTTCGTTTGTGAATTGTGATTGTTAAATATCCCGTATATATTGAGAGAGGAGATTAATTTATATATTATAAGAAAAGTACGTATTCGAGTTTTTTGTTGGATCACAATTCAACCAACCATGTATTGTCGGTCCGTCACAGTCTATGTTATATTTTTCATCTTGCCCTCGGAGATACAGACGAGTTGGTAGGACCTGGGATGATGTGGGAATACCTTTTCTCCGACTTTCTGGGTTCGATTGTTGTGTGCAGCATATTTCTCGTTGAAATATTGTTGGGATATGTTATAGGGTTAATCCGTTATATAAGTCATTTCTCTTGAACTCCTGACCACTCATATATATCACTCGATTTAAAATATGTATGGGCTAAAGGACGTCTTACCTATAAGGAGTGAGGCTATATTTTTCATCTGTGATAAGATTCTTAATCTCGACCAAACTAAGAAAGAATATTGACATTATAGTAGCAAATGCTAATTTGCGCATAAAAAAGTGGTCTGTCGTCCAATACCATAGTGTCTATCAAAACCAATATTTGAAAACTGGAAGCGTAAAATTATCCAAAGTTGGTGAGCAATGATTATGTTTTACTTTCTATAAAACATAAAAAATAATTTATGAAAAGCAAGTTTAATAATGTAATAAATAATATTATAATAGCCTCGCTAACCCCAATGTCACGTCATTGTTGTGAAATATACTACACGTGATAATCAATTATCATTGTAGCATGAAAAGTTACTAAGTAAAAATCTAACTATTTTCTTTTTCCCACGGGAGCATCGAATTGGTAAGATTTGGGGTGACGTGGAAATAACTTTCTCGGCTTCACGGATTCGATTATCGTGTGGTGCATATTCCCCATTGAAATATTGTGAGGATATGCTCTGGAAATTAGTCCATTATATGGGTCCTCTCTTTCGGGCCTCTTTATCCTTTGATTTACCATCTATAGGTCAAGAAGCCTATGATCTATATAGGGATTAACATATCAACGGTTTAACTTTAGAAAGAAAAATCTAACTATTTTTTGTTGCGTGGAACTATAAGAGTGGGAGCTCATCTTTCAAAATGGCAGTGAGAAAGAACTAAGAAAAATCAATGGGTTCTTTTTCAAGCCGCGCACTTTGTCATCTTCTCTTTCTTGTCCCAGGGCCACACCATCCCTCACCTCTACCTCTCCCGTCTCCTGCGGCGGCGCTCCGTAGTTGTCACCCTCTTCACCACCGCCGGGAACTCCCCGCGCATCCGCGCATCCCTCAAAGACACCGGTGTTTCCATTATCGAGCTCCCTTTCCCGCAGAACATAGACGGTGTTCCTCATGGCGTAGAAAACACTGAGGAACTGTCACTCGAGTCCTCCTTTCTTCCTTTCATGAGAGCCACGGAACAGATGCAAGCGAGCTTCGAGAAATCCCTGGAAACGCTCCAGCCTGAGGTTTCATGCATCGTCTCCGATTCATTTCTATGGTGAACTCTGAAATCTGCGCTGAAGATCGGGGTTCCGAGGCTCGGCTTCTTCGGGATGGGGAATTTTTCGGTCACCATGCACGTAATATCAAGGAGATTCATTCCGCATGCGGGTACAGATTCAGTCGATGAACCCTTCTCGATGACTGATTTTCCTGCGATAAAGTTGACAAGGAACGATTTTGATCCACCGGTCGGCCCTCTTAATGATTTAATGACAGAGTGCGAAATAGCTCTGACCATGAGCAATGGTTTGATAGTGAACAGCTTTACGAGCTGGAATCCTCTTATGTTGATTACTGGAACAAGAACATAGGGCCGGAAGCTTGGAATATCGGGCCACTATGCCTGGAGGCAGAGTGGCCGGAGGATACTAAATTGCAGAAGGCAAGTTAGTGAGTTACCTGCAGTGGCTGGATGAAAAACTGGACAAAAGCGAACCCGTTTTGTATGTTTCGTTCGGTACACAAGCCGGAATATCGCTTGAGCAGTTTGTTGAAATTGCAGAAGGTTTGGAGAAATCGGAGGTGAGTTTTTTGTGGGCTTTGAGGTCAAAAGATTTGATTTTTCTACCGGAGTTCGAATCAGGGGTGAAAGGCAGGGGATTTGTAGCAAAAGAATGGGTTGTTCAACTGAAAATCCTTCAACACGAGGGCGTAAAAGGGTTTCTGAGTCACTGTGGTTGGAATTCCGTCATGGAGAGCATCCCCGCCGGAGTTCCGATTCTGGCAATGCCGTTTATGGCGGACCAGCATCTGAATGAAAGGTTTGTGGCTGAGGAAATCGGTGCGGGACTGAGAATCATGCCACGCGGTGGGTCGATGAGGGGATATGTGGCAGCGGAGGAGGTGGAGAGGAAGGTGAGAGAGCTGATGGGCGGCGGGAAGGTGGCGGAAGAGGTGGCTAAGAGGGTGGCGGCATGGTGCAGAGCGGCGAGTGCCGCCGTGAAAGAAGGTGGTTCTTCACGGCGCACGTTGGATTTACTGCTTCATAGCTTGCCACGAAAAAATTATTGATGTTTTATATGTTGAAATGCTCGTCTTTGATGGTAAGAAAAGTAAGGGAAATCGTGCCCAAATAAATAAACTAGGTAAAAATATTGATGGGAATAAAGATTAGTATATATATTTTTTGTGATATTAAATCTGATGGACAATAACTTAAAAACGAATAAGTGGAAAAATCTAAAAAAATATGTTTGGACGAACCATTTTACAAATTTTTTTTGTTAATATTTTTCAAAAAAATTTTATTTGATACACTTTCCGGAAAACTGGTAAAACATATTTCTTGTAAAAACCGTGTATCCAATTAGTGGCAAATTGGGACAAATCGAGTCTGGGCTCAAAATGAGTGAATTTTGTAAATATCGATCGCAGATCTTTCGTAAACTATCGTCCAAACATATTTTTAACTATAAATATATTAGTATAAAATAGATGCACAAACACATACTTACTCTTACAATAAATTTCAAAATCTTCAGCAAAATTTCTTTTAAAAATATTTTTATAAAAATATTTTTAAAAACTTGTCCACACCGAGTTTTACGTTCTTTACCCTTAACGGATCGATAGATAGTATAGATGACTGACCAAACAAAGATTTGTAATACTATTTGCGTTTGGAAATGGAGATTAGCTCCTAGGTCTTTGTTAGGTACCGTAAAGTTATAATACATATGATGTTGGCTATAGATATGCATGGTTTAAATGATTAGATTTACATGATCATAAATACTTATAATTTTTTATCATACAAGAAGCGTTTGATATTGCGGTATTAGAGTCAATATTATGGTAGTGTAGGGGGATGAAGTGTCATTTTTATCAAAATTAAAGTTTCCTGTAAAAAGGAAAGGATATAGTTGAATAAAACTAACTCTGCAGGTAAGAAAGAATCATGTTACTGGTTTGTAATTGTTTTTCAAAGAAATTGCACCCCAAATTCACTTATCATGGGCTAAATCAAGATTCATCTGGTGTATGAATGAACTTGATCAGTGCTCATCAGGATTCTTCAAGGATCAGAAAAAATAGATTTTTCTTCATATTCTTGCACTGAATTTATCATCCTGGCGATATCCCTCATGTTTGGCCTTGCTTCTGCTAAAGAATCCATGCACGTTAGAGCGACCTGCAGCAAATTCATCATTTTCTCCTCACTTACACCTTCTGAAATTAGTGCTTCATCGAAAACTTCGACCGTCCATTCCTCTCTCATGGCGGAATTCACCCACCTGGCCAGATCACATCCATTGTTCTGGACTAGCTTTCCCGTGAGGAGCTCGAGAAGGATTATGCCAAAGCTGTAAATATCTGCCTTGAAGGCATTTTTTCGGGTGATAGAATTGTTCTTTTGGAAACTTTCGATTTCAGAATGATCCAAATGGTCTTGAGTTTCAACCTCTCTCAGGCCATATTCGCTTATAAAGGGCTCCATTTTGTCACTGAGTAAAATGTTGGAGGATTTCAGGTTTCCATGAGCAATCCCACAAGCTTGGAGACTTTCGTGCATAAAAGCCATTGCCTCGGATATTTTGGCAGCTATGCTCATTCTGCTTCCCCAGTCAAATAATTGGTCATTTTGGGATCCTGTATTTGGCAGTAAAGTAACAGTTTTTTTAAAAAAAGTTATACCATTACTTTGATACTCTTAAAGTATCAACCCTGACATCAATCTAATCAAGATTTGTGTCCACCTTCAAGGGACTGTGGTGAGTTTCAATGACTCCTTTCAAGAGTGGGTGATTTATAGGATTTTCGACTCCGAAGAGGAAGTTCTGTGTTTTGCATGTAATTTTAGGAGTTCTTTAACTCCAATGGCAGAAGGGATAAACAGAAAGAACTTACCATGAAGAAGCTTGAAGAGACTTCCATTCTGTTGAAATTCATAAACGAGGAGTTTTTCTTGTCTAGAGCAATAAAAGGCGACCAGAGGCATCACGTTGGGATGCTTTACGTCATCTATCCGCTGCATCCTCTTCATGAAATCAGCCCTTGTGATATCCCAGTCCTTGATTCTCTTCACCGCTAGAGTCGAGCCATCCTCTATTATCACCTTATAGAGGGTTCCACGCCTGCCTCTCCCTATCAACTCAGCTGGAGACCGCAGCAAGTCCTCAAACTTGAGCCCATTCGCCGTCGGATTTGAGAGAACTACAAGTGATGATGATCCCTTTCCAGTTTCATGTGATGTTACAGAAAATTCAGAGGTTTTTCCACCAGCAGCCTTTGACTCGCTGGATGTGCTGCTTAACTTCTCGTGTGTGTTGTCTTCTCGAACGCCCTTGTTAACGGTGCCTTTCTTCTCGTTATATCTTCTAGTCTTAATCACTATGAAGGCAATCAGGCTAACAATAATGAGGCCAATCCCAGCACATGCAGCGTAGAGAAAATGGTCTTTCCTAAAAGATCCTGTCTTTCTAGCTGGAGGAAGGAGAGTGCAAGCATTAGATAATGGCATTCCACACAATCCAGGATTGCCTAAAAAGCTGCTTTCATTGAACTTCCCTCCAACATTAGGAATTGATCCATTGAGATTGTTGTTAGAGACATTAAACTCTTCAAGATTTGAGAAATCGAACTCCGGTATACCGCCACTGAGCTTGTTGTCTTCTGCAAGAAACGATAGCAAACCGGAGATTCTCGCCACATTCGGTATTTCACCAGAGAACTCATTATCAGACACATCAATCCTCTTTAGATTGCTTAATTTCGAGAGGGAAGTGGGAAGATTTCCCGAAAATCTGTTTCTATGTAGATACACATGTGTGAGCCTGCTGCATCTTGATATCTCCTCCGGGAATGCTCCCACAACACTGTTAGAGCTGAGACTTAAAACTGTGAGAGCCTTTGTGACACAAAGAGAGGAAGCATCAAGCGTTCCTGTGAGGTTGAGTTCTTCAAGAACTATTTTCCTGACGGTTTGCGAATTAGTGTAACAAGTCACCCCTCTCCAGCTTCCGTTGCAGGGGTCTGAACTGGTATTCCAACCCCAGTTTTCTCTTCCATGAGTGTTCTGGGGGTCAAGTTTTTCCAAGAACATGACCAATGCATCCCTCACTTGTGCTGTCTCCGAGTTTGCCATGGATAACAGGAGACAGAAAGCCTGGAAAACTAGCAATACACGCACTCGATTCATCGTGCCTCGTAGCTGGTCATTGAAAGAAATGTAGTCATGAAATGATCTGTACAACGAATACTATGCCAAATGGCTAGATTTATAAGACAGCTTTGTTCTTTCTGTGAAAGGGAAAAGGATTTTGTGCACAATGAAAAATGGTGGAGGATGAAGGATTGGTTGGAAAATAAATAAGTAAAAATAAAGAAAAATGAAAAATTTCTATATAAGAAAAATTCTATTAGTATATATCTTCATTTTTGTTAGTAATAAATATGTTTTTGCCGGCAGGGGTCGGTAAGGGACGTGTTTTAGTTGGATTATGTTCAATCCCAGTTTTCTGGTTGTGGGAATTGTTCTATTTTAGTCCTTGAATTGAGGAATTGGTCAAGTAGTTGAATTTTCTTCACTTGCACTCCACATGGCTCGATAAATTATGTCAACAGGGTCTCCGAGGAAAAAAGACAAATATTCATCGGGCACTAAGGCTCGAGATCTTGGATTTGAGGGTCAATTGGAACAAATTTTTCTCCGAAGTCCACATAATTTGTAATAACAAATCCCAGGAAGAAAGAAAGAGATTTTGAAACTTATTTAGAAGAAAAAAGAAACCTCAAAACTAGTCCATTCACTCAATGATGGGTTCCAAGTTTTTTGAAATGTCACATTTTGGATTTAACAAAAAAGCAAAAATAAAAAATAAAAAATCTTCGTGCTTCAAGTTATATTCGATCAACATCGATCGGTAATCATCATTCGACAGAAACTTGGAACTTCATATGATAACCACTGGTTAGATAACCAATAGGCTTTATTCTGAAGAAGGAAGCTTAGAATTTTCGAGGAAATCATATGAAGTTAAGCCAACGGTGACGAAGATGTACCATAGATTACTAGTTTGAATAACAACAAAGAGAGTTATTGTGGCTAAAAGTTACAACTTTTACACTGCAATAAAGCCATTATATATTCATTGTATGAAGAAGCAAGAAACATAAATAGTGTCATAAAAACCAAGGTAAGCCTGACTTGACTTCAAATCTTCAGTTAACTTTAAGAGGGTTTGGACAAGCAAAAAAATTCACCCCTTCACATCGCCTAAGATGGCTATAACAAGCAGATACAAACAACTCAGAGCCTATTTAGTGACGGTCTACTTCACTCGAGACGCTAGGTAAGAATATCACTGGTTGAGCACTTGAAAAAATGACCTTCAACGAATCTACGCTGTGAAAATTAGATATTGATATCATGTGAAATTTTCAATAATCGAGGTGTGACCAGTAAATATAGATCCCAAGATGGTGTGACATCAAATCTTCAGATCATCAGACATTGCTGATGGTATACAATGTGTGGCAAGGATGTCCAAAGTCGCTGCTTTTGCGGTCTTTGTTTGAAGGACGACAATCTGAACAAAGTATAATTAACATAATTGAGTTAAATATACTACAACAGGAAGTATAATTTGACAGAGTACAACACCAAAACGAAAGATAAGATCCCACCTGCTGGTATTCCAAATCAAATTTCAAGAATTCCTCATTGCACTCTTCTACCATTCTGGCTAGGGATTTCAGATTCTTCACTGGATGACCATTAAAACCAAGAACCTAGACATGAAAAATAATGAATAATAAGCAAGGAATAGGCTAGAAGACAAATGATTTGCAGTGATTGAGCTCCTAGCACGAGTTACAGAATTAAACCACAAACCTGAGTATTGACAATATCTTCATACCCAATATTGATGTCAGCGACCAGCACCTTAAATAATTTTGCAAATAAAAAAGGCAAGGGTGAGATACGCTCTTCTTAAATAAAATACTAATAGTTTCTGTATTATAGTTATGTGACGCACCTGAGAAACCACAACAATTTGTTCATCTGGGGATCGAGGCATTTCATGTAAGAGTTTGTCCAGCAACTTGACTGGAGCTTCGTACTCATAATCCTTTCCATACTGGAGAATACAGAATGACATGAGAACGAATTTAAACGGCAACTATTTTTGTTTCATATTTAATATCATATAAACTGTATCAGCATAATTGTATCAGCATAAATGAAAATAGGAAAGGCAGAAACTGGACAACTTGAATTTCTTAGGGCACGCAAACTTCACAGCCAAAGAGAGAAATAAATAAAGTTGTAGCAATAAGCATGCAGACAGATTTTCTTAGCACACAAGAACTGCAAGTTTAAGGACCTCAAGAGGAACTACATAAAAACTAAAGGAAGGTGTCAAACACCAGCTGAAAATCAACAAGAACACCTCTTAAAACAGAAATAATGGCCACATTTAAGCATTAATATATACCACACTGAAGAAAAATAAATCAAAGGAGAGGAAGTGAGGGGCAGGGAATTGACATTTGATAGCTAGAACCTTGACAAATAATGCAAAGACAGATAAGACAGTAGGTTTGCTTGATAAAAAGCCTGCTAAAACAGATAAAACGCTAGAGCTGCTAATCAAAACGATCTGGTACAGATTCTATCCAACTGGAGTTCAAAAATACAGAAAAATTAGGACATTCGCCATTTTTTAAAATTAAATTTATGGGAAACAACAGACTTTTATAGGTGTACAGCACAATCCATATGGCGCTGGACAAACACTTCACATTGCAGTGAACTTGAGGTATAAGAAGCTCAAAACGACATTTAGATTGCATACATAGAATCAGAAAAACCTGAAGGCTATCACAAACCTGAAATACTCACCTCAGAACGAAAATATGGAACAGAAACAGTCGTAAAAACAAATCCAGCAATTATATAGTAAGAGGGGGGTCTTCCCTTGTTGTGAGCTGGAATCAACCTTCTATGAGTACCAAGCTTGACATTGAACGTAAGAATTTGAGAATTACGAAGAACTTTTATCAGGGAACTATCTTCAGTGTATTTCTGGGATACAAGGTAGCTGAAACCTATACGCTCCCCATGCCTAAATGGAACTGCAAGAGACCAAAAGAACTATAAGGAGCATCCTCAATAGAAGAAATGTCACAACAATCACAACAAAGAGAAGACAAGCTTGGATTATTTGTAAATCAAGGATAGAATAAAGGAATATAAGTAACAGTTAACTCCATCAGCATACTGCATTTACTAATACCCTGCATTGATGCCCCAGGGTGGGAACGAGAGAATGATTTGGACAAATTGCATGTTAGCCCAAGCATGTCCATGTAGGTTAGTTGGAGGGAGGGACACAATAATTACAATAACAGAAAGCATCCATTGCTTGTGAAATGTTACCTGATACTATGAGAAAGCAAGAATAGCATGGCGGGAGTCATATTTCGACATAAGCTGATACACACAGAGTCACATTCAAGAACCACCACAAAACACACTAATGACAAGTGGGACATCGTAGACATGAAATCTGTAAGCAACTATACGTATTAATATTAATTTGCAAATGCTGTTAACCATGTTGTCAATGAAACTCATCAAACAAACTCAGAGACCAGCCACCTCTCTCTCAGTTTTCAATTATTTTGAGACATGCAAGATATTTAAACTACATGAGAAACGCACACTGCAGAGGTCTAGATACAGTTAATTACTTACAGTGACATTAATTAGAATTTCATGAACTTCCCTTCTTCATGGAGCACAATTCTCCATTTAATATTCAATGGCAAGCACGAAAACTTCAACATTAAGATTCGTGAGATAAATTTCATCACTGAAGATAACCTCATATCATAAAAGCGGCATATGATTAACCATAAAGCAGAAATGGTAGCATTTTTACATGTCCAACATCTAAGGAGGCCAGTAGAAACTTTTCTGTGGATCTTACCGGTCCCATCATTCGCAATATCAACTCCATCAAAGCTGAGAATAATATCTGATGGCTTCAAAAAATTGAATTCTGGAGCAGTGGGATCAATTCTTCTTATTCGTACCCCCTTCTGATCAGATTTCATCCCCATGGACAAACGTAAGTCTGGATTTTCCATCTTTTGCCACTCAACCCCAAGAATAGGGAAACCTAACACATAACACTCAAATAATTCAGGTAACATATTCCCAAGAAAAATTCAAGCACAAACATCAAAATACACCAACTAATCACTGCACATGGACATCATCTACACATGTAAGATGATGAACCCAAGTTTAAATCCGTGACAACAAGAGGTTATTCAAGAATCCAAGTCGGAATGACCCCAGGTTTAAATCCAACGATAACCACTAGAGACTAAAATTTATCAAGTATCCAAGTTGGCTAATTAATTACCCTAATTAATTACCACAATACCGATGCCAGTTGTTGTAAGACTGAGGGAACAACGAAAAGTTAGTTCTGAGAGAAGAACACTATTTTAGATATGTCGGAACCAGAATCCTGGAATGCATATTCAAGTCCCAATTATGTCAGTTTGGCTTCTTGGATCTCACAAAGGCACCTTGGCATTGCACAATTTCCTCTTATGTTTAAACCATTTTTCTAGGTATAGAATATTAAATTTAACTCCCAAACAAATTATCATACAGTAGAATATAACAATTTCAATTTAATGTGTAAAACATTTCTTCCGGGTATAAATCCACAGAAATTATCATATAATAAAATCACCCTGTTCACTTAACCACCACGAAAACCTGCAAATCAAATGCAAGATAGGAATGAAGTGAGTGAGGTAATCTTTGTATTGGTAAATCTACCAGTATACGATCCATTCTTCTCATAATCTTGTATAAAGTGCATGATGACCGGTGTTGGTATCACATAACCAATATTCTCCACATCTTCATGCTTGAGTGATTGGAATGCAATACCCACACAATTTCCCTTGTCATTAAAAGCAGGTCCACCGGAATTCCCAGAGTTAATAGCAGCATCAATCTGCAAAATAACAATTCGAGATACACAGAGATAATCATTCTTGCAGCTATTAATAAATATGACAGACGACCTACCTGTAACCCCAGAAGTTCAGTAGATCCATGAACATAAGAAAGGATCTCTATCCGTGACACAACTCCACTTGTCACGGAGATAGTGTCACCTCCAATGGGATAACCTACAACTGTCACAGCATCTTGTAGTGCAGGCAAATCGCCAAATTGTACAGGAGAAACCCCTTCCCAGAATTCATCATCTTCCACTGTGAGCATGGCTGCATTATCGCTTGCAAAATTAACTTAATAAACTAATTTGATCTATTATATATGTACACACACATATACACATTTATTTTATCCCTTATTCTTTTGGTCATTTAACTGCCAAGTATCAGCAGGAAGTCAATGAAAAAGATTAACACTCCAGGGGGAAATTTGCAAAAATTCAATCTTGCAAATTAGCAGTAGCAAGTTATCCACTTTTCCCTCTCGAGACCTTTTGCACACCAGTCACCTACACATTAAGAGGAATCGATATATTTTTAGATGCTTCTTTTCCAATTTAAACATCTCTTTAAAGAGAATTTTCTTTCTTCAATGACTCTCGGAACAATGATAATGCATCTATCCAGGTTTTCTTGTTCCAGAGGCCCTTTTAAGGCCCCTAGTGTAACTATCAGGACTCAGCAGTGTCCATGATGAGTATGTATCAGGAAATAGTACTGACAGCACACGCTTTTCATCAATGGGCCCAACAATACTTTATAAATGAGAAGGCCAATTGTTGAGATTGTTCACTAAATCGAACAAAGTAATAAATTTTATAATCCATGCCCCAAGCATGCTCTGTAATTCCTGTTATGTTTTACTTAGACAATAACATATACTAAATTCTCCAAATTATTGCATTGGAGTCTTCACACTTGAGGAGAAATCCCATCTAGACGGACATGAGTTCAGTAACATCAACCTTTCAATCTCAAGTAGCACATCATATATATTTTCCACTCGATTACAGAATAAATAAACGAGGATGAGAACACCAAAAATCAGACGCACATTTACCTTGAATTAGACGTAGAACCAAAAAGGATAATTAATTTTTGGTACAGCCTTCTCATAAACTATGTGACTAGAACAACGGGTTAGTTTTCACTCTCGATTAGCCAAGGATCATTGAGACAATTGATTGAACTATAACTCAAAGAGGCCCCAGCTTGCCTTCTTTCTAAAGGTCACAGGCAATTCCCAAATCGACAATTACGATCAAAATAAAATCATGGGTGGAACCAGATAGGTTGAGGAAGCTATCATAATCAGAGTAATGGAAAAAGGAAAAAAACTAAAGATCAAATTTTATGCGTCATTGCCAACTTGAAAAAGTATACTAATCAATTTAAATTATTGCTCCCCCCAGAATAAAAGAAATGACAGTATAGTTCCAGAAATCCAAATAAAGATGATCAATCTATCAACAGGACAAATAGCAAGTCTCACCAATGTCACATTCGGTGCCTATGGCAAGCACGGTAGCCACATACTTGGTATCTGAGCCTCTCTTCTTCAACTTAACTTGTGTATAATGCTCCACGGAATGGGCATTGGTTAAAACTCTCCGTCCTTCTATAACAAAACCACTACTACTCGAGCTGTACTGCCGCTTCCTCTGCCATGGCAAAGAGAAATTCGGCTCCGTATGTACACAAAAAACCTTAACCACAGAATCCATGGCAGGAACAACCCTAGCCACCGCACTATCCGGGTTCATCAGCGCAGCTGACAATGATCCATTAGGGATAGGAGGACTGGGTATTGCTAGGGTTTTAGAAGTGGCAGCAGCCTCGGGCTTCGGGCTTTTTCTCGGGCGGCCCCGGCGTCGGAGGTGGTGTTGGGAGGCTTTGGGAGAACTAGGGTTGATGAGCTCCACGTTGCTGACAGAAAAAACAACTTCATTATCGGAGGTGGCAGCCGCAACGGACGGAGAGGAATCATTTCCGTTATCGAGTGCGGCGGCGACAGGCGGCCGGGATTCGGCGCCGCGGCCGCGCTTCCTTTTCCGTTTGGTTTCCGTGCGCATTATGGAAATGTATGCTGAGAGGAGAAAATCTGATTAAAAGAAATGGAAAAGGTGATTTTGGGCCCACGGTTTGGGCTTTAGTAACTATTGGGGCTTCTTGTGGAACCCAACATGTTTGATTGGTAAATTATTTGTCATTAATATATGTCTAATTTTTCTCTACAAATTTTCATTCACTGCATATTTCATATTTTCACTCATAAAACATAGAATATTATATTCACATTTTGCTTTATTTCTGCTCAGAAACGAAAAAATATATAAATGGGCCAAGAGGGATGAAATTAAAGCCCATGAGAATGTTTATAACTCGAGCTCTAAATCATATATCAAACTTCAAGTTATTACTATTCGTGTTCCTCTTTTCTAAGTTCATTTAAATTTCACCTATTTTTATTGCCCTATATCTTGCACCAGCTTCTTTCAATCACTGTCTCAATTTACAAATGACAAAGTTGGGTTCATTAACTTTCACCCCATGTTTTATAAGTAATAAATTAAAAATACGCATATCGCCTTTCAATAAAACCACTGTGCAAAGAAAAATAAGGATATCTATAGTATTTCCTATAAACATACATCTTCCATTATAACCATATATATGATGACGTGACAACACCATGAAATACCACATCAATCAGATGCCCACAATATCAGTTTTATGTATATATATATATAGGTAAGGTTTTCTTATTAACAGTGGGTGTTTGGAAACCTTTATGAACCATGGGGTGTATTTTGACATTTTTGATAAATCATCGAGGTAGCCTGACCATTTCTGTAATATAATACCAAAGGTAGTTTATATAACACAACTTTGTATCTGTTATCCACAATCTTAAACTAATCATGAATCATATTTTTGAAATACTTTTTCTACAAAATCATTCGAGAAGAGCCAATATTCGTGCTGTAGATTTGAGATACATTGGTCAATAGATGTGTACGCACTTGGGTGCTTACAATTAGCAAACAAAATAAACTGCACACCTCCGCATTCATCAAATCAACATGCAGCATGAACTAGGCAATAACAATGGCAAATCCCACCTCAAAACTGCAATTAGGATCCACGAAAGATACTTGTATGACTCGTCACCAGTTTCATTGTCCATCTCATAAAACCCGAAAATATATACATTAGAAGATCCTCGAAATGAAATTTCAAATAACACGTACAGTATGTGACTTGTTGCGCAGTAAGTGCAGAGGCAAGATTAATAACCATGTTGTGATACCACTACAAAATAAGGTTAAAGCCTACTCATAAATATGTAACGGGAAAGATGCAAATGCGAAAGGTAAAAGGGAGGAGCTGGATTGTTGAAGGTTCTCACTTGGTGCCAATATTCAATAACCAGTTGCCTCGGATTCAATAGTCCGGAAGCGCAAGCTCGTCAATCTTTCACACAAACCGAATTGCATGTTGTTTCTGAAGAGCTAACTGGCAGCATGGTGGTTCGGAATGGGCTTCACACACTATAAAAGTGAAATAACAACTCTGGTCAGCAAGACACCACCATGGACAAAATACTAATGCATACAATAAAAAAGGTAAATACTTTTACAAGCATTACTAAACCAAATTTCTGGTATCTGAAAAGCATAAATAACGCATCTATTGCAGCCTATACACACTCATTAAGTGAGACACTTGCCCAAAGGGTATCAGGCAACTACAGTCAAATCCGGCCATACGTAACGATGGAGATATTTTATGACGTAAAAAGTGTCTGCCATTCCCAACGGGAACAAAAGGAAGTAACATCAGTCATCATCAACAACAATGAGTCTCGAGAAAGTGATCTGTTGAATGAGAATTTTCTTTTCCCAAAATTATGGATCTTATTTTCCATGCTAAATAAAAACTTGCATAGAAACAACCAATCTCAATGTAGGTGATACTTGGATTAATGCGAAGTGAGCACATTAATGCGAGGTGAGCACACTCACAGCACATAGCTGAGAAAATGCACAAGAGATTCTGGTCATAAGAAAGAAAATTGTCTGTAACTAAAACATATACATTAACACCATATAAAAATTAGTCCTTTTTCTCTCAACGACGACTATTTTTCACGACGTATTGCATTATCTTGAACTTACAAGAGTTATAGAGACTGGTATGCACCAAATTTCCTACTGCCATGAAAATTGCTTGTATCTGACACTCTCATTGTCCCAACCTCCCTCAGGCTCCTTCCTCTTCGAGATTCCACTTGAAACCGAAAGCATCCGAGTATGCTCCTCCGCCACAGCTTGTGAAACGGCAACAGAATGTTGTGCTGACGACTCCTCCTTAACTTCACTTTCCACGATTCCAGGGCCGGCATTGAGATCCAGACCTGGTCTGCCCCACTTTCGGTCATTCTCCAACACACTGTAACTGCCACTATCTGGAAGGTTAACCACATATGGCCTCTGAAATTGTGATGTCAAAGAACCAACAGGTGCCAGAAACTGCGGATTTACCGGAGGCGCAAAAAATCTTGCACCAGACGAGGAATCAGCATAAGAATTTGCACCAACAGAGAAAGTGGCTGACGGAAGCGGAAAGGTAGCCCCAAGAGGAAAGACTGGAAACTGGAAATGGCTAGATGGAAAAGGCACCGCAGGAGCTGACGATAATATTGATCCTCGGTAGAGCTCAGGTGTAAAAGGGGCAACACCAATAGGGCCAAAAGATCTTTGGGATGCACCAGGTGGAAAAACTGGAAAAGGCTGGTCAACTCGATCAGGTAATGCTGATGGTATGGCGACTGTTGAGTACGTATTCCCAGGAGGGAACCAAGAAGAGAAATTCCCCAGCCCTGGACTGTTTATTCTGAGTCCTGCAGAAGGCAACTGAGATGGTAAGCTGCCCTTGACTTTCTTACTGATTGAAATCTGATCGACGCTGGTATTATCAACCACAGGCCCATCGTTGAGATCAAAATCCCTCTGAAAATCACCGGTAGGTAAACCAACAAATGGTTTAATATGAGCAATGGAATTCTCCCCTTTATGATAGCCGCTGATAGAATAGTGCGGATTATCATTAGCCTCATCAACCCTATTCAAGTCAAGATCCAAACCTCCAGAGCCATGAAAAAGCACAGAACCTAGGCCATCATTCAGCAAGTTGCCATTCTTGCTTACATAATCGGTTGTTAAGTTTGAAGCCGAAGCACAATCTCGAGAAGCCAGTTCTTCAAGAACCCTTTCATCAGGCACATTTAGATCAAAATCCAAGAGAACTCGACCATGTTTATTGGTAGTACTATCATTGTAAGGTCCATTAGTCGAACAAATTTGTGTCTCAAGAGATTTTCTGGGTTCAGCAGGCCGAAATGCACTAGTTGCAGCAGATCCCTTCCACCCGAGTTCTCCCTTGATTTTCATCAAGTCCTCAGGAGGAACAAAGGGACCTTTAGCGGCTGCGGCCACTGTGATGGAAGCAGGATGGCCACTAGGAACAGAACTTACAGAAAGAGGTATCGAGTTCATCATGTGAACAGATGTTGAAAGCGAGGATACTGAATTGGTTGGCTCCCCATATTTCCCATCATCAGCACTAAAACCTTCATTTAAGTCGAACTTCATTTTGATGTTAGGATCTGCTTCTCTCGTAGCAGAAGTGGAAGCCTTGACATTGAAAGTACTCTTCTCTACTGCATCTACTTGCATGCTGGAAGACTTGGATTCCTTGAACTCAGCCTTTTGTTGTGCTTCATGGTTCACAGAACTACTACATCCATTTTCAGGAAGTGACATATGCTCACTAATCTTTGACTTGTCCACATTGGAATCTTTACCACTTTTTTGATCATCAGATGTGGAACAAAACCCAGATGTGGTATGATTTTCAGTATCAACATTCCTGCTGACATCCGTAACGAAGTTTGGTATTTTAAGCTCATTCATGCAACTCTTAGCATCATTGATATCAGGTTTACCAGATTTGACTTCGTCGTCAACTTCTAACACTGATTTCTGCCCATATGCACTTTGGGGCAACTTGATGCTATTGTCTCTTTCTGATGATTCATACTTAATATTTGTACTCACTTTCTCTTGTGCATCAGTTGCTATGTCCAATCCATCATCTAAATCCTTTTTACAGTCACCTTCACACGAGTGTTTGGACTCAGTAATATCAACTGTTAGTTTACCCTCCTCGATGCCAATACTAGCCTTTTCCATTGCCATGGCAATATTTTCCTCACTTTTACAATTCAAAACACCATTTGTTCCAGCATCACAAATATTGACCTTCTCCTCGTGAATTTCTCCATTAGATTGATCATCTTTTAATTTGTCCATAGAGAGTGGAGATCTCAAAGAAGTAGAAACAGTCGTTCCACTAGATTTACCACAAGTCTCCCACTCAGTATCTGCACTCTTTCGGACATCTGTACTAGAAGAGTCCAAGTGGTTATCGCCTTCTCCAGCTGGTATATCTTCCGAAGATCGGGATGGAGGAAACTGTATGTCGCCAGGGAACTTGACGGATAATTTTTTAAGCAGATGTAAACTCTCATCAGGTAATGGATTACTGTCTAGAACAGTCTGATTCTTATCATCACATTCAGCATCTGTGCAGAACTGACTTTGAATTGCGGACTCATACATTTCAAGGGAAGACTTAGACTTTGCTTCATCCACAACACCATTTTCCTCGACCGCTGGGGTACTCATTTCTGTAGAATCAGTCGGGGAAACTAAATCGGATCTGGACATTTCCCTGGTAGCAACACTAGCAAGTAAATTCATCCCAACCTCATCGTCAAGTGACAAGGATGGATTTCCTGCTGAATATTTAACACAGCTCTCAATTAAAGCCTTCATAGGGCTGAAAGAAGATTCATGTAACTTCAAAGACTTCAAATGATTTGTTGCGGAGTCCTTAGTTGGCATACTTTGCTCTTCACCGGGAAGAGCAGCAGGTGATCCAGCAACTTCACCTGACCCAGTAAATAAACCTTTAGAATCACTATGCTGCCACGACTCCTGATTCATATCTGAAGCAACATTAGATCTAAAGGCATCAGTCTTGTCCTTTGAACTACGGTCGAACTGGTCATGTTTGTCCAAAAGCATTGTGGAAGAAGCTCGACTGCCAGAAAAGGTAGGATCTTCTAAAGATTCTCCATTGACGCCATGTGAAGGGCTTCGTACTCGGTTTGGTATCTTAACAATTAGCTTCTGAATGCTCCCATCAGTAACGGGACCCTCAAGAACTCTTTCACATGTTGAAACAGACTGTTGAGACTTCTCTGTAACAATACTTTTGTGTGCAGAAGAAACTCTGCTGAAGATACTTTCTTTCTGACTTCCAGAAACCGGTGCTATAGACAAACCAGTGTTTTTTCTGTTGCGAGCAGCGCCACCAGATATCTTACTAACAGTTGTTAAACCTGCAGAGGAACTCTTTCCGTCCTCCTTCCCTGAGAAAGACTGGGTGCAATTATTAGACTGATTAGAACTACTGCTCCGGTCCTCCCTAATTACAGGCACATCTGGAGTGCCTCCAACTAAAATTCTGGACTGGCTCTCCTTGCCAGATGCAGATGCAGGCGACAAAGATGATTTTAGTGGCTCTGGCGAAGAGGTTGCAGACTTTACATTACTCTCTCCATGAGAAGACCTTACTGAAGTAGTTTTTGATACAGTACTCTGAGTAACTGAGCTTTTCATGGCAACATCAGACCCACTTGGAGTTCTGCTCCCATTTTGTGATGCTTCCGGAACGCGTGATTTGGAAGGCCACACAGAGATAGTATGTGCTGAACCAGATTTTGTGTCGATACTATTCATTTCAGCTTCAACACGTTTCTTCCATGTGTCAACTAAACTTCGTGCTTTTCTCTGGACTTCTAAGTTTTTATGTGATCGTAAATGATTCACAGATTTACCAATATTGCACATCTGTAGGGCATGAAGATTAACTGGAAGTTTATCCAGGGCGCGAAGTAAAACTAAAAGGAATTCCTCAACAGATTTATCACCATCCTTCAAACTATAACCATCACCAATCTTCCCTTTATGAATATCCTGGAGCCACTCGTCCAAAACAGGCAAACCCCTCAGTTGAACAAACCCCTCAAGGCAATCAACCTTATCGGTAGCAGCCACCACACCTGCCAGCATGGATCGGCCAAGCAAATCCCTATTTCTATCCGTTCTGCTTGATTGCATTAGCTGAATAAGTTTCTCAACCCCATCCAAATTCGTAACTCCTCCTTTTTCAGTTATTCGTGCAATGTCAGGCTTCAAATTAGTTCCAGGTTTGCACTGAATGGATTCACAATCATCAAGTCTAAACGAACGTTCTCGTTTGATAGGCTCAGTACCATGATCTCCTCTTTCCCTCTTCTTTCCCTTGACTTGAGAAGGAATGGATGTCCCACTATTTTGACCACTATCACAACCAGGTTTTAACAGTGCAGTTGAAGATGGACTATTAACTTGCTTTGGAGAACGATCACCAGGCTGCAATGTACCATGCATTTCTGTCCTTGTTTTGTATAAAAGCTGATCTATCTCTTCCTGTCGCTCCTGCAAAACCTTCATGCACGTCAGTATTGCCATAAAAAGAAAAGATAAATATCCAAACCGAAAGTATTTCATCCTCTGAACACCCTCAACCCATATAATTACAGTTTAAACAAAAGAAAATGTCAACAATAGCAACTCACATTAATGTAATCTTGATCTGTTAGCCACCATAAACACTTGTTTGCAATGTCATAGACACGTCGACAAACAAAAGATGATGTCCCTGTGGGCAATTCTACGCCTCGAGGTAGAAATGCAACTTTACAAGGATGAAGAAGTGAAGCAGCAGGGGTTTCGTCTTTGTGAAAGGAATAGAAAATCTCATTAGGAGCCGCGTCCAAAAGAGAGCCCTTTCCAAGCTTTACTTCAGATGGTCGATAAAGCCAATTCACTCCTAGATGCAAATTTTTCTCTTCAGTCAATGTTAAGCAACGAATTAAACCAATGAAAGGAGGAGAATCTTGAGAAGGCTTGAAAAGAGCACAATCGCCAACACTTATTCTGCGATCGTCCTGAAAAAATAGAAAACAACTAACTCAATAGGATATATTGCACAACATAGCAAAGTCACATCACACTCATTAGACAAACAACTCAGAAAAATATGAAACAGAATGAGAGACAGAGAATAAGTGGCCATACTTCCAAACTCATGCCCAAAATTGTCCAATCGGTAGAGAACTCAATTTCTTTACTACCTACAATTGTATTAATATTAATTGATATTATCAGTATATCAAATCATAAAAGACAACACTTGGCTTAATAATTCAAAGTATAGTTTTTTATGCCAGTATGCCACCAATAATGCATGAAGCGTGAGACAACGGTGGGAAGAAATACAGAGAGAAGATTTCTTGAAATTTGGGTAGATGGGAAATAAGGATGGTCTGGTACACATACATGGTACCAATCAAATATGCGGTTTTACATTTCTGAACACCACACTACTCCCCTGCCACGATGACCCATGAACGTCATTATGAATGAATGCAAATAATTATCCCAACATTTAACGCATACAAATATGTATACACCATCTCGTCCTACTGAAAATAATCAGCTAAATTATAACCATCATGTTCCTAAAAAACAATGTCCAAGATATACCAAGAAAAGGTTGTCTTCTATTTGTGCATCAGTAATCATGAGTTTCTGTACAAAAGATACAATTTTCCAGAATAGATTGACAAAAACTTCGTTTCAAAATAACAAGGATATGATCTTTTGCAGCGTGTGAACAGAATTTTCTAGATACCACCCCTCCCAACTCCAACTGATTCTATTGAAAGTACTGACGAGGACAGGTTCGCCAAAGCATTTTATGGACAAGTGTTACAAAACGTCACATTGGTTATAGTAAAACAAAGAGTAGTGTCAAAGGCATGAAGATCATATCATAGTTCTGAGCAAACTTCTACTGTAACCTCAACCATTCATATATATTGAACAGAGTGTCAAAGACAGGTTGATAAGAATGTTGTTTCGAACAGGTGTATACTATCACCTCATCTGCTGATGCAAAAGAGGGAGAAAAGGTCTGTTAGCATCAAAGCAATTTTTCCCAGATGCACAGCATTAGTGTGAAATTTATTAGCGTACGCAATATATTCAGACTTTAATAATCGTCTTGGTGAATGTCAAGCTAGAACAAGGCCATGTTCTGTAATAAGCCATTCGCCTGTCTCATACTAATCGAAGACTTCTAAATTGCTCCCCTGGCTTTGGAATACAATAGATCGTAAAGAGGTACATATAATTAAACATGTTGAGAAATGATCCTAGCATGAACATAATGAGGTGTTGGGAGGCGCAAGTAGAGAGGAGTCATCAATTTTGGACAATTTTGAATACCTTCCCTCACGTTTTTATTAATAAGATAATACTGAAATAAATGGTAGATTAAATTAAATCAATACTATCCTTACTACTATCAGTACTATATAATAATACATTATACCCATAGAATAACTAACTTGATCATTGGATACCCTCATTAGTTATTTCATTAAACAAAAGTTATTACATGAACATAATTTTATAAATTCTAAAAAAACTAAATAGATTGTCCACACAAAATTTTTAAAAAATAATCGATCTAGTTTAAAATCTAGGCACGCAAATTATCGAGTGAATTTTGATAGTTTTGAAAGTTGTGCACGGTAAAACAAGTTTATGGGTTGCAACAAACGAAATGCAAATTCCTCAGGAACCTTCACAAGGGCTAGTGCGAACAAGTTGCACTTAGTAAATGTCACGACTCTATTCTATGGCTTTAAAGTCACTATAATAGATCAAAAATGTCATTCTAAGCTTCTAATCCTGAGTTGGCAGCACAAAAGCAAACTCTGTTATTTTCAACAAAGACGAAAGGGAACTTATTGTGGACCTTTAATGCTTGAAGTATGACCCGAATAAGAAAACCCTCTAAACACCATTTTATCACTCAAAAACCAAATTAAGAAACTCCAAGCTGATAATTCACAACCAATAGACTATAGATGTCATCAAACGAGTAAATATCATCAAGCAATCAGGTTGCCTGTTTCAATTCACTCATCATAACCAAATCTTAACACATGGAAAGCTAACTAAAGACGTCCAGCGATGTCACAGAGCAAAACAAAAAATTCAAAATCGAAAGGCAACAAAAAGACAGAATCCAAAGCAAGGCAAAGATTTAAAAACCCAACAAGGTAAATACCTTGCAAAAAGAATCGACGGTTGTGCTGGCAGTGACAGACGAAGCAAGAGAAGAATGATGATAACCCCCAACAGCTTCAGTCGCCGCGGGCAGGACCGACCGCATGTGCTAACCACACTCCTTGAACTCCTACAATTCTATCCGTTCCATGAACCGTCAAGTCATACAGAAATTTTCTGTCTCCTCATTTTGCACAATTTCTTTCCGCCCGACACCACAACTTCAACCATCAAGTATTTCCAATGACTCCCTCAAAATCACTACTTTATCCCAAATCCTAACCCCGCTTCAACAACCCACTCCCCGTATTAACAAATTCAAAGAACAGGAAAAACCCAGAAACAGCCCAAATTCCCCAATTCAGAGAAAACCCTAGATCACCTCAATTATATTGAAACCGCGGTTTATCCAGCTTTATCTCATTCGCAGCTTCGATTCGCCTATTCCGTGCCTATCAAATTCAAGTTCAAAACTTTCAGATCGAAAATAACAAGCAAACTAATTTTAAAAAAAATTACCATCCTCACCCGATATTAACCCCACGTACAATCAGCAGAATAAAAACGTAAAACTGCGGATAAACATCCACGCGTGCGGATACGCGCTCCTAGAAAGAGAAACAAGGAGAGAGATAAAAAACAGGACCTGCAAACTTTTCCGATTCAGGAGGACAAACAGCGAGAGATTTCGGAGAGAGAAAACGGCGAGATATAGAGACAAGGCTTGTACGTATAGGGAGAGGGATTAATTTAAGTGAAAAATGGAAAATGCGGGCAGACCGGGCAGACCGGGCAACGATGAAAAATATTACCCGGAGATGGTCTCCGCGTCTTCTAACCAGCGAGTCCCCTCGTTGCGTAGCTCGAATCTCAAACCAAAGTAACATTTCACTCCATTAATTCAAAGAATTATTTCATAATTACGTCATTAATAATATTATCAATTTTTTGAAACTTCCCCAATCATTCTAGATGTTTCACCTAAAAATAATCAGTGTAATTATGCATGAGTAATAATTCAAGTTTTTCAAATTATATTTAAAGATGTTCCTCGCCATGATTGTTATAATATATGATATTAAATGGGAAAATCAGTTCATATTTTTTTTCTCCATATTTTTTTATCTTGTAAGAAAAAATAAATATTAACCGGTGGACTGTGATACAAATAATATATTATTACGATTCAATTGATCATTTGGATGTTGTGAATGTAGATTTGAGAAAAAAACAAATTTCTATTAGTCATAAAAATATATTACAAGAGATTTACAAACTCTACAAAAAACTCTCAAACTCACACAATCTCTTGGATTGCTCTCACCACTCTCAAGTGGAGGATGTTCCACTTTATAACTGAAATTAAAACACCTTTAATTATAGAAGGTAGGAGTAGTGTGAACGGTCGAAATTCGTACGGTGAATGGCCAGCGATCTTTGACAAAAATTGAGGCTTGATTTTCAAATATTGTGACTTCTTTTCAGGATCATAGTTGAAAACTTTGAATTATATTCTTCGTATACGTGATGTTAAATATAAAATTTAAAGTTTATAAATGATGTTTTGAAATGTTAGAATACTTTAACAATATATCAATGATTTAATTTAAGCCAATTTAAATTATATGCAAAGGATCCAGACTCCATGCATGTATTCTACTCCATCCCCCATTGTTGATCCGCTTGACCTATAGGTTTAGCACAAAATGTAAACATAGAAAAATTGGAGATAAAAAAAATGAAATATTCATATACAGTTCAACGAAATTCTATAATATTTTTCGAAGGTGAACAAATTTGTATTTAAAGTCAAAACTTGCAATAGAATATATGAAAATCTTATATTATTTTTATTTGATTTTACTTTAGTTAGCGAAAAATATAAATATATGTTCAAAAATGTGTTAGTCGAGATAAATCGTGTAGATTTTATAGAAGTTAGGACATAAGATGGCTCAGTATGTATTACAGAATTTTAACATGGGATTTTGGTGCAAAAACATCGGCCCATAAATATACGGATTCGTTGTGTCTAAAATCCGACTAGTATAACGTGAAGATGTACATATTTGTTGGGCTGAGTGGACAATAAAGGCCCAACCTTTTGTTTCGGCCCAACCACAAAATTGACCTAACCAAACGAATACCAATTTATTTTTCTTGACAAAAAACCAAATTTTCGAATAATTCCAATTAATATAATAAAATGAAATATTGTTTGCAATATTTAATGATATAGTCGTGTATCCATGTTATTCCAAAATTTTATTTTCTTGTTCTTAATACAATTGCAGTGGTTATATTTTGGTTTAGTTTATCAAATTCGAGGGTTATAACGAAAAGTCTAAATCTAGACTCACAATATCTAATTAGAAGATTGATTTGTTTACACTCTTTATATATACTATTTATATATCCTAAAAATATTTTGTAAATCATGATTAATAATTTATAAGTAATCAATAGTTAATTAGATTAAAAATTTATGTATGTGAATTATCGTGTTATGTGTGTATGTGTGTGTGTGTATGCCTTTGCACACCATAAAATTATATACTAAAAATTTTAGTTCGTAATATTATATGAAAATTTATTAAAATTGTTTATATAACAATTATTTATGATACTAGCGATATGATGTTAATTTTAAAATCAAATGTATAATAAAAATAAAAAAATTATTACATTAAGATATAGATAAAATATGAATTCACAAATACGTTTTATTTCATTTTAAGAAAAAAAATATATTTTGTTATTAAAGAATTTTTTATAAAAACCATGACACAAAGATAGTTAAGTTATGTTTACCTTATACTTTATAAAGAAATGATATGGTGGGCACCCAACATGGGCACCAGACTGACGTGGCAGCACCAGAAAGTGTCACGTCAGACTGATGTCCATATTAGATGCCCACCATATCAATTTGATACAAGCGTCGAATCGTATTAATATCAAATCCAAATAAGTCAAAGTCTATTTAGAACTTTGACTATCAGAATAATAAAAAGAAAGGTAGAACGAAAATTTGAAAATGTTAGTGTACGTTAATTTAAAGATACCATTTATTGTGCGACGACGTTTATTATGGATGGAAAAAATTGTCTCAACTAATTCTTCTTTAACGAAGGGTTGAATGGAAATATATACTTCAAATTTAAAAGCTAATTCCGAAGTTGTTGGATCTAGATTAATTTTGATGACACAATAGTTGTTGTAATGTTTCTAATAAATCTACTTGATTGCAATCAATTTGAAAGTAGACAATAACAGAACGAAACTTAGAACTGCGGTTGATCAGTATAAGTGAATAAATCAGCTCAGTTAAGAAGAAAGATTCAGAACATATGAGATCAGCTCAGAGAAACAAATCAGTACGGATCAGATAAGAAGACCAAAACAATTTAGAATATAACAGAGCCTACTGAATAGAACAGATCAGATGAGATAAAAAGTTCAGATCATATCTGAATAGAATAGAACAGAGCAGTTCAGATCATATCATAAGAGAACAAAACAAAACAGAGCAGAACATTTCAGATCATATCAGAACAAAATAAGTTAGTGAACAGATCAGATTGGAGTTTCGCATTAGATTAGTTCAAATAAAGAGCTATTAGAGTATCAGTTCAGAGCAGAGCCTACAGTACAGAACTGATCAGGACGGAGTTCGAATCAGATCATCACGAGCTATCAGCACAGAAGGATAAATCAGTTTGAACGAGATTAACTCAAGACAGAAAAGAAGCAGTTCAAACTGATTTTCCCATTTACGACAAAGATCAGTTTGGAGTGGTCAAAATTTATAAATAACATCAACTACTTACGAAGAAAGAACGACAAGTCACAGAGTTAGAACTTTGTAGATGACTTTTGCAACGGGAAGAATCTGGTGTCTAACGTTCATATCAGAACATAGGATATAAATATAAGAACGACGTGAACGAAATGAGAGATAGATATAGAAGAAGTCGGTGTGTTGTAAAGTGTGGGTGCAAAAACGAAGAGATAATATACAGCACAGAAGGCGTCATCAGAATGCTTTGAAGATCTTTAGATAGACGACATAGTGTATGAAGATACATAAGAGTACACTATAACAGAATAAACCTCACACACACATTTACACACATATTCGAGATATGAGTTTAAAAGATTATATGAGTGAATCAAAGTTACACAAAAGCTGTCTTGGCACGAAGATGGTTAACTTGGTGTTTGTAATCTTGGCATAGAGACATTAAACATATGCAGGTTGAAGTCTAGGAGTCACTTTGTATCTTACTCAATCTTCAAGTGGAGCCCTCCAGTTCGGAAGTAGGGGACACGTTGAAGCGGTGGCTTTGAACTTTCAGAAACAGATTTCTGAGTATTTCTTTGCAGCTTTGATTCATGCATGTTTTAAATTCAATTTTCAGAGAGCATGTCGAGTATTTTCTGTTTGGTATTTCTAACCAAACTCCATATAGCTCTCGATGCTCAAAACTTTCAATAACCAAAGTTATTGCAACTCTATCGGGTCGCACTGTGTCTATGTTTTGCGCTGTTTTTCTCTTTGAACGCACGGTACGATCGAGTCCTTTTCTTTCTCAGAAGTCCTAATTTTATTTTAATTTTATTTTACTTAGAATATATAAGTACAAAATGATTTATATTATAATATATTATATTTATTTACTATATTTCTGTATACTAAAATTTATTACATGGAGAATGGTCCTCTAAGGATGGAAAGCAACACCTATGTTCTGTCTCATTCATTTTGCCTAATTTTATATTCATTTCACTTTCACCTCTGTACATTTGTACGTTTCAATCTAGAAAAAATGCACAATAATTTTTAAAGAATTTTTCCATCGATTTTTTTAATCTTGACAATGAACGTTGATACCTTTGTTATTGTTGGAGCCAACATATACAAATCTTTATAGTGTGTTAAAAAACATAGATTTACAAGAAAAAAATCTATAATTTGAATGGACTAAGAGTTCAGTGGTCCACTCTTTATACATCACCAGCTCCCATTCCTTGGGCACAATAATGTGCTGCTATGATAATTTTAGATTGGTATACATTTATCTGCACGTCCTTCCATATTATATAAAGCACATCCTCCTCAACTTTTATACACAATGATCTTAGGGAGTAATTTTTACTCTTTTGGATCTATATCTTGGTGATAATAAATCATGAAAAAGTTTCAAAAAAATTCATTATAGTATCAGCCGGACAACGACAACAAAGAAGTATAAAAAGAGTTATAAATTGAAAGACTTAATGATGAAAAGAAGTTAATCATATAAAATAGTTTAACTTGATGAAAAAGTTCTACAGGAAAAAGAAGATCGTCCGGATAAGGAGGAACTTGCAGATGAAATAGAGCTTCCATATTAAAATTCTTCCTCCGGATTAAAAATAGATTTTCTCCGATTATATTCAACTTTCTGGATAAATTAGAGTATTCGCATAAATCAGATCATCCAGACATATTAAAGTTTTGCATATTAAGAACATCGATCGGATAAAGACATTGAAGAAAAACATCCGAACAAAAGAAATTCTCCATACAAAGATATCTACAAATAAAGAATATCAGCCAGATAAAAATATTTTGCCGCTCAAAGAAGTTTTTCAGATAAGCAGAGTCATTAGTAAGTTATAGTGACATTAAATCATATGCTACACAAATTACAAAAGATCTCGTCGACCAACTAATTTTGGCTATATAATTATTTGAGAGTATTCATTCTTTTGTCTCATTTAAAGGGGAGCATTTGTTACGAAAAACTTTCGAAAGAACCACTCGGCTCTCAAAACTGAAGAAGCTTTTGGACATTAACACATGACCTGACTCTTACATTTAAATGTTGGAAGATTATTTATTTAAAGGAGAACAAGAAGAGATGAGACCAACGAAGAGTAACAGATAAGAGTGAACATATTGAATTCGAACAAGAAAACCTTTAAAGCTGATCAGAGAGCCAATCTTGCAAATCATATTTGCATATTTAAAAAGTTTTATATCTAATCAAGATGATCAATTAGGCATTTTTGTTAGTACAAGAAGAGTTCAGAATACTGAATCGTTGTTTCGTTCTCACAGCATAATAGAACTCAAACTATTATTGTTGTTTGATTCTTATAGTTTTTTAAGTGTGATTACGAGTTTCACACTTGGCAGTTATAAGTACTAGTAATAAAGTGAAATGTACAATTTTTTAAATGAAATAACATCTTCGAGAAATCTTTGCGAAAATGGAAGAAGGGGTGGTACAGGAGATGATTATATCAGAAGATCCATAAACAAATACTTGCTCTTTTTTTTTTTCGGCATTTGTTTTAAGTTGCAACTGAATATATGCATATTACTATGAACGGTGGACATTTCCGCATCTTTTAAAATATTCCAATGCTCCTATTTAAGGTTGAGAAAACAAATAAAATAAAGCGGATATAACATTTTATCCAGAAAAAATCTCCAGTGGAGTTCACATTATATCCAAAGAAGACTACATCAGATAAAAGTTTTATCAGAGAAAAAATTTACAAAATTTAAAAATAGCTCATTTTCCCCATGAACCATTTTATCCTAAAATATTCATCTACAAAGCCTCATAGATCCTTGAATGGTTTTTTTTTAATAAAAAAGCAAGTATCATAATATGTTGTCTGATGCACAGATCTGATCTGAATTTTAATAAATACAAAACTTGTTCTTATTTCCAACAATTTAATTGGGTGTGCAGGATAAGTTGAAGCAGATCAGACTAGACGTGTGCTAAGAAGCGTCGAACTGAGTGCAATTGGGAAGATGTCCAAGCTGATCCAGTAGGGGACGCCCAAACTGATCCAGCAGATGAAATTAAGCTGACCCAGCTCGGAGCAAGAGCAGCTTAGAAAATCAGATAAGGGCTGAGCTGAAATCTGAAGAACTTGACAGTATAAGAAGATCTGAGCTCAATTACGAAGTACAAATCAGTTTAGCATAGATGGAGCTTCGAGTTAGAGCATTTAAGATCAACTCAGAGAAGAATAGGTTCAGATCAGCTTAGAGCAGTTCAGATAAGAACAATATAGAATCAGCTCAGGAGACGCTTAGGCCAGAATTAGCTCAGAGCAGGAGCAGCTTAGACGAGGCAAGAAAATCAGCTCAGAGGGCACCAGCTTAGAGCTGTTCAAGAGCAGAGACAAGAGCAGCTCAGAGGTCTAAGTTGGAACAGCTGAGAACGCCCAAGTTGGAACAACGCATAATAGATCATGACTAAACAGCTCAGAGCAGAAGAAAGAAGAACGAAGCAGATGAGAGCAAGAACAGTTCATATTAGAAGCGCAAAGAGAATCAAACCAGCTTACAGAAATAACAGAGCAGAACAGATCAAATGAGAACCGAGCAGCTCAGAACAGCTCAGAAGGAAAGCAGCTCAGATAATCAGGAAAAGTATAGTTCTGTATCAGATCATATTGGAGCCTTGCAACAGATCGGTTCACATAAGAAGAGAAGAGCTTAATTGATAGAACATATAGAACAGATCAACTGGGAGTCCATATCAGATCAGCACAGACTATTAGATAACGAGCAAAGCATTTTGAACATGAGCATATGCGAAGACTGGATTAAAATAGTTCAAACTGATTTGTTACGTCTAAATCAGGTTTAGAAGAAGGACAAAGAACATTAAATGGCATCACCTACTGATGTACGATGAATGGACATATAGTACAACTATGTCAAAACTTTAGAGAAGTTTTTCAACGGCTAGGAACTTGTTTCCAATGGATATATCAGATTAGAGGTTATATAAAGCTGAGAGATGAACTAAAGAAGACGATGAATAGTTGACGGGAAGAAGAAAAGAGAAGAGGAAGCAGTCGACGATCTACAGTGAGGAGCTTAATCATCTACATCGACAGTTTACTCTATCAGCTCACAGAGCACTTCCCAGTGTGTGAGAAAACATTTGAGAGAGTGAGCTTACACTATAATATTTCTCATACAAAGATTCACTCACATATGAGAGCCGAAAGCTGAATAAAATAGTTGAGTGAATCACCCCAAAATCAATTCAAATGTAATAGAGACGTTAAACATGTTTTCAGTGATGCAGCTCATACAGCTGGCGGGCTGGTGTGTAGCATGGTGTGCTAGGAGTTCTCACAGTTGCGGCTGTTGGGAATGTGTTATTACAGAAGCTGTAATAATCAAAGTCTTCTAGTGAATCCTTCCATCAATGGAAGAAGAGGAGACGCAGGAGATGTAACTCCGAACTTCTATAAACAAATTCTGGTTTTTCTTTACAATTTTCAGCTTTCCGCATACATACACGTGCATCGCATATTTTAAATCATCATATTTCAATTTTCAGATAGTAGTTCGGGTTGTTTTAAAATGATTTTTATCATACCGATCCACTTATCGATGCTAAAAATCTTTCAAAAATCAGAGCTATTGCAGCTCATGTTTTTATTCGTTCTGATCGCGTGCATCTCTGCTCCGTGCTGATTCAGTTTAGGCGTGATCTGTTCAGATCGCGTACGATCTGTTCAGCATGTAGCGCACGCGATCTATTTTTCGATCCTATCATAATATTATCTTCTTGCTATTTAACCAAACCCTATAACACTTTTAATTATTATTTAATTTAAATACCTAAAATCATACAAAGGCCTAATGTAGCAATTATTGTTTCGCAAGCCGCACCAATGCACTTGTAACCATTGTACAAAATATCTGCAGACAAATCAGATGAAAATTGAATATGTGACTTTGGCACAAATACAAATTGAACAATAGAACATTTTGTGTTTCGACAGATTGTAAATAATGGTAATTAATCACCCAGTTTCAATTTAAAACCATGCAACAATCTACCGATATTCGTTTAGACATTGTTTGTCTCGCTGTATGAGATATAGTATAATAAGATTAATGATAAATAGTGTGATTATAAAAGAAGAGTTGGATGGAGAATAATGTTTGATAAGAGTAATATTTTTTGTTTGATGGATTAAATTTGGGATAAAGTGTTAAATTATATTTTTAGCATTTGTAAAAATTAATAAATGTAATAAAAAGAATAAGACGATGAATAATATTATAATTTTAAACTAATGATTCGATGATAAGATGTGATTATTCATATGATACTGTCGGAGGAACTGTGATTTATTACCTAATAATTAAAAATCTGGTCCGATTCTTAATTCGTGGTGATCTAGTATTTGGGTGCCAATAGCTAACGAATTGTTTTTTTATAAAAACTATCTACAAATAAAAATCCAAATTGTACACAGGATGAAAAGATAAGTCATTCTACAAATAATGAAGGGTTCGAAAAGTTCGAAAAATGGAAATTAAAAGAGGACAAAATCTAGGTAGCCCCATTAACCCCCCACGAAATTATGGAAGTTAATCAATTATTTCTCGATGACTTTTTCTAGATAATGGTGACCCGTAATGCTGTCATCCACAATCAAGAAAAGGTATGATGATATTCCTAATTTATACACAAGTTGGCATTATTGGAACATTATAAAAATTGCATGGAATAAAAATTTTAGAATTAATTTGTCTCAACTAGTTGGTTATTTATAATAGGAAAAATGTAACTTTAATTTTTGAATGTATTGGGATATGTCATTTCCAGTCTCGTACATATTATGCCGATTAATTTTAGTCATCCTCGTCTTAATTATATAACTAAATGTTAAAACATAGTTTCGTCGTACTTTTCATTTCAACACTTTATCACGATGCTAGATGTAATGAATTTATGATTCATGAGACGGTTTCACGTGACTGTTTGTCTGACTAAAAATATACGTTACATGTAACTGTAAATTTGACGTTTCTCCTTTATGATATTTAATAGATAATTATAAATTCATAAAATGAATGAAAATAAACTTGTTTGCAAAATTCTCATGTATTTAAAATGAGTTACAATAATCTTACATATTTTATTTAAAATGAAGAAGAAATTTCAACTCTTATTCTCATATTCCAAATTATCCTCAAACCATTTCCCTCTATTCTCTTGATTTGTTATCTCTTTGGATTTTTTCTTTGTTCTCGAAACTTAATTATCCCAATTCCCAACATTCTTATAACCTTATTTTAAAACAAGATGAAGGTCATAAATACTAGTATCTTTACAATATATTAAAACTAATTTTTCAATAATAATTTACTGATAATTAACGTTATAGATGATGTTTGTTTGGTGTTAATGGATTAGAATTATAAAATACCAATAGAGAAAAAAAGGGAAAAATAGATTATCACCCCCTTTTTTAAATGGGGATGACAACGAATATATATCACCATGTAATTTCTTTGCTTGGTGTTGCATCTTTCTTACCAATGTTAATTTTTAAATTTTCTATTCTTATATAACAAATTTGATATGGTGGAACCCCTCATGGGCACCATGTGGGCACCAGGCTGACATGACGGCACCAGGAAGTGCCACGTCAGTATGGTGCCCATGTGGGGTGCCCACCATATCATTTCTTCTTATATAAATTACGTTTTATAGATTTTGCTAGCTTTGTTTTGCTTGGGAGTACGACCTGCCACAACAGGGGATGCTCCCACATCACATATCATTTGAACCGTTTTTTAAATATATTTTAAATATTCATTCTCTTAACTTTCGACATTTTTATATTATCACCAATTAAGGACCATGAATTGGGTCAGATCGATGTTCTGATGAACAACACGGAGTAGTTCAGTGCACGTTTCGAAAGCAATATTATTCAACGAAGCAGCACACACTTCCGGTCTTGATCTGAAATCAGCTTGGAGCTGCAATAGCTCCGGTCTTTGAAAGGTTTTGAGCATCGAAAGTAGATCAGGAGATCTGAATAATCAGGTGGAATAAGACCCGAAGTACTCTTGAAAATTGAAAGTTAGTTAAATTCGGTTTTGAAACATGTATACGGTTCAGATGAGCGGTAAAGAGATTACGCAGAGTATTTATTTATGAAAGTTCGAAACCACCACTTCTACATCACCCATATTCCAAACTGAAAGGCTCTACTAGAATACTTTGATTTATATTGATTGTACAAACCCACTCAGCTGAGACTTACCCATTGTCCAAGCTGAACTCCTAGACTCAGCACTCTGTTAACTTGTTTAACATATGTATGAGAAAGACTACATTGATTTGATTTGTTTTACATTCGCTCAGCTAATCTGTTTTGCTCAGCTCTAAATATATGTGAGTGAATGTGCGTGTGAGGACTAGTCTATTTCAGCTCAGATCTCATGTTTGTTGCCTCACACACTGTCTTCTTCATGATCTTCAAATATTACGACGAAATTTGCTGGTGTGTGCACAACTTGATATTATGTTCTGATCGAAACTTGCACGTTGTACACATATACAACATCATGTTATTGTTCTCTCTCCGTTGTATACTTTCTTAATCAGATCAGCTCGTACATATATAGCCTCTGATCTGATGTTATCGCTGGACACATATTCTCAGCCGTTGAAAAGCTTCTGTAAAGTTTCTGATTTTGTGTCCTTGTCATCATTTCATCGTACATAAGTTGTTGATGCCTTTTAATATCGTTGTACTGCATTTGAACTGACGTCTTGTCGTATATGAACAAGTCTTGTTTCAACATCTCCTGATATGACAATCGTAAACTTGTTCAAATTGATTTTTTCATCTGAGCTGATAGCATGTGCTAATCTGATATGGGTTCACTCTGATCTGTTCTTTCAATTAAGTTCTTCTCTTTTTGTGTGAATTGATCTGTTTCGAAGCTCCGATCTAATCAGCCCCAGCTGCTCTTGTTCTATATGAGCCTGATCTGCTCTAACCTGACTGTTCTTCTTCTGTTCTATTTAGCTTTGCTCTAAGCTAATGTGAACTGTTTAATGTTCTGAGCCGCGCTTGTTCTAAATTGATCTCCACTTCTAATCCGATCTGTTACTGCTCTTATTCACTTCTTCTAAACTGAACTCAACTCTTCTTATATTGTACAGTTTTTCGTCTCGACTCTGATATGATCTGATTCAGCTTATGTCACGCCCCGAGACCGGGCCTGGACGTGAACACCGGCGATGTTTAATAATTATTCATTACAAAACATCAAGCCTCATAGTGCAGCTCAAAAACCAGTCTATTACATAATCAAAATGATTGTCTTTACAACTGAAAATCGGAGAAATTTAATTACAGAGTGCGGAAGCGGAAATTACATTAACAAAGAAAAGCAAAGTCACCAGCCCCAAAACAGATCTTGTTAGCTCAAAAACCAGTCTATTACATAATCAAAATGATTGTCTTTACAACTGAAAATCGGAGAAATTTAATTACAGAGTGCGGAAGCGGAAATTACTTTAACAAATAAAGCAGAGTCTTCCCCAGCCCCAAAACAGATCTTTTGTCGTGTCGCGCAATAGTTTCTGTTTTTCTGTTCACAAAACTTCTCCTGTTCGATGCCTTCTTCCAGATTTGTCTCTACTTTATTTCCCGTAATAAGATAAAGATTATGATCGAGCCAATGAATGAAAAATCAACTTGGTAAAGGATTTCTTCTGGAACACTAACTCAAACAAATCAAAGAAATCTAGTTAGTGAACTAAAAGTCTAAAAGTTTATCTGAATGCCAATAAAGAGACGTGAAGTCTGAAGAAGACAGAAGAAGTCTGAACAGAGAAGTCTGGTAGAAATCTGGATTGCAAAAAAAAAAAAAATGAAGTCTGGAGAAGTCTGATCAAGAGATGCGATAAGAAGATTGAAGTGAAGTCTGAAGAAGTCTGTCAGTTAAAGAAGTCTTCAGAATAAGTCTGAATGTGAGAACAAATCAGAGAAGAACTGTGGTGCATCAAGAATCCGATTGAAGTTTATATGCAATCAGATGTCAACAGAAGTGAAGAGAAGGAGTTGAATCAGAGAGTTAAGGAGCAATCTAATCAGACTATAGCGTACAGAGAAGAGAAGAAGGGAAGTTGTACAGTAGAAATCTGATAAACAGGGGAAGTCTGATTGGAGTGCAAATAAGTGGAATCTGGATTCACATGCGAAGAGAAGGTAAAATCAGACGTCGATGCGAAAAATAGAAGTAAAACAAAAGTAATTCAGATGTTGAATAGCAGAAGATGTCCAGACGTTGAAGAAGACGTTGAATAAGTTGTTGCGCTAAAATGAAAATGAATCAGATGTTGTGCAAGGACAAAGATGAATCAGATGTTGCACAAAGAGAAGAATATTTCAGCAGTAGGTAAGAAACAGGCAAAAGCTGATATCAGACGTGAAGAACAGAGGAAAATGAGGTTGCGCTTCAGTAGAAGCAAAGCAGTTGGAGTATGCAAGCAGATGTTCCAAATATTCAGTCAGTTGTTGGGGCAGTCAGTAGTTGAGACAGGTGAAGCAAAAGCAAAGATCGAAGATGCGACCAGAAGCTAAATAGATAAACAAAGAGATTTCAGTAATTGAACAGCTGAAACAGAAGATGTGAGCGAAAAGTTGACAGCTGATATCAGTAGTTGGACAGAAGATGATCACAGAAACTGATATCAGTCGTTGATCACACATGAAGATAGACAAAAGCTTACATCAGATGTTGCTTAGTTGGAATGACGAAGAGGAGATGATATCAGGGGAACACAAGGAAGCGAACATCTTTCAACGGGAAGAAATTGTGTCCAACGGACTTATCTGAATCAGAGGCTTTATATACGAGAATATTTGAAGAATTAAATTGATTGATGAAGAATCTCAGGAATTCAATAGGATGCAATGGAAGATCACCGAATAAATGAAAATTTTCCGAAAGCAAAAGATCCTAAAGAAAATCGAATGACGCCAAAACTTTTCAGATGGAACTGAACCTTTCGATTTAAATGAGAAGAGTCGAATGAAATGGACTTTGTGAATAAATAGGAAAGTTTGGAAGAAATTGAAATTTCCGGATCAAATTGAAATTTCAAAAAAAAAATATGAACGTTGGAATGAAGTTGAGATTTCCATAGAAAATCACTTCAGGAAGAAATTTAACTTTCTGAATAAAATTGATCTTTGTGTAAGACTTATTTTTCTTCGGATGAAATCAGAACTCTTTCTGCTAGAACTTTCCATCCGGATTATGAACCTGGTCAGCTCTGATACCACTAAAATGTCACGCCCCGAGACCGGGCCTGGACGTGAACACCGGCGATGTTTAATAATTATTCATTACAAAACATCAAGCCTCATAGTGCAACTCAAAAACCAGTCTATTACATAATCAAAATGATTGTCTTTACAACTGAAAATCGGAGAAATTTAATTACAGAGTGCGGAAGCGGAAATTACAGTAACAAATAAAAGCAAAGTCTTCACCAGCCCCAAAACAGATCTTGTTTCTCTTCTTCAACTTGTTCTTCATTTTTATCTGGGTGGAGAAGTAAGGGGTGAGTGTTTGGGGAAACACTCAGCAAGTGGGGGATACCATTCGAGCATAACAAATATACATATACATATACTGAATAACAGATTTCATGACGGAGCTTAGACAGACAGAGCATAGTCAGAACTTAACAGAGCATGTCAGAGCTTAACAGAGCATAGCATAGCATAACAGAGCATAGCATGACAGATAGCATAACAGAGCATAGCCTGACAGATAGCACTGATGATTACTTCGTGTCTATGGTTTACTGATCAGTCCCTAAGTTTTGCTCCTCTAAGGGGTCGAGGCCATCAGTTACACACAGTAACCCAGAAATCCGAAATATTTCGTAAACCCATATAACGACAGAATCGTATCTATGGTTTACTGATCAGTCCCTAAGTATTGCTCCTCTAAGGGGTCGAGGCCATCAGTTACACACAGTAACCCAGAAATCCGAAATATTTCGTAGACCCATATAACGAAAGCAAAAATCAGTGCGAACGGAGTTTGACACGAAACAGATATTTGAACAGAAAGGTGCTCGAACAGTAGACAAAAAGAAATTGAACTTTCGACAGAATAATATATATATACATATATCAAACGAATATATTACTTAGCAAAAGCCCACTTACCTTGCTTACTGCTCAAAACCTGAGAAACATGATGGCAATGCTTGATTTCTTTTCTGGTTGCTACTTGAAGTGGATCACGAATGTAGAGATCTTCAGACGTTGCATACTTATGAAAATCACCGATATTTCATAAGTGTCTTCGGTATACGAAACTCTCGTATTAAGCTCAAGGTTGGTTGGCTTGTTCACAAAAGAAGAAAAAGAAATTGTGAACGGAAAAGATCGGATTTTTAAGCCATTTGAATCCATATCGGGATGGTGAATAGAAGCAATAGTTTTGTCTCAAATGGTCGGTACAGTAGAATTGAAAAGGTATTTCGATAAAATCTAACCTTTGGATCAAGATGAAATTTGAACAGAGTATGTGAAACATGATGAAATAACTTTTGAACGGTCAAGATCATTTTGCGAGAAAGAGTGAAGCCGTTTCTAAGTGATGAACAAGAGCTGCAGATTTCTCGTATGAAATCTGTACAGAATTATGGAAAAGGGGTTTAACAAAATTCTAGCCGTTGGATCGAAATGAAATTTGGACACCATATTCAAGACGTAAAGAAGTAACATCTGAACGGTGGAGATTGGAAACGGAGGTCGTTTGAAATCAGTTTAGGATGATAAACAGAAGCTGCAGTTTCCTCACATGTAATCCGTGCAGCATTCTTGCGAATTTGATTCACGGAAATTTAACCGTTGGATCAGAATGAAATTCTTACCTAGTCTTCAAAACATGGAGAAGAAGATTCTGACGGTGGAGATCGGATTCTAAGAAACGGAGCAGTGGCAATAGGTTCCGGACAGTAGGCCTTCAGATTGTTGCTGGAATGCTCAAAACTTCATCCTTTTGTTTTTGAAATGGGACAGCCTCTTGCACGAAAATATCAAGGTTTTCTTGATGTTTATAGAGTGCCTTTCTTCATCTTTGAGGGGTGTATATATAGGAGAGGTTGGGGAGCTTGAAGGGTCACCTCTTGATGACCATTAAACACAACTTTATGGCCCTTAAACACCACTTTATGGCCATTATTATGTATTATACATAATGGCTACTTATGGTGTGCCTTCAATTGGCTTTTAATCTTCCTAAATCGACAGTTATAATCGTGAAATCTGACCTGTAAGCGACTGCTGAAGTTCGTGAGCAAGAATCTGGATTTTCGACGTGAAGTCTGAGTTTCGTGGAGAAATTTGGATTATGAAGTTTCGTGGAGACGATGAAGTCTGCGTCGGGGATTTTCGTGTAGAAACTGTTGGAATTCGCGAGCTAAAATCTGAATTTTCGCACCCGTCGACTGGTTACGCAAAATACCACAAAACACGAGTATCACTACCAGCAGCTGGTTTTTCCTGCGTTTGGTTTTCCTGCGACTGGACATGCAAAACACTGTAGCCTGCGACTGGGTACACTGTAGCTTGCGACTGGATTCTTTGTCGACTGGTTGCAACTCTCTGTAGCCTGCGACTGGATCCACCGTAGCTCGCGACTGGTGCTTGAGCTTGCGACTTGATGAACTTGCAGCTGGTTGTCCAGTCGTTGGTTTTTTTTTTTTTTTTAGGAGCTGAATTTTCGGGTTTTCACAGCTTAGCCTGCGCATTTGCGTAAAATGTTAGAAACAATGCAACAAAATGTTCATCAAAATGAAAAGTTGATCTGCAATCCAACATTTTCTATTTTTAAAAGTGTTTATCCTTTTTTATGTTGTCCATATTCCCTGTATCATTCTTTTGTTATAGTTTACATTAAATTCATTCCAAAACATCAAATACTAGCTAGGTATAACAATCTGTTTTCTTTTCCGTTTTCATTCAAAAAAGTAAATCTAAAAGCTAGGTGACAATATGAAATTATAAAGATGAGATCAAGCCAAAGTCGTAAAATTTAAAGTATATGCCAACATGGAAACGATGAAAATATATATACTGTTGATTTTACTTTATCATTTTCTTTTTCAGATTGTTACTTACTTTTATTGTGTGTTCGAATGAATTTTAATGGAAATATAACAAAATCTGATACAAAAAAATTTACAAGATAAGAAAAGAGAAAAAACTTTTAAAAAGATACATCAAGAAATAGAATGTATAAGGTCAAGAAAATAAAAAAATTTGACGTTGACAAGATTAAAAAAAAAGGACGAAAAACTTTTAAAAAAATAGTTAGAATAAATAAGAAAATCAAAAGAAAAAAGGTAATGTATGGGACCCATTCCCGACTTTTCACAATAGATAGAGAATAAACGAAGGTATATCAAATCCATATGATCTCAATTGACTTTTTGATGATAAGCCTCAAACGTCATATCCTTTAAAAAGATAATGCAAGTGTTAGGATCGAAAAAATAAGCTTGCCTCAAGCTTAAAATAGTTCGCAAGTCGTTGAAGTTGTTGCTTGCCTCAAGGACCTCGGTGATACCAAAAAGGGTAAATGTAGCAGTAAAAAGAGAAGATTACTTTGAAAAACCCAGTTTAGGTGTTAAGATGTGGAAACTTTTAAACTGGTCTGAGCATAAACTGATTAAGATTAACTCAGCTTATCTCTAATATGAATATTGAGTTGAGTTGTTTTTACTCAGCTTAACTCCTATCTAATCAGAATAAGCAACACATTAAGCTTTGTTAGATCTGATCGTTTAATCTCTGAACTGATTTATACTTAAATAATCTTTTATCTTCAACAAAACTTAAAAGATCCATCAAAATATTTATAATAGAATAGAGGAAAAGGTAGGAAATAAGTAGTCCGTCAATTGAATAACTTATATACTTTACATATTTTTTAAAAATTTAATGTCGAATATTATAATACTTTTACAAAGTTTATAAAAATTATTATTGACTATCACAAGACTTCCATGGAGTTTATAAAAATCATAGTTCTATACCGATAAATTCTAAAATCCACAAAAATCTTTAAAAGGTCATTGGTGTTCCTCCGTCAAATACACCCCATTAGATTTTTTTAAAAAAATGTTTTTGCTTTACTTATAAATTAAGTTAATATGAACTGAAATTTATTAAGTGTATCTTTGCAAGTATAGTTCACAAAGTAATAACAATTCATGAATAAGATTTTAAGAAACCTATTTGTCCATTTTTTAAGGTCAAAATTAAGAACAAGTTTATATATATTAAATAAAGCAAAAATATATTAAGCATCGTGTTGGGATAAACATGTATGATTGATATTAGTATTGAAATGAGTGTCCAGAAGATCTTGTGCGTCAAGCTGCTACGTTGTGACGCTTGATATGGTTATGTAAAAAGAGTTACGTCATATCTTAACGGATAATTCTATCTTTGGTGAAGACCGGGTCGATTGTAGAGAAACTGCAGGAATGAGGATATGAGATAATACCAACAAATTGACGCGAATATCTCTGAACTCATGCGCCAAAGAGCACATATCTACACACATAATAGCTGCATATGTCCTGTAATATATACAAGTAAATAAAGTTATGCATTGACTAATATTTATAACTTTGGATCTGATAATAAGCGTTTGATACTAATAATGCAATTTGAGGCTAGAAGAATAAACTTCGTCAAAAGCAGAAGGTATCTACCGTTAGGTTTTTTTAAAAGTACAATAATATGGATTATTTTTTCATCTACACATTGGAATAAAATCCTGAAATCGGATTGGTTCCGAAAAATACAAGGAAACATATTATCTATCAGAAAACTCAGAACCAAGATCTTGATCATTAGGGGCAAAGAATCCCATGCAACTTGAACTAATACACATCGATCATGAATTATAAATTTAAATGTTTTATATGACTAAAATGATATCTAAATTCTAAGTATGGTATTATAAATTATGTAGTAAATAGTTTAATATTAACATATGTACATTGAATAAGAATCGAGAATGGGTGATTTAGGTTGTTAGAGTTAAGTTTAGGATGTGAGACAAAAAAGAGACAATTAATAATAATTAAATTTGCACCTTGTAGATTTAGCGTGAACGGTAAAATTTCAAATAAACAATGAATATATAGAGTTATATTATTAATCAAATCAAACTCCTAAGAAGCCAAGTAACACAACCCTATTTAAATTCATTTCAAGATTCCCCTTAACAATGAGTCAATGACAACTAATTATGTTGGCTATGTTTGGTAAACTCATCACCTAGATTAAGTAAATCAGTTTTATCTTATATGTCGTACTCGTATCAAATAGTGTATTATTTATCTCATATTAACAAATTATAATATGAATCAATCAAATCAATAATATCACGTATCAATCAACTCATTTCATTAAAATTACAATATAATCCATAATATACTTATGTTTATATTAATTACTTATTTTAAAAGATTAATTATGTCATTTCTCATTTATTTCAAATTCAATCAATCAAAATCAATAATATTAATTTATTAAATATTCAGTACACAATCCAACTTAAACTTTTACTAATAATCAGTCCACGCGTATTTAACTACCAAATTAATTACCACACTTGTCAGACATTTTATAACCACATGTTTTATTTTGTTAAAAAAATAAGAGTAATATCAAAACAAGGATATTACAAAAAGTATACAGCCATATAAAAAATGTAAGTTAAAAAAATACTCAGTCGAGTTATATAAGTTTATTTCATTTTTTCGGTTGTCCCACAAATATAGCCATTTTCTATTACAATATAGTGTTTTACTTTTTTGACTATTACTACTGCTATTAACTATGTCATTAAAACGATGATATTTTGAATGAGTTAAATAAGCATAAAATAGAAAATTCGTTTGAGAATTTATTCTTCCAAAAAAATTATATTTATTCTATGTGAAAAGAACAAAAAAAAAAAAAATCTACATTTTTGAGTGGAGTGCATTACTTACATTTATATTATATATTAAAAAGGAAAGCTTTACAGTTATATGCGAATTAATTAAGTGGATAATTGCAAGTTGTAACCGATTTATTTGAGAAAGGTGAAAAGCAAGCGTCGGTGTGTTTTGTTTGGGTATCCCAAGTCCAATTCTTCCCATTCATTTCGGCATCCCATGATTTCATTTCAAATAATAATAATAATAATAATAATAATAATCTCTTGAACATCATCCCATTTTTCACGATTCATGAAATTTTACAACTATCAAAGTAGCTAATTACATAAATTTTGGTAAAGATAAATAAAAATAAAAGATATAGGCATCGTGCTGTAAAATCTTGTTCGTTTTTACTTTACTTCGGTTTTTACATAAGGTAGTTTGCTTACTTAGCGCTTGTGATAGAAGATATAGATCTCTATATGGATCTATCTCCATATCCAAATATGGAAGAACCAACACAACAAGGGCGTAACCAACGGAAGGTTCTCCCCCTTTGGTCGTAATACTCGGCTCGTCGTTACTTTGATTCAAAAGGTAATCGACCCTTTGTACTACCTAGTGGGGTACATACACACCTCAACGGTTAGGTGAATAGGTTTCAAGAGCATTTCGCCAGTTTTTGGCAACTTTTACTTTCAATCCGATTCACCGCCTACGTGCCCTTTACACCCAATCATTCCGAAGAACACTTGCTCCCCCCGTCCTACTGCGAAAAAAATGAGCTAATGAGAAAGCGTCTTGAGTTACTTGTACTTTTCGTAGAGATAGGGAAAGAAGCTTAGTAAACTAGTAGCACGAAAGTGGCTTTAGTAGCTGTCCCAGGTGCTTACGAGTCAGTTGAAACTGTGGTTGCTGTGGATGGGAGGCCAGACGCACTTGTTATCGTATTGGCCTTTGCTCCCCTCTTTCTGTCAATACGGTGAACTTCCATCAAATTTCCTTTTTAGTTCCACTACTTTAATCTAACTCAATCTTTTTTCAGAGCCTTCAAAAGCCATCATTTTCTTATAATTTTGAAGGAGCATGTTGGATAATACGCCAATTTGACCACTATTAGTAGATAAAATGATTACTTTCACTTCTGAATCCCAAACAATTCGATCAGCGATCAGGGATCAGTACACAAAGATTTAAGATCATTTCTAAGTTCATCGACTTCGTGATAACTTCATTGATATTACCTACCAAATAATGATGACTTGGGGCGCATGGATTCCATTATTGACAACCAAGTCGTAGTGGAACGATCTGTCGAAGCAGCATTACTAGAAGACGGTTTTACAAGAGAGGTCATTATGGCCAAATAAGCATTCGCGTGTCGTATTACTACAGAGTCGACTTGAACAAGTATATCTTGCGCAAGATCTTTGGAATTCATTTATTTCTATCCGAGTGGCTTGCTTTGGTTTTGGTGCATTTCATGTAACAGGCTTCTATGGTTCTGGAATATGGTCACTGGATTGGGTTTGACTTCTCACGCGTGATCGAAGCGTTAACAACTCCTTTCTTCTCGTTTACAATACAAGAAGGATCAAAGTAGTTTGAGATTTTCACAATTTTTTTGGGTCAAATCTACGAGTGTAAATCCAAATTTTGTATTTGGCTTTGTCATAATAGCGTCGAGGGAACGCAATTACCTATGTTTAGCTAATGTAGCTTGTTATCTTCACAAGTTCGACCTAAACTAAAATATTTCTTCGTTTTTCATATTGATGGTGGAAAATGTTATGATCAAATACTTACCACTGTGACAAAATCTATTGTTATTAGCCAGATGCAACTTCATTTCTTATATACAGGACACTATATAGTGCATTTATTGTGAGCATTAGAGTTTGACCGTTAAGATCACGAGTCCAAGAGTTGCGTATCTAACTGTTGTTGCTGTCTCATAAATTTTAGAAATCAGTCTTACCATTTTTCCTACCGTCGATCCTATCCCCTGCAGAGATAATAGTATCCGTTAAGATCCGACGTTGCAATTTTACAGCCTACCTGATTAACTAGATCAAGCGACACAATATCAATATCAATCACTGATCATAATAATATTCTCACCCTGCATGCTTAACCCAGCGGAGTACCTAAACAACTCGTTCTAATATCCAATGCAACCACTGAGATTTGACTCAAAACTACAACTGAGATCTAGTAAAGAGCTAAGATAAAAAAAATGGCCCCAGATACTCTTTATTCCTTTATTAACCACTTCTTTTAGCTATTGAGATTGGAGACTTTTTTAAACAGATACATAGTTCTCGGGGAAAAAAACAATATTCACAAAAGAATTTTAGATGACATGATTATCTATTTTTCAAACCAAAATAAGTCCTACTCATAAAGTTAAAGTTGGATCAACATCATTTGCAGTATACTTAAAACAAAGCTACTTTTTACCACAAAAAGTAAAATGCAAGCAATAGAAATACATGCAATACAAAAAAATAAACATGTCAGTCCTCATTTAGTTGTTCACATATAAAGAAAAGATTAAGACAATGTTAGAGTTATTAACTATTTAGAAATATAGTTTTTAATACATAATGCACCTTGTTTTTTATCTATAGATAGCAAATAGGCAAGTTTATTTTTGTGCATGGAGAGGTGAGCCACGCTCTCTTACCTTCATTCCACATGATTAGCTTTTTTGTAAAAAGCTTGTGCATAATGAAATTCAGCAATTATCCACAACGAAATTGATTTTGTTTTCTTTTTTACTAGTAAGAGCAAACAAAAGAGACCTGATTCTAAAAAATTCATATGCAGTATGTTCTCAAAAAAAAAGAAAAAGAAAAAAAAATTCATATGCATTGATGAGTGAATGCAGGGAGGAGGCAAACATGGTAAGAAAACATTAAATAAAGCGTTAAAGTATACTTTATTACATCGTTATTATTATTATTTTTTTATGGTTGGATACCATCAAACTGTACTTTATTGAAGATTTCTATTTCCCTTATGTTTGTGTTTCTTCCCTTCACATAGAGTGGAGGCTAAGCAATTCAAGAAACAGAGGAAGGGGTTTTACTGTACAAAAATTGAGCCATTTGTGTATCTTTTTCTTTATCTTCACACTTTTTTGCTTACTGTTTATCCAGGCTTCCTTTTCTTGCCTTTGTGCAAGAATACACACAGTGCCATTACCAACTTTTTGTAAAGTTCTCTCTTTCCCCCCCCATCGTCTTCTCTCTCTTGCTATCTTTGTTCTCTTTTAATGCTGGAAAAAGAAACTTTTCCTTGAGGTGGGGTCTTTTGATTTTACTGACTTGAGTTCATTTTTACATCTTTTCTTGATTTTTGCTTCTTGAAAAGCTTCCACATTTCATAATTAGGTATCTTATTTCTCCACTTTTGGTTTCTGGGCTACTCCTGTCGTGTTAGATCATTCACATTTATTAGTAACACACACAACCACCGAGTTACCATTTCATTCTGCTGGCTTTCATCCTTCTCCTGATCCCGTGGCCTTAACTTGTATTTATGGTCAGCAGGAAAAGTTGTGTTGTATGGTTGAAACTTGAAACATACAAATTAATTGTACAGCTCTTATTTCGTGTTCTTCCGAGCTTTTTTCCTTCTTGAATCTATCTTTCTGGGGTACTCACAAAGCTGCATTTTCGTCTACGTTTCTGCTGTATTAATTTTTTTTTTCTGAAAGTTAATTTACAAGGGTGGTACGGATTCGGGGAGCTTTGCATTTTTTCTGAACTGGGATTCTGATTAAAGAGTCTTGAAAACTGTTTTTCTTGGATAATTTAACAGATATAAAAGGTAAAAAGGCGATACACTGTTTTGTAAGAAATGGCAGGAGGTGGAGCTCCAGCACCAAAATCAGATGAGCCATCACCACACCTACCTAAAGATCAGCTTCCTAATGTTGCTTATTGCATCACCAGCCCTCCACCATGGCGTCAGTTTTTTTGACTCTGTTTCTTCTTTATCCAGTATATTCTACATTTTGAGCTTTCGGAGTTGGTATAAAGTGGTTTGCTGATTCCTTGAACCATACTTTTCACTTTTAGCTCGTGGGAGTACTTGGGTCCTTTTCTTTCCTTTTCATGTTGCTAATGGTTTGATACTCTTCTCCATATCGGATCTGAAAGGAAATTTTAAGTAATTTGGCTGAAATCTAAGTGCATGAATAGTATCCAAGTTTTAGCAATGGTGAAATTGTTGACTTACATCCAATTTCATACTTGACTAAAGGCATTTGGGACCGGTGAATTTGCTGTTTTTGTGGAGGCGAGATGATATTGCGTGGTCGTTTGCCTTTTCACGTCACTTGGTGTATATTTTTGTATGGTCACTTAGTATCTGTTGTGGCGCCTGTTCATTTTGTCATACTCTTCTGTATGATGTTCCCTTTTTAATTCTCTGAGCAGAATAATGGTTTATTCTACTATTGAAATGTACTTTTACTCGCTTTCTGTAAATGATGCTTTGAATATATGCCATTGAAATTCTTTTGTAATTTGTAAACAGCTTAGTTCTGGAGGTTGTGTGGGGTTTAATGTACCTTGTTGGCTATTCTGAAACATTGGTAGGAGTTTGTAGATTGTTTGGTCAACTTTATGGTTTCTTGTTTATTCGTGATTCCTACTTTGCTCACATTGAGGAAGCATGGCTCCAAATGTTGGCAGATAATTTGATCGAAGTGCTAAATACATTATTATCCTCATTACGGTATAATGAAGACACATATACTTCTTTCCTTGTTATCGTACGAGTTATCATGGTCCATTTACTTCGATCATTAGTTTTGAATTGTTAATATGTTATAATGACAAGTATAAATATCTGCGGGCCTAAATTTTTTGATAGAATGCTGTTACTGTTTTGCAGCGGAAGCTATCCTTCTTGGTTTCCAGCATTATCTCGTAATGCTTGGGACAACAGTCATCATACCTACTGCCCTGGTACCTCAAATGGGAGGAGGAAATGTGAGGCCATAGAGTACTTCATACATTTTCATGTATGATATTCTAATATATCGATTTTGACCTTTCTTTATTCACTTCCCTTTCTTCAGGAGGAGAAAGCGAAAGTTATTCAGACTCTGCTTTTCGTTGCTGGTCTGAACACACTTCTGCAAACATGGTTTGGAACCAGATTACCTGCTGTGATTGGAGGGTCGTACACCTTTGTTGCTCCCACAATTTCAATTATTCTATCTGGTAGATGGAGTGATCCTGACCCTATATCGGTTAGTAATCCGATCCCGTTTTTGTCTTACCTCTTCTGTCTGATCATTGAACTTTACATCACTTCACTAGCATCAAGTGGCTCACAGCAATGTTTTTACTCCGGTTTCCTCCTAATACATGTGTTACTGCAAATGGTTTGGCAGAGGTTCAAGAAAATAATGCGGGCGACACAGGGTGCATATATTGTTGCTTCGACCATTCAGATAGTTCTAGGTTTCAGTGGGCTTTGGCGTAACGTTGCGAGGTTGGTCTAAATTACATACGTTGTTTGTCCCAAGCTTCATCTGTGCTTGTATTTATTGAATTTTTGCTGTTTGGCCCACACAAAAATGGTTTAAGATACATTCCAAATTATTGCGTCATCCATGCTATGGATTCAAATTTGCATGTTCGTAATCCTTAGCAAACAATTTTGAGGATTAGGACATGACATTTCCTCGTAGTACTTTATGTTCCAGTTTTCATTATCACCTATCCAACTTGTTTAACGATGTGCAGATTTCTGAGTCCAATCTCTGTTGTTCCTTTGGTTTCTCTTGTCGGTTTTGGGCTCTACGAGTTTGGTTTTCCTGGGGTATGGTCAATTCTAACTTGAATATTGCCTTTGATTATGATAAACCAGTTTATTTTACCTTTATCGTGTGTCAATAGGTTGCAAAGTGCATCGAAATTGGGTTGCCAGAGCTCATTCTATTGGTTCTTTTCTCTCAGGTGAAAATCAAATCCATGTTTTCACAAAAAATTGTTATTAATCTACAAGAACGTAGGTCTTCCTCTAAATATCCCATACTCTCAGAGAAAAAGTATCAGAGGATAGTTGATTTTGACATCCATTGGGACAAAATTTTGATACACATGTAATTCTGGTTTCTGTAGTACTTGGTTCACCTCATACGTCCAGGGAAGCATATATTGGACCGGTTTGCCGTGTTGTTCTCTGTGGTAATTGTGTGGATATATGCTCACCTACTTACCGTGGGTGGTGCATACAATGGGAGGCCACCAAAGACCCAAGTAAGTTGCAGAACTGATCGTGCCGGACTTATTGATGCCGCTCCTTGGTAAGCCAGGTTTCTTCTTGTCAATAGTAATATCGTTTTCACTGTTTTACTCTTTACGCGTGTCACATATCATGTGGTTCTGAAGTAACTACCGCTATAATATTCACTTGTGAAGAATACTTGATTTTACTTATATACTAGTGTCTATTGCACATGATGCATGCATATTTGTATTACTTTATTTAACATTATTTGCAGGAGTGATGCGATGAATAATGTTAAAAAATTTGTATAAAATAAGAATATTTAGTAAGTTCATAAATTTTAAAATACCCTAATTATAGAAATTACAAATAAGTTGGTTATTTCCTTTAACCTTATTAATGTTGCATAAATGAGGATACAATTACACTATTCATTTAGGCTCTACCAAATTAATTGAAAAATTAGTTACTATAACAGACACAACTTTAAGATATAGTACACTATATAGATAGAACTTTAAGATATAGTTATAGTATATAGATAGATGGTGAGTAAGAGACAAAATTATAATCATCATCGTCCCTGGTTTGCATGTGCAGGATTCGAGTTCCGTATCCTTTTCAATGGGGGGCACCTTCATTTGATGCTGGTGAAGCCTTTGCTATGATGATGGCTGCATTTGTTGCTCTTGTAGAGGTCTGCTGTCCTTTTCACTAGTCTTCAAGATTCTCCCTTCTTTATTTTCTTGTGTGTATATGGAGACTGGTATTTTCATTCGAAGTCGGACGTTTGGAGAAAACGAACCCTTATTTTCATGGCTTTACTTCGGTTGTTGTGACTTGCTTTTACTTAAACATGTGGTCATTGGTGAAAAATGCAGTCAACCGGTGGCTTTATTGCCGTGTCCAGATTCGCCAGTGCAACCCCATTGCCACCATCTATCCTCAGCCGTGGAGTAGGCTGGCAGGTAAACCATGCGTCCTAATATCAATCTCACTTGTCAAAATGGTCATATTATCTCAATAACTTCCTTGAAAGAGGTGGAAATTGATTCTCTTTGATCTCCAACTGTATGATAGGGCATTGCAATATTATTATCGGGAGTGTTTGGGACTGCTAATGGATCATCAGTATCTATGTAAGACTGCCGTTATAATTGCTTCATGATTACTTAGATTTTTTTCAGACCATAAGACAATCTTTCTTTGCTTCCCCTCAGCGAGAATGCCGGCCTGTTAGCGCTGACACGTGTTGGCAGTCGAAGAGTGGTGCAGATATCTGCTGGATTCATGCTTTTCTTTTCTGTTCTCGGTGAAAGACTCTCCCTGGATACATAAGTCTTTCTGATCAAATTTCACTTATTTACATGCAGTTTCGCTATAATAAGTAAAATGTGCCTGTAGGGAAATTTGGAGCTGTCTTTGCTTCAATTCCAACACCTATTGTGGGTGCACTGTATTGTATCTTCTTTGCTTATGTTGGTATGTGTTTACAATCCGATGAGAGCTCCGGAGCATAGTCAATATTTCGTTTCGCCTTATAGTTCTTTACGTTTATGACTACACAGGTGCTGGTGGCTTAAGTTTCCTTCAGTTTTGCCAACTGAACAGTTTCCGGAACAAATTCATACTAGGCTTTTCGATTTTTCTTGGCTTGTCCATCCCCCAGTACTTTAACGAATATACAGCAATTAAAGGATATGGTCCCGTCAACACGGGTGGCAGATGGGTAAGCACATACACAAACATTTAGATCTCTGAAAAAAGTTGAGAAGTTTGCTCACACCAGATTTTCTTCCTTTGTTCTTCTCAGTTCAACGACATGGTCAGCGTTCCCTTCTCATCGGAAGCTTTCGTGGCTGGTATTCTTGCATACTTTTTGGACTCCACTCTGCACAAGTCAGATAGCCAAGTAAGGAAAGATAGAGGCAAACATTGGTGGGACAAGTTCCGAACATATAAGACGGACACAAGAAGCGAGGAATTCTACTCCCTTCCCTTCAATCTCAACAAGTACTTCCCATCTGTCTGATGCTTGTGCCCGAAAGACGACGAGGTCTTTGTCAAAGCTCGGTTCATTACTTCCTTCCCGCTAACTTGATATGAATCGAGCGAGAACACGCCACGGTTCTTCGATTCGTACGATGTGTTTAAATGGTTCGTTTGCTATAGAAATACAGATAGCACGATGCGGAACATTTCTTTGTTGGTTTTCATTTAATTTTGTTGTGAGTAAGTGGTTGTAACTTGGATCTGCTATCGGTGTGGCCACTGCGGATGGACACTTACAAACCATAAATCAAAGTTGAAGATGATTGATTACCACCAGTTGGGGTTAATAAGGTGGGTAACGTGTTTACTTGGCTAGCGTTCTTGCAGTTCCAACCACGGACTTAAACGAACTGAATTGAGTCAAATATATTGCTAAAATTCGATAACGGCTTGAATAAATGTATTTGATCTAGAGGTTGATTCAAACCAAAAAAACTAAACATATCGGTTCGAGTTTGGATTAAATGAAAGCTTGATTTCAACTTCGACTCGAATCAACGAGTTCATGATCTATTTAAATAGAAAATAAAAGCTTGAAAAACTCGAAAGCTATATTTAATTACTAATAGTGGTACTGAAATTATAGAATACAATAATTTGAGCTCGAGTTATGCATATTAAAATTTGAAGATTTATTTAATTGGCTTGAATTCAATGATGTCGTGATGATAACGGGTGAAAATGCATCGTGTTCGGATAGAATTTTATACCCTATAATCGAAGGAGCGCTATACTATTACCACCTATAATTGAAAATTTTTAAAACTGATTAATTTGGTTAAGATTTTGGATATTTACCAAATTCTTAAGATAATAATGATTTAAAATAAAGATAAAAAAGAAAATTAAGCATCCTATGATAAATAACAAAGTTATAGAAATACTTGATCCACCATAACCTATTTATCCATATCGATATTCTATATACCTATAAAAGTGTGAAGTCGCGTTAAAATTTTTCAATTTTGAAATTGTTGAATAATATTATAGATATACTAAAATAAATAATAAATGGACAATATGTAACTTAACATACTATTGAAGGATATATAATGTTGTGTTAATAAAACATAACATTTGTAATAAAAAAAATCATATTCTTATCTTTATAAATACGCTCTCTCGAGCACCCGACCCGATTTAAGCATCGGAAGGGTTTCATTGGAAACACTTCCGACGTCCTCTAACTAATGTCCATGCTTGCAGGTCATCAAAAATAACCTACCAAAAAAAAAAATACATATTCTTATCTTTATAAACATGTTTGCTCTCTATTCTCAAACATTCACCTAACTTAAACATCGAAGGAGTTTCACCAAAAACACTTTCGACATCCTCTAACTAGTGTCTAGGTTAGAGTCATCAAAAGAAACCTACTAATCCGTCTAGGTTAGAGTCATCAAAAGAAACCTACTAATCCCATAGGAGAATCTCTCAATGTGACTCTAAAAGAAACCTACTAATCCCATAGGAGAATCTCTCAATGTCTCTTTGCTCACGGCTTGTCGTACGATTTATAACGGTATTCCTACTCGTACAATCTAAATAGTTCGATGCTCGAGGACACATCATCCAATCTTCTATCCTGACGACAGTGGAAAAAATTCGATATCATTGTTCTACACCACCAGAATTATCGATTGTTAGAAGCTTAATTACTTCAATCATTCTAACTAAATAACGCCCGATTACTAAACTTCTTTAGCAAAAAAAAAAAAAAAACATTTATAAAAACTGAAAAGGTTATCTTTTGTTGATGCAGAAGAAAGTTCACAACAATAACAAGAAATGGATCGTTAATTGTTATTGGTACAATGAATCATTCACTTAAATCCCAAATAATCAAGAAAAGACAACAAGTTAGAGACACAAGCTCTTTCATATAATAATATAATAACATCAAGATACCAATTGATTTAGGAGATACATATCGAGAATGGCCATTAGAACAACTAATCTTGAGAAGAGCCCAAGACCAAAGATTCAAAGATTTTGTTCGATTTAAATCTAAGTTTTTTAAGTTGGTTTCTACAATTCTTGAACAGTCAGAAGGAAACGTTTCTGGGACCCCTTTCGATTCGATTAGACTTCTTTAGATATGTGTGATCAAATATGAACAAAATAGATATGACAATATGGATATATTATTTATTATGTTTCTATTGTACATAATTTTTTGTGTTTACCATTTATATACATATCAAATGTCCTTGCGGTCTAATCAACCACAACTATCAAGTAAATATAGTTTTAAAATCTATTTCATATCAGATTTATTATATTTTATTATATCCTTATTATATGAGTGAAAGTGGGCAAGTTCCATTTATGAAATTATAATGACTAGATAATTGGATAAACATGAGATGAACGAAAAAATTCCGTAAAATTAATACTTTAATAAAAAAAAATTCTGGCAAAACCAACACTTTAATAAATAATAATCTCTCCAAAGTTTGATAATCATAATTTAACTTGACAATATTTAATTAAAAACATAAATATTCTTTCTTCTTTCAAAAAGAAGAGAAATCACAAAAGTTTGAAACAAAAGAAGCAGAAAACTTAGATTCACTCTTCTTTCTTATGACCGGAGACGGCTTCCTTCGCTGACTGCACTGCTCCGGAAACTTTGCTGCCCACCTTATTCCCGGTTCCGGGCTTCTCATCGTCGTGTATCACATGGGTAACCTCCACAGACTCCTTCTGAGGCTCCGCCTCTCTGCCCGCCGACGAACGGTGATCCACCGTCTTCACTTTTATCTCCTCGCCACCTTCATTATTTGCCTTTCCACTTTCCTGCATATTACCAGTAAAGATCTGCTATCAGTTAACGAGGTATTATATCAGGCCAAAATTCATAATCAGATGATCACCTTTGAAGAATCCATGGAAGCCTGCTCCGATCAGAATACAATACTGCTGCCACAATATATATACACTAAAATTGTGAAACTGATTCTTGAAAACGAACTAAGCCAACTAGAACGAATATAATTAATGTCCTCGATCGGGCACGCTTTATATAGTAAGAAAAAGCGAGTTGTGGAAGTGAAAATGGAAAGATGGAGGTGGCATCATATTCTTGGATTAAACTTTGAAGAAGTGTATTATGTGGACACGTAGAGGATTGAGGTAGAAGATTGAGGTAGATTAATTTCGCAGTTGAATACGTGGCCATATGATTTATTACAACCTTCATTATTAGGTAGTTGTTCACATTTTAAAAGTCGAGGAGAAGAGACCGCCACCGACTTGTCCTACTCTGTCGAGAATTTCGTTATAAAAGTGTATCGAAATTTTGATGTAATTAGATGTGGCATGATATTGGCATATGTCGTTTCATATAAGAACAAATGTTATGTTGTTTTGATTTAATAAGGAAATTTCAAGAGTTTATATAACTACTGCATCTTAAATTTCGATATTCGTTATTAAATATAACGTCAAATTCTGACCCGACCCGAAAACCCGATCCGAACCTACCCGAAAAAAATCAGGTTCGGGTTAAGGCATTTCGGGTTGGTTCGGGTTAGAATTTTTTTATCCAACCCGACCTGTACCCACCCGATCAACGCAAATTAACCCAAAATATAACTCAACCCGAACCCACCCGAAAAAAATCAGGTTCGGGTTGATACATTTCGGGTTGATTCGGGTTCGGGTTGGAATTTTTTTTTTGCTTTTTACCTCAACCCGACTCGAACCCACTCGATCCACCCAAATTGACATCCCTAACCGCCACCGACTAGTCCTACTCTGTCGAGAATTTCGTTATAAAATTGTATCGACAATTTTGATGTAAATAGATGTGGTATGATATTGGCATATGTCGTTTCATATAAGAACAAATGTTATGTTGTTTTGATTTAATAAGGAAATTTCAAGATTTTATATAACTACTGCATCTTAAATTTCGATATCGTTATTAAATATTACCAAAATCTTTGGTTCGCCAAAAAGCTTGGTATATAAAAATTTTTGATAATTGTATCTGATGCCCCATTAGCAGCTCGGGACCCAAGGATCAAATATCGACTCCACCTACATCATCAAGGGCGAAAGCAACCAAGAGGCGCGCATAGAGCTCGGAGCTCGGGATTTTCACCGAGGCCTTGTCACACGCTCGGGAATCGGCCGAGCTCCTTCGTTATGGAGAATAGTTTATAACCCGAGGAGACAACCTAAGTTCGAGGTATCTCCCGAGAACCCCAACCCGCCGTGTTAAAGCACTTCCGGGAAAAGCGGATAACGTGGGCCGTATTATGCGCGCACAACCTCACCCACGTCTTGACAAAACGTGCAAGCGAGTCGATTCATCTGCCTAGCCCCTCTATAAATACCCCCCAGGTTTGTTCTCTCAGATTTCATTCACTCATTATTGCACTCTCTCGCACACAGCTTATATTGCTCTCACTTTACTCTCGTGCACGGCTGACTTAAGCATCGGATGGGCTTCGCCGGACACATCTCTGGCGCCCTTTGACAAGTGTTCGTTGGTTGCAGGAATACGCACGCACTCTCCAATCCCCGACGCCCGACGTCCCCGAGGTCCTCGACGTGGTGACAGCTCGTCGGCTGAACTATTTGGCTACATCAATTGGCGCCGTCTGTGGGAAGAGAAGAAGAAGATATAAGATTCCATCGAAGAGGACTAGAGCTCAGCGTAGTGGGGAGAACAGTAACACGGAGAGTACCACTCAGGGGTCGGAGAATCCCACTCTTACCCCCGCCCAGATAGCGGAGTTGGTTGCCACCACTGTGGCACAAGTACTGGCAGGTCAACCTGCTCCACAACCGCCACATAATCTCGATCAGCAAGCCGAGGAGATTAGGAGGATGCGTGAAGAGTTAGAAACTCGGCAGGCCGAGGAGATGAGAAGGATGCGTGAGGAGTTGGAGAATCAGCGAGTCGAAGAGATGAGAAGGATGTATGAGGAATTGGAGAATCTGAGAGCGGAAAGAAACTCGGCACCCCCTCCCCACCTGCTCGGGAGGTGCCATTTTCTACGGAGGTATTGGATGCCGATCTGCCTCAACATTTCAAGTATCATAATGTTGGGGAATACGACGGGATGGGAGATCCCGAGGAGCATTTATCTCGGTTTGAGAACGCCGCGCTCCTCCACCGATATACCGATCCGATCAAGTGCAGAATCGTTTTGACTACTCTCGTCCGAGCTGCCCAGCAATGGTTCAATCTCCTACCTGCAGGGAGTATAAAGTGCTTTCGGGATTTCAGTCAGGCGTTCCTCCATCAGTTTGCCAGTAGTAAGAAGCAACCCCTGACCACCTTAAACCTATTCACGGTGAAGCAGAGAGAGCATGAGACTCTTCGAGAGTATATTCGGCGCTTCAACGGAACCATCATCGAAGTACCATCTGCTACGCCCGACCTCCTGATCGGGGCTTTCACCCAGGGGTTGCGGGAGGGTGATTTCTTTAAGTCACTGGTCAAGAAGCCCCCGAAGACCTTTGATGAGCTTCTGACTAAGGCATCTCGGGCTCTGGAAGTTTGTGATGAAAGGAAGGTCGTCCAACGTCCTCGGGGTAGTGACGGGGCCCCGAGGAATCCGAAGTCAGATAAATTTTGCGATTTCCACAGGGACTATGGTCACACTACTGCGGAATGTTGGGTGTGGGACCAGGAGTTGGAGCGAATCTTGCACAATAATCCCGACGTGCGCGCAGCGCTGGTGGCCGACAAGCCACGTCGGTGGGAGAAGAGGCCTCGTCGGGAGGACGATAGGCAACTTGGTAGCAGGGTCCCAGGTCAGGATAGAACACCTCGGGGACAGGATCAGCAGCCTAACCAAGGAGAGCGAAGGACGCCTCAGCCCCGAGGATTTATTAACATGATTTCGGGGGGACCTACTGATGGGGACTCCAATAGGGCGAGGAAGACGAGACTTAGGCGCATGGAAGCCATGGAGGTCGGGAATAGGCGCTCGGGACCTACCATCTCCTTTGGCCCCGAGGACATGCCCCTGGATGCGAAGTCGCACAATGATGCATTAGTTATCAGGGCTATGATTGCCAATTATGAAGTGGCCCATATCTTCGTGGATTCAGGGAGTTCGGTCAACGTGTTCTTCAAGAGTGCCGTGGACCAGATGGATCTCGGGGAGTATCGCATGGAACCTGTGAACACGCCTTTGTATGGGTTCACGAGGGATTATTTGCAGCCCGTAGGGGCTGTTCAATTGCCTATGTCGCTCGGGTCGGGCGAGTGTAGGAAGACAAAGGTAATAGAATTTACTGTGGTGGATACGCCTTCTTCCTACAACGTCATTCTTGGAAGGCCAGCCATGGCTGCGTTCTCGACGGTGGCCTCGGCCTTACACCAGAAGATCAAATTCCCAGTTGGAGACTTAGTAGGGGAGGTCCTTGGGGATCGGAAGATGACGAGGAAATGTTATGTTGAGGAGGTGAGAGTGGAGTAGAAGGTTGCCAAGTCCCGAGCTCAAGACCATCCCAGGGCTCGGGAAGACAGAGGTGTGAACTTGGTAGGGGAAGACTTCCAGTTGACTGCGGAGGATGAGGAAGAAGAAGTGGTCCTCGATCCTCCGTCGGGGATTGTGAAATCGCTAAGTCCCTTCCCGAAGATGTGCGAGGGCAGTTGGTTCAGTGTTTGGAGAAGAACAAGGATATTTTCGCTTTGTCGCCGTCTGATCTAAAGGGGGTCAAGCGTGAGGTGATGGAGCATCGGTTGAATGTCTCCTCGGGCTCTCGACCCGTTATTCAGAAGAGGAGGCACTTCGGGCCCGAGAAAGACGCTGTGATTAGAAGTCAGGTCGGGGACCTATTGCAAGCGGGCCATATCAGAGAGGTACATTTCCCTACTTGGTTGTCTAACGTCGTTCTAGTGCCGAAGGCCACAAGGAAATGGAGGATGTGTGTATATTTTCGGGATCTAAACAAGGCTTGCCCCAAGTATTGTTATCCTCTCCCGAGGATCGATCAACTTGTTGATTCCACCTCGGGTCACGAGTTGCTCAGCTTCCTGGATGCTTATCAGGGTTATCACCAGATACCACTGTCCGAGGAGGATCAGCGAAAGGTCAGTTTTATTACGGCAGATGGAACGTTCTGTTATGTGGTTATGCCCTTCGGGCTTAAAAATGCCGGGGCGACGTATCAACGACTGATGGATAAGGTGTTCAAAGAGCAGATCGGGAGAAACGTCGAGGTCTACGTCGACGATATTTTGATTAAGTCTCGAGAAGAAGCATGCTTTATATCTGATGTCGAGGAGACTTTCCGCACTCTGCGAAATTATCAAATCAAGCTTAACCCGAGCAAATGCTTATTTGGAGCTCGGACAGGAAAATTTCTGGGCTATATGGTGACTTGTCGGGGAATAGAAGCTAATCTCGAGAAGGTGCGAGCTCTCGCTTCTATGTGTTCTCCTCGGAATATTCAGGAGGTTCAGAGGTTGACAGGGAGAATTGCTGCTCTCTCCCGATTTATTTCGAGGTCGGCTGACCAAAGCCTTCCTTTCTTCAAGATACTTCGCCGAGCTAAGCAGTTTGAATGGAATGAACATAGTGAAAGGGCGTTTCAGGAGTTGAAAGAATATCTGAAAGGCCTGCCCTTTCTGAATAAACCCGAGCTCGGGGAGCCATTATTTGTTTATCTCGCCGACGTCATCATTGCTGCTCACAGCTTCCTCCAATAGATATGCTGACGTCATCATTGCTGCTCACAGCTTCCTCCAATAGATATGCTGACGTCATCATAGCTGCTCACAGCTTTCTCCAATAGATATGCTGACGTCATCATTGCTGCTCACAGCTTCCTCCAATAGATATGCTGACTTCATCATTGCTGCTCACAGCTCTTGCGCTACTGATTCCAGACTTCTACTGTTCATCTTCTTCTTCGACATTTCTTCCAGCAGACTTCATAGATTCTGTTCCAGATCACATTTTCGCATGAGGCCTGTGCTATTCCCTCCGAAATGGTCCAACGAGCAAGACTCACTCCTATGCAGTGAGCTCCTCCGTTTTTGGCCAAATTCCTTTGTTTAGGCCTCCGAAAATACGATTTACTCTTTAGCAAATATCACAACTGCTGGTCTAAATTGGCCTCCACCTGATTACGAACAACCGACTCAACTTTGGACGTCTCCATCGTTAATCCAGCTGCCGTTTACATTGATAAACCAAACCAACTGCTGAATCATTATATTGAACCATCTGCTGGACAGATTGTAGCTACTGCTGATTTTCATCTTCGTTCATAAAATCTGCACACTTAATTGGAATTGTTAGAAACACAATAACAGGTTTTGTGTAATTCAAAACTTAATCAGGATCTGTCAAAACAGATCCATCAATCTCTCCCTTTTTGATTTACACAAAACCTTAAACAACAAATGCAAGTTCTAACAATTCTCTCCCTTTTTGTGGGAATCAAAAAGAGTTTGAATCTGCTGGTCTTCCCATTATTTAAAACAAAAGCTCTCCCTACACTGTTACAACACAAACAATGTAACAACAGGAGTTTTAACTTTGAAAAACAAAAACAGCTTTGGGAAGCACCGAATGCAACAATATATGATTTTGAAAAACTGAACTGATGCATAGCTCACAATTATCAAAGAGAGTGACGCCACTCTCCCTGTCTTTTATAACAAGAGCTCAAATCATTTTAAAAACAAAATTTTGCATCAGCTGGAATCCGCAAAACAGAACAATTTTAAAGCAAATCAGAGCATCGAAATATTTCAAATGAACAAGTGCTACTGAGTTGCCTAAATATGAAGAACCAGTAAACAGAGAACAGCTCAGATTTTTCCTTCTTCTATCTCGCTCCATGTGCTTGTCACTGAGCCACGCTCCAGGTGATCTTACAGCACAACGAAAATAGAAGCTTGGCATCTGCCCGAGACTCGCGCATCCCGACAGTTCATCAAGCGAAAAACCGGTTCTATATTAAAACAAATTGACTGGCCTCCATAAATACGCTACTCAAAATATTAAAAACCTTAAAATCATAGCACATGTGTTTTAAAATCAGTGCTCGTTCAAGAACAACCTTGCTCTGATACCAATTGTTGGTCCCTGTTTTTCGAAGGAACTTAGCATCCACTGATTTAAAATGAGTAATTAAAATTTTCACCACTGCTTGGAGCTGCAATAGCTCGTTGTTCTTGAACACATAAAAACTTCTTAGCACCGGAGACAGATCTGGTATGATTTAAAAATCATGCGGAAAATACCAGAACTGAATCCTATATTTTAAAACAACTCAAACAGATTTATGTACAACATAAATCTGTTCGAGACTTGGCAAGTGCTTGTGTGCTAACTGTGTATGCTATGCTAAGATGCTAAGTGCTGAACTGTTATGCGTGCGTGCTAAATACTGTAAACGTGTATGCGTGCTAAGTAAATGAGTAAAGAACACGATACTCAGTATTTGTTTCTGGAAGTTCGGACCTCAATGTCCTACATCTCCCCTTCTTCCACCTCGGAAGGCTCCACTAGAAGATTTGATCTTACAACTTCATGTACAGACCCACCCACACAAGCAGCACTTGTATGGACTCCTAGACTCCACAAAATGCACACCAGCCGCAACTGTGTGACTGACTACATACACATGAGTTTAACGTCATCGTGCTTGGACGGAACCTGTTGTGAAATGATTTCGAGATTCATTCACCAATGGATGTGAATGAATCTCGGTGTGTGAGAGTGATACAATGAAGCTCTCAAACTCTCTGTTTCTCACACACTAAGGAAGATGCTTCTACAAAAGCTAATTGAAACTTGGCAGCCGACACTCGTGAAAGCTCTCCTCTCTAATGGCGGTCGACTGCTTCATCTCTCTGTTTTTCTTCCCTTTTGTTGGTGCACTGTGTAAACAATGTATTTCTGCAACCGCACTGTAGTGGCACCAACGTCTCTCCACCTCGAACCCTTCTTCAATGGCGCTCTCGAACTATATAAAGCCTCTGTACAAATTAATCCCGTTGGACACACAATTCTTCCCGTTCAAATGTGTCTTGTAAAGTACCGACAGGGAATAGTACTTGCGTCCTTTTCTTTTGCAGGCTTCTTGTCGTTTTCGCCATTTGAATTGAGGTCAGCAGTTGACATCCAGCTTTTGTAAATCGTCAATAAGTTGTCAACTGCTTCGCTGCTGATTGAGGCTTCAACTGCTG
>KV000901.1:293158-322193 GCA_001598015.1 Dorcoceras hygrometricum | reverse complement strand
CCCGTCAGCCCATCACAGCTCGGCGGTAGACACTCATATCCAGTAGTCACCGCTCCGATGATAGCGTTGGACTGGTGCACAACACATCTGTTGATCAGCTCCAACGTGGCTTGGGTCATCAATCAAATCTGTCAAGGCCCAATATGTATGCATGTATGCCAAACAATATCAATGCTCAATGCATACAAATAATAATACGTGAAAACAGAATATCAAGTTCAATCAATTCAACAGATGTCCATGTAAACGCAAAATAGCAACACAACACATCTCATAACATCAATTCAGACATGTTCACGCTCAAGCTGTAAGTGCTGCTCAACTCGTACCTCTAATCCTCACAATTCTACCTCACAATCACGATAGGGCACGACAGATCTCACAGCCTGCGAACAGATTTCACCTAGCTTCAAAATCACAAAGCCGAAGATTTCCAGCAACAAATCTGTGCAAGGTATTCAAATTCGTAGCTCAATTCTGCTATAAATACACGTTAATCCTACGGCCAGAAGCTATACGCAAGTTCTACACTTCTACGTAGGCATTAACTACAAGAATAAAACTCAAATCTACGAGAAATGCTCACCCAAAAGCTCAAGAAAACCGAAGATCAAGTCTGCTCACTGCACCAGCAAATCACGTACACGTAGGGCCTTCGGGATTTCTCAACTCGTTGCTCCTAGCTTCCAAACTAGTATCAATGGGAAGAGCAAGTCCCAAGGAGTCCAGCGCCACTCAAATCGTCAAAAACAGAGGCTGGAATCGACGGGAAATGATGATTGAAAGTGACGGTGAACAGTAGCTATTTCGATGGTTTGGAAATAGAGATAAGAGATATCTGGCTCTCAATTATTCTAAGTGTCGATCAACACCTCTAAATATATACATCTCAAATCTCTCGACTGCTGCTCACCAATCCAGTCGTCTTGAACCGTAGGAATCTTACGACTGGCACTCATGCTTCCTACAACAAACCAGACGTAACAATCCAGTCGCAACTATCCAGTCGCAACTATCCAGTCGCAAGGCGCTAAATAACCCAGACGCAAGCTAAACCAAAAGCTGGTAGATTCCTCACAACTGGTACCAGACGCAATTCTCGAAACGCAGCGTTTCAACTTAACCAGACGACGTCGCGTTGCTCCCTCGACTGGTTCCTCAATTCCACAGCTGGTCACCCAGTCGCAACACAATTCCTCCCACGACTGGTTCTTCAATTCATCGACTGGTCAATCTCTCACGAGCGCAACGACTGCCAGACGCAACACAAGCTCAACGACTGATTTTCCATTTCCACCAGCTGCAAGCTACAGTAACCATCAAATTCCAAATCCTACCAGTCGTTGGCTACAGTACGGTTGATTCAATACTTTGAGGAATTCGACAACTCTATATCTTCAAAATTCACGTGTCTAATCCCAAACAATAAAATTAACCACTAATCTAAATCTGAATCCTCACACAAAGCCTCGGGGATGGTGATGATTGGCGGTAGATCAGGAGTCTCCTCGGATGCATGCGTCGGGGGCGTCGGTTCGCGTGTCATCTTTGGGGACTCCCTGGGCCGGGTCCCCGACGTGGAGGCACCCTTCTTCTTTCGCTTCTCGCGGTGGGCCTCCTCTTCAGCTGAGGAAACAGTCGGCCTCTTCCTAGCTGCCTTTTTGGGCGGCCCGACCTCACCCGAGGCACGCGCCTCCTCATGCATAGCCTTCACTAACTCAGCTTTGCCCATTCGTTCGTCTGCACAAAAGGAAACAAGGCAAAGATAAGCGCTGGAGAAGAACGACGCATATATACAAGGACGCGACTAAGGAAAGACACGGCTATACCGAGGTCCCCGACCAGCTCGACCCCCCTCCTGCTAAACCCGAAGGCACATAGGAGGTCCTCCTGGATAAGCTCGGGAGCATTATAACTCTTCTCACGCATGACGTCGAGGAAGGAGGTCATGTTCGGGGACCGCTCGGGAGTTTGGGGGTTAAGTGAATATGTTGTCCCTCCAGGACATATCGCACTTCCATGGGTCTCGTTTTCTATCAACCCGCCTCACAAAGAAAAACCGGCTCATCCATCCCTTATGGGAGCTCGGGTTCCCCTTAATAAATGCATGGTCCCCCTTATGAGACAAATAGAATTTCTCCGGACCCAACCGTTTGATTTTAATAAGCTGCATAAGGACGTAGGGGACAAGAGGCAGGTTGTGGTATCTGAGGAGAATAGCCAGAGAAAGGAGAAAGCTGTACGAGTTGGGGGCTAGTTGGCTAGGACTTATCTTAATATGCTGGCAGAGATCGGCTATGAACCTCGGAAGGGGGAATCGGAGACCCATCTCCAGCTGATTGATATAAAAAGAATGGAAGCCCCGAGGAGAGCGATGATCCCTCTCATTGAGGCCCGGAATCAGGACCTCGAAACTATCGGACATCCCCCCCTTCTCCTTGATGAAGGGGACGTCCTAGGACCTGTGCTACTCACGGGAGTAGTAGAGGGAGAAGACATTGTCTGTGATTAGTGAGAACTTATAAGGGGAGGAGAAGTAGGTCGGGCAAACAAGTCTTGTGCTCGAGAACGAGAGGGAATTTGCGCAGAGTAACGATGCTTTGAAGGTGGAAAGTGATAAATGAGGCTCCAAGATCGCATATATATATAAGGAGGAGAGGAGCGATCTTGGCCGTCCGATTTCACCTCTTTCAACGGCCCAGATCACCTCGGGAAGCTCAAAGGTCGCATCGGACGTCAGCCTACTCTGCTCGCGCGTCAGGCTACGCGTCAGGCTATTTCAATCTCGACCGTTCGTTCTGATCTTATCAACGGCTGAGAGTAGTGTTCGCGCGGATCGTGGTTTTCTCGTGAAAACACAACCCGACCTCAATCTCATCGTACACGTGTCCCATTATCAACGGTCGTGGAATAACATCGCGAGGATCATGTTTTTCTTCAATATTGTGGGTTTCACCTCGGGTCCCGACGACAGATATACTCCCTCCTATACTTCAATTCTTCGTCTAGGACTAGCGGCGGGGGATACTCCTGATGCCCCCCATTAGCAGCTCGGGACCCGAGGACCAAATATCGACTCCACCTACATCATCAAGGGCGAAAGCAACCAAGAGGCACGCATAGAGCTCGGAGCTCGGGATTTTCACCAAGGCCTTGCCACACGCTCGGGAATCGGCCGAGCTCCTTCGTTATGGAGAATAGCTTATAACCCGAGGAGACAACCTAAGTTCGAGGCGTCTCCCGAGAACCCCAACCCGACGTGTTAAAGCACTTCCGCGAAAAGCGGATAACGTGGGCCGCATTATGCGCGCACGACCTCACCCACGTCTTGACAAAACGTGCAAGCGAGTCGATTCATCTGCCTAGCCCCTCTATAAATACCCCCCAGGTTTGTTCTCTCAGATTTCATTCACTCATTATTGCACTCTCTCGCACACATCTTATATTGCTCTCATTTTACTCTCGTGCACGGCTGACTTAAGCATCGGAGGGACTTCGCCGGACACATCTCCGGTGCCCTTTGACAAGTGTTCGTTGGTTGCAGGAATACGCACGCACTCTCCAATCCCCGACGCCCGACGTCCCCGAGGTCCTCGACGTGGTGACAGCTCGTCGGCTGAACTATTTGGCTACATCAGTATCTTTCAATACGATAAAGTTGATATATCAAAAATCACTCCTAGCTAGGACTTCCTCTCTTTGGTCTTTAGTTGAATTACCGTGAAACCACATCATTGTTTTCCACCACTTTTGGTTTGGGAAAATGCCCAAAAAAAAATGAATTAAATTGTTTAATATATATATTCATCACCGATAAAACTTTGTATAAAACAAATTGTTGGACAAGACGCAACTCCATAGCTCAATTAGGTCATATCATGCTCGAATAGACCTCAGAGCTCCAGAGCTCGAGCAGGTCATACTTTGTCCGTACAGACTCCAGAACTCGAGCAGGTCATACCCTACCCGAACAGATTTCAGGACAACAAAACTTGAGCAGGTCATACACTACCCGAACAGACTTCAGGACTCTATATTCGAGCAGGTCATATCCTGTCCGAACAGATCTAAGGACTCTCGAGCACGATTTAATATCCTTGAGTAAACTCATCTCGTTCCGTGCCTCAGCGCGATAATTACACCTCTAAATGTGAGCACGCAAAATTGGTCTTATCTCGAGAAGTCGTGACGACAATCACACCTTGAGAAATGATCAACTTAGACACGACATTAGATGACAATCCCACCCGAACGCATTTTCCGCAAGGTAAATCACTCACATTAACCACTTATCCCTCTATACGATCACATGTACGCGTCACTTTACACTCACTCACAATGTCACAAGTTCTTGACTTTTATATATACTCTTAATCTCTATTCTCGACCACTCGACCTGACTTAAGAATCGGAAGAGATTCGCTACTTCCAACGTCCTCTAACTTGTTCTGTGGTTTTAGGTCACCCGACGTAGTACGTTTCCAGTCAATTGGAGGGGAACCCCGAGATGTATTATCCCAAAGACCAGAACTAGTGGTACCCCGATGCGTTCTCTCCGAGGACCCAACCTGATGATACCCGAGTTCTCGTACCTCAAGGTGAGAGCTCCCAATCTCCGATCTGATGATAGGCTCGTCGGCCGGGAAAAAGTGCGGTTAAATCATAATTTATTTTGTTTGTTATCACTAATTATTATGTTTGTTATATTTCAACTTTAATGATATATGAAAAAAAATGGGTATGACATAAGAGACAGAGACTGGCTATTAATATTCATATCCCATTTGTGATCATTGTAATAGAAATCAATTGTTGTGTGTTTGTTATAAATTCTTTGTGTCGGTACAATGGATCTTAATTTTAGCCATTTTTTGCATGAGATCGAGTAAATAGTTCTACGCACAAATCATATCACATGAGATAGTTGCTGATATGATGTTATATGATTTAATAAATTTGATATTAGGTCAACAATTTTGATATTAAATTTTGTTGCTATGTACATTAAATACTTCTTGTTTCCGATAATATCGGGAAACTTATAAAAAAAATTCCATCCTTTAGTTAATGAATTATTTTTGTGTCGGTCGTTCATCGTAAATTTTTGCGATAATAGTGCAGGAGAGGTACTCTATCTATGCCTGAAGTTTTGCAAAAGAAAACGATAGAACGTTTTCCTAACTCTATCACATGTGAGACATTGATTTATCTCAGGAATGCGACATATATCCACAAGCTTGGTTGAGGTACTAACCTCATGCAACATATATTTATTAAATTCATATAATATAATATAAACCCATCACTTTAATACTATGATCAGATACCTATTTATGTTAATATATTAATACTATCACAAATTTTACAATGAATGACCGACACAACAATAATTCGTTTCACTACCTTCTGGCACCTCAATCTGCTTATTTCTTTTGTTTTGTTTAATTAAAAACCCAGACTATTATTCATAGAGTTGAATCGGATAAATTCGTGGATCTAACGTAATAGTCTACGAATTATATCTACCACGTAGAATAAACTTGCGTGGTGCATGTGACAAGCTCACCAAGAAGATGTGTAAATAATCGAACTCACGAACAATTGATCACCAGTCTTATAATATTTTACCAACGGTTGCTGTTTTGTTTGACATTGAATGAAAATATGAACTTCTGATGGTGGACGGACTCTTCTTAATTCATAGTGTGTTGTAGATATGTTGTTAGGAAAGGATCAGATACCTACGACATCTAAGACCATTTCAGCAATGTGCGATCTGATAGATAATAAAAAACCATAGGAGTTGCAATACCTTTGGTTTTTGAAAGGTTTTGAGCAACGAAAGTATGTCGGGTTCTGGTCTGATAAAGCCATGCAGAAGCAACCCAAACTTTATTAAGAAAAGTTTAGAAAACATGTATGCAGCTCAGATAAGCAGTAAAGAAATTACTCAGTACGCAGAGGATTTGTTTATGGAAGTTCGAAACCACTGCTTCAACGTATCCCCTTCTTTCAAACTGGGAGGCTTCACTCTAGAAGGCTTTGATTTATACAACCGTTGTACAAACAACTCAGTTGGGAATTACCGCATTGCCCAAGCTGAAGACTCCAATATGTTCTCAACTCTGTTCGCTTATTTAATGTCTCTATGAGAAAGACTACATACACTAAATTTAACGTCTTTGTACCATGACAGAATTGATATGATTTGATTTAATTCACTCAACTAAGTTGTTTCACTCAGCTCTTATATTTGTGAGTGAATGTGTGTGTATGTGTGAGAATTTATCTATTTCAGCTCAGTCTCATATTTGTCCTCACGCACCGTCTTCTTCGTGATCTTCAAGTTAAGCACAAGACATCTGCTGGTGGTGCACAACTTGATATTTTGTTATGATCTGAACTTACACTCTGTACACACATGCAGCTTGAGAGTCACTCTAGGTGCCACTCTTAGTGTTACTCTCTGAAAGTCTTTTTTTGGACTCACCGACTCTTTATCTTTATCAGTTCGGATTGTATTTATAAAGCCTCTGTACCAATGTTTCGTTAGACACAAGCTCCTAGCCATTGAAGTTTCTAAAGTTTCTGACGTTGTGTGCTTGTTGTTCTTTCTTCGTGCAGTAGTAGGTAAGGCTATTTATTATTTTTGTGCTGCCTCGGAGATGATGTTGATGTATCTGAATAAATCAGTTTGAACTTCTTCTTCTTAGCCTCATTAAACTTTGTTCAAACTGATTTGTCCATTTGAGTTGATCCTCTGTTCTGATCTGATACGGACTCTATTCTATTCTGTTGAATTGATCTGCTCTTCTTATGTGAACCGATGTGTTGCGAAGCTCCAATCTGATCTGGACACAGAGCTACACTGCTCTCGTTCACTGACTGCTCTGAACTGTTCTTTGTAATCTGTTCCAATCTACTCTTCTCTGTTCTATTTTGCTCAGCGGAACTAATATGTTCCATTCTGAACTGTTCGTTTCTATTCTTTTCTAAACCGACTACTCTTCTCATCTGATAATTTATGTGCTTCTAATCTTATCTATTATACTGTTCTGAGCTGATTCTATTTTGATCTGTTATACTATGCGCTTGTTCTTATCTGACCTACTCTAATTTGTTCTATACTGCTATGATTTGAACCGCTTTGCTCTAAACTGTTCTGTTATGAACTGATGTATCTGATCTGAATTGTTCTGAACTGTTTGGGCTCTACTGCTCTTTTTCTCAAGCTCAGCTTTTCTTATACTGTATAGTTCTTCAGCAATCAACTCGGCTCTGATATGATCTCATTTATGCGCACTCACGTAAACTGTTAGAAACAAAGCAACAAGTTCTGTGTTAAACAAAATTAAGATCTGATCTGTTTCACAGATCGAACATATGTCATATCCTCAAAATTTTAATCTAGCTAGGCCAAGTCTATATAAAATGGTTCATCGTATTTCCCTTTTGATATAGCCAAATTATCTCAGTCGACGAGCTACCACCATCTGGGGAGCTCAGGAGATCGGGACATCGAGTATGAGGGTTGACGAAGAATGATCTGCGCCTTCGAAACAACACCTATAGCCACAGGAAACAGGTCAGAGGATGTCAGAAGTGTATCCGATGAAGTCTCTCCGATACTTAAGTCACGCAGGATACTAGGGCAAAAAGAGAGCGAGAGAATATATGTGCGCTGAGAACAAATGAATGCGTGAAAAAGTGTCTCGTAATGAGGGAACATACCTGGATATTTATAAAGGGTCTAGGCGGTGGAAACGAGCGATTTACTCGATGCTGGACTCTCATCCTGGTGGAGATTACACGAGTATTTTGAGAGAGATGCCCTCCGTGATTCTCGGTGATCGCATAGTTCAAAGAAAGAGAGACGTATGCCGGTTGGACTCTTGGAGGCATGGTCTTCTTCTCGGGAAACACTCCCAAGCTTTGCAGGAGTCCTCGGGCGACTCTCCCGATCTGATGGTGTAGGTCGGTTCGGGGAGCGTGCTGCTCGGTCCTCGGGTTCCGATGTGACAATAGGGGGCATCACCTTTGATAGAACATCGTGAACAAGCTATAATTCCACATATTTTCCGTAGGTAATTAGATTATATGAATAAAAAAACTTATGAAAATGTCACATATATCTTTATGCGAGTGAGAGCAAAGTTGTATGTTAAATCAATTAAACGTATTAGCATATCATACTGATCTTACATCTGTTGTAATTTTTTATATGGTTCTGCTGTGTATTAATTATCTCCTATTTAAAAGAAGTAAACCAAAAATGGCAAATATTATTAAATTTCATACCTATAGTTTCATGTGTTGAACTATAACATTTCTACTTGTTAAAGTACTTTGCCTAGTACTTTGTGATCTATATTTAATTAAATTACAGTGTATAAATTTTCTACAAACTAAATTTCTATACTGATTAAGACAATGAAACTTGAAAAAGAACAAACAAAAGAAGGATTGAAGGACCACTGTATTGAAGTGTCAATTGTCTCATGTTGAAGACAAGGAGACCTCACAAAGTGATTTGATTCTCTTATCTTTTTCAAAGGTTTCGAAGGTAACAGCTTCATCTGTGTTTTATTGTTCGCGTGCATGCTCGAACCACAAGATACATCCTCATCTTGACCACGCTTGGGTATTTCGCCCCGAGACTGATAGAATCGGATCAGATCGTGTACAAATTTAATTAGAGTTTGTCTTGAGTAGAGGTACCTTTGTCATTTTGTCTTTATAAGTTTACTTTTTTATATTTTAACCATGTAGTTAAACTTGGAAATTAATTCACTAACTCTTAATTTCAAACTATTTTAAAATAATTTTAAATGTGTCCAAGTTTAATCAAAACAACTCGTGGAGGTGCAATAATTGCTCCTGTTAGGTAGAGCGATTGAACCGTGACGCTTAAATTGCTATATGGTTTAAAAGATTGGAGTTGAACCGTTATCTCCAGCTAATAGCTTTTGGTAAAGCGACAAGTGCTCGGTCCTACAATTGGTATCAAAGCCAAGGTCATGGGTTCGATTTCTATTGATCGCAAGGAATGCAATTATTGGGAGGGAATTGTTGAGGTGCAATAATGCTCCAGCTATGTAAGCGATCGAAGCGTGGTGCTTGAGTTGCTATACGGTTTAAAAGATTGGAGTTGCACCGTTACCATCAGCTATAGCTTTTGGTAAAGCAGCAAGCCCTCGGTCCTACTAAACCGACAGAAAGTAATATTATAATTTGGAAATAAAATTGATAGCTTTAAATTTGAATGAAAATAATCTCAAATAAAATTAAAATTCAATTCATATCAAATCCGATAAATATGATACTAAATTTGATTATAAGTCATCAAACTATTTCTCTATTAAGTTGATTTCCAAATTTGTGATCATATAATCAGATTTTATAACCTATTCAATAACTTCCACTAAAATCGAGCAATCATATAAAAATAGGAAAAAATAGCACAAAGTTAACCCAAGTTTGACTAGTTATTTGGCTAAAGAACAAGAAGTAAAATTATAGGAGCAGAATGAATTCTCTTCCCCTATTTGAGATTTCAGATTCTAATTCTAAAATTTCGAATTCATGTATGGCCTTTTGGCCGACAGAGTGAATTTCGAGTTTAATCTCGTTTGATTGGGCACAATTATATATTCCCAACTATGATCGCTTCGAAATAATCATTCAAAATAATTGCCATTTGAGGTCTTCGGTCAAATAAGACGTTTTACTTCAATCAAACCATATAACTGCATTATTACATTATTAATTCATAAATGAAATTTCAGGCGAGTGTTTTGAAAATTTGGTTCGCTTCCTTTTATACTTCATAACTTTTACATTTATATGTATATATATATTGATACCCCTATGTAAGCATGTAAGAATCCGAATAGACATCAAAACTTCAGAGCTCGAACGAGTAATATCATGCCTGAACAGACTTAAGAGCTCCAAAAGTCGAGTAGATCATAGACCTCAGAACTCCGAAGCTCGAGTAGGTCATACGGTGCCCGAACAGATCTCAAAACTCCAGAGCTCGAGTAGGTCATACCATGCCCGAGTAGATCTCGGAACACCCGAACATGCTTTAATGTCCTCGAGCCAGCTCATCCGACCAGTGTCCCAACGCGATAATGACGCCTCTAAGTGGACCTTGAGCACATGACAAATTGATCGTATCTCGAGAAATCGTGGCGAAAATCACGCCTTGATAAATGGTTAACTCAAGAATGGTACCAGGAAAAAATCCCGCGCAAACGCATCACCCGTCATGTAAATCGCTCATATGAACCGTCTAGTCCCTCTATAAAGTCCATATATGTCTTTTTCTCTCGAGAAACAGAGCTGATGACAGGTCGTTGACGGAAGAAACTTTCGATTATATTAATTTAATAAAAACACGCGTTGGAGGCCAAGTTGTCAATCGTTGTCTTAATTAGGGAGTATTTTGCGTGCACAAATCAAGATGTACCAAAAGTAAGTTCACACAATACATTGTCTGAAAATGAAAGAGATCAATTAATGATGATAAAGCCACGTTAGAATTTTGGCGAGGCAGTCATTATCTCACACTAGTATTTTTTCACACAATATGCTCGTAAATTATGGATATTATAAATGACATATTTTCTTTAATTTATATATTGCACACTAGACTAAGTTTAAAACATTACTAAAGATAATAATCATGAATTATGAATACATTTAAAATAATTAATTGTTACTTCTTTCAGGTAGAAGGGAAATTTAAAAATAATAAAGTAATAGGTAAAATAAAAAGAAATCGATGGTTTACATCAATTTTTTTATTCTTTCTGTGGGTATCTCTTAATTGATAGTAATATATTACCTAGCATAAGTGCAGTAACATTACATGTGTATATTCTATCATAATAGATGAATTATATGTCTTGTTTATTCATAATAAGGTTTTCTAATCATTAGTTTTGAGTTTTTTTATATAAATAAATATTTTTAAATACCTATGATGAGTTATGGGTTAATTCGTCTACTTTAAGGTCCAAGCGCAACCTGACAAAGGTATCGGTGGGCTCAAAGGCATAATACCAGTTAAGTACCCAATTAATTATTAGGTCCAAGTTTAGGGATTCCAAGACCCATAAAACTTTTAATTCCCGTGTAAATAGACAACACTATCTCGTTTCAAGGGATGTTTTTCATAAAGTATAATTGATCTTTATAATTATTAGAGCTTTCGAACAACCACCGACTTAAGTGTTATAGTGTTTTCGTCGAGAACCTCCCGATATCTCTGATTTTGCTTTGTGACGCAAGTAACGACCCATTCAAACAATCATCGGATAGTAATAACTGGATCCCAACTCATTCGCTGAACGCCGATCCTGTATACCAGATTTTTAGGCAACATCAACCTATGTTAGTTAAGATCATTTAATGTATCTAAAATAATGCTGTCAAGAAAAATGTGTGAAGAATGAGTGAACAAACACATTACTAACAAGCCTGTGAAATAAAATCTAAATATCAACTACGAGTTTAATGTAAAATTGGCTAAAAACTTGATGCAATAGATCGTAAGGTTAATAATAGCCTCTCATTATTTTAAAACGGGAGTGTATTGAGTAAAAGCCAATCCCGTCGATGAAAGGATTTTTTTAATTATATTTTGTTTGAAAAAAATAAGTATCTGAATTTTTTAATTCTATCGTTATTTGATGTTTAGTCTTCCTGTCAGAATCAAACGTTGTGGATAATAAATAAGTTGGTCCACAAATTTATCTGTATTTGAAAATTCCATTTTTCCATAATTTGAACAGTAATTTATCTTGACTAAGAGTTGCTTGCATTAAACAAAATAAACTAACACACTAAAGTACAGTAGGCCGCCGTACCATTTGAATTATTGGTGAATTTGAATGGAATGACAAATTCAAAATTATCGTGAATAATAATTAAAAATAAAAATCCGAGAACTTGAATGCAATATGATTACGCTTTTAATCTTCTCTACGAAAACTTGAAAAAAAATTTGATGTGCTGTCGTATTCGGTACCTCCCGGGAGCTATTGTCCGCTTCTACTTGAGAACCACCAACCTCATCTTCCCGGCGATCTCCTGAAACCTGACATGTACTCATCAACGAATATTAGAGGTGTTGTTGAGTTAAACGTACAAGGGTGAGAACAATATTGGGATGGGTGACCTCCTGGGAAGTTCTCGTACGTCAAGCTGCTGACGTTGCGTCGCTTGATCTGGTTGGCCATGTGGGTTGTAAAAGTGTGATGCCAGATCTTAACGGATAATACTATCTCTGCTAGGGCCGGCGGTAGGGGAATGGTAAGACTGATCTCTAAGGGAATTGAGACAGCACCAGCAGTTAGACACGCACCTCCCGGACTCATGGACCTAACAGCCCAACCCTAACGCACATAATAGGTGCACTCTGCGATGTCATATTATAAGAAAATAAAGTTGTACATTGGCTAAAAACTATAGATTTTGGCCTAGTGGTAAGCGCTTGATCCTAACAAGAGGACATCGGGTGTTGTCAGAAAAGCCCCTCTAATTCTTAAGTCACTCGGATGGTTGAGAGGAAAGTAGTGAGTAAAAGTGTGATGTAAGATATGAGTTCATGAGTTGTATGTGAAGTAGTACGTACCTGAGCTTCTATAGAGGGGTTAGATTGTCAATGTGAGTAATTTTTCCGGCGTGTGACGCGATAAGCCGAGATCCACTCCTCATCACGAGATTTACGGGCTTTTGCACCGTGTATACATAGGGTTCCTCCATAGGCATGATTTGCGTGTTGATATGACATAACAAGCCGTGAACACCTTGGATTCATCGTCAAGCGTGATGATAGCAACTACTCCTTGAAAAGTGTCTGGGGTGTCTCGGGGATATGGAGAAGATCTCTCATCAGGTCCCGAGACGAATACGCATCAAATTTGAAAAAAAAAAATTTAATTGATCGACAACGGTCACGTTTGAAACATATTAAAAAACCCTCGTTGTTGGTCTTCATCAAACTTGGTTGAACGACAGCGAGTTTGGATCAATCGTTGCTGAATGCCACTACGTTCTTTTACAGGAACCTAGATTCAATGTAAGGTACGAAGAATGTGGTGGCTCACACACTTGCTCGAGCTGCCAAATCTAATGTTAATCCTTTATAATGCTATCGCCTTTATCTTCATCTTGATTTTATGATGGTTTTTGATGCCCTACATAAACCACATCGGGACCCGAGGACCGAGCAGCACGCTCCAAGCCCAACCCAGGGCACTAAGCTCGGGAAGCACCCCAGGACCTGTGCTATCAGAGCTCCAGAGCTCCAGGTCTCCAGACCTCGAGAGTCTAGACCTCCAGATCTCCCTCAGCTCATCCCTCGAGGCCAGCCCTCCAGAGCTCCAGACCTCAAGATCTCCAGATCTCCCTCACCTCATCCCCCGAGGCCAGACCTTCCAGAGCTCCAGACCTCAAGATCTCCAGATCTCCCTCACCTCATCCCCCGAGGCCAGACCTTCCAGAGCTCCAGACCTCAAGATCTCCAGATCTCCCTCACCTCATCCCCCGAGGCCAGACCTTCCAGAGCTCCAGACCTCAAGATCTCCAGATCTCCCTCACCTCATCCCCCGAGGCCAGACCTTCCAGAGCTCCAGACCTCAAGATCTCCCTCAGCTCATCCCCCGAGGCCAGACCTCAAGATCTCAAGATCTCCCGGAGCCCGACCTTACATTCCCGATGTGGTATCAGCTCTTCGGCTGGACAAATTTGGCTACATCAATTTTGTTTAAAAAAAAAATTGAGTGACTGCAATCCCATGCCTGCCTATAAAATTAGGTCTATAGTGTGACATTAGCATATGCACCACATCATGCACTAAAAAAACTGAAAAATATTATATATGGGGTTTATACAGTACTATTGAAATATGACAGTATAGATAATTAAAAATGATATAAAAAAGAAATATATATGTGATCAAAATTATCATTTCTCCCTTATGTATTCCTTTATTTACTTAGAATTATGAAATTATGATGCTGAATTATTTCTGGACCATGTCCATCGAATTGATCGAGGCACATAAGATGTACAGGCATATTGTAATTAGATGAAATATTGCATTATAGCTAATCCAATTAGATGCAATTTATAATGACATATTACGCATAGAAGTCTTTTTTTCAGAGCAAATATATATATTAATTGTTCATATCTATAATTATACGAAGAAATTGTACGTACTTCAGACGAGACTTATGCATCACCCAAGCTTTGCTTATTTTGGACAATAAAACAAAGTAAAGTATACCTAAATAATTAGGAAAACTACATGTATACAACAAGAATCGAACATGAAACCTCAGTCTTAACCTATGGGTACGACCTTGTCGATGAATCTGAAGTATTTGTTATGACATGCATTGATGTGAAATTTTGAGGTATCGAGATCTTGGACAACGAATCAAAGTAAATTCTATTTAAATAAACTAATAAAACTATCCACATACAACGAGAATTTAATTTAAGACTGATGTAGCCAAATTAACCTTAGCCGAAGAGCAAACACCACCACGTCGAGGAGTTCGAGCACGTCGAGCGACAGGGGACTGGATTATGCTTCTTCCTCGGTGTCGACAACAACAAATAACTGGTCAGAGGGCGCCGGAAGTGTGTTCGGCGAAGCCCCTCCGATGTTTAAGTCAGGCAGAGTGCGAGAGCAAAAGCGAGAGAAATATATGCTGAGTGCAAAAGTGTGCAAGAATGAGTGTGTGTAGAATGAGGGAGCGAACCTGGTATTTATAGAGGGGCTAAGGCGGTGGAAGAGAATATCTTGGCGAATATCCTCCGTGATCCTCGGGATCCTCTTGCCAAAATAAGGAAAGACGTATCGACCCAGGATTCTTTAAAGAAGGAAAGGCGTATCCCTATGGGATTCTTATCGACCCAGGATTCTTTAAAGAAGGAAAGGCGTATCCCTATGGGATTCTTCTACACCAGGAAAGACGTATCCAGGGTGGACTCTTCATCACATCGGGAGAGGGTCCTCGGGCGATATTCCCGAACTAGGCAAGGGTCCTCGGTCCATCTCCCGAGCTCTTCTTACGAAATCCTTGTGTGACACCCGACCTTGGTAAAGCACGTCGGGACTTCTGGTGAGTTGCTCGGTCCTCGGGTCACGAGATGGTTACGGGGGCATCAAAGACCAACAAATCTCTAAACCTCAACATTAACCATTATGCTAAGACCTCAAAGACGAATCTAAGAAATTGTTATGATATGCATGGACGTGAAATTTTGAGATATCGAGATCTTGCTAATTCTCACCAGCATATATTGCATGAAAATTTTTTGGTGTAGCCTTGTTATACCCGATCGATTTTTCATTCTCTTCACACAGGGAAAAACAATAATCAGAAAGAAATAATTATTGCACCATGAATTGGTCAAATTTTTTTCTTATGGTTAAAAGAGCGCAATCGAGGATAGCGGACCTATCTTTTCAACTATTTTTCCTAAAAAAAAATATTCAACAATCATATTCCCAAAATGCACTTTATCAAATACCTCGTCAAATTTGTACTTCCAGGTTTGGCATGTAATAATGCAACATGGACATATTATCAACACTAGCAGGTATTATGATACTACCTCTGTCCTTCTTACACATTATATATATTTATATCTCCTTCATCTCAACTATATAGTCATTTTTATATTTAATATTACTTCCTATAGTTTTTTTTTTTATCAATCTACCCTTATTTAATTCGTCTATTAACTATTTTGTTCATTTAATAGGATACGAGAGAAATTACTTTATCAAATTATATTTCCAAACTCTTTGTTACTGTATGTGAAAATATATATAAGCATAAATAAATTTGACGCATAAAGAACAATGCATCAAATTGTATGTAAATCATACCTTACTTTTATTTCTAAAACAATCGATTTAGTTAAATTTGTTGGATCTACCATGATGAGAAAGTAGAAAAAAAATGGTAAACGAATTAGTGAAAATGTTGAATTACTTGGAATAAATTTTGATGCCAACAAGAATTTGGCTAATTGCCGATAAGGTGACACCAACTTAGGAGGTAGAGAGGTCCTTACTCGGGAACCGACTTGCTAACTAAGAGCGCGGTGTGGTAGACCACCTCGAACGGGGTAACACCAGCTCTATCCTCGGGAGACGAGCTGGTCCTCGAGGACTGAGGAGAAATAAGCGATGGGTACCATCAGGCTGTCCTCGGGAGACGAGCTGTATTCCCTTCAAGGACCTGCAACCACAGAAACAAGTCAGAGGCGCCAGAAGTGCTTTCGATGAAACTCATCCGATGCTTAAGTCAAGTCAGTATGTCGGGAGATAATAGCGTATATGAAGCTGAGAGCTTGTAGGTGTGAATGAATGTAAAGTGAAACATAACTAGGTATCTATAGAGGAACAATCGGTTGTTGCGACCATATCACTCGACATGTGACGTGCTGGAGCGCATCTTGCACCTTGTATTGCACATACATTGACTATTCCCAGGCGAAATTGTCGTCCTGAAACTAATTCAACGTGTACTCGCAGTGTGTCATCCAATACGTGATTGTTGGGAATAATGAGGTATACCCGGATGTCCAAACACTTGATCGGTCTTCGGATATCGAGGTGGTCTGCTGACAGGTGAAGGTCCTCTGTACCGAGGTGGTATGCAGATGGATGGGTGAAGGTCATCGGATCCGGAGGTGGTATATGATGTATTAAATTTAAATATCAAATATGATTTTGGAGCAAAGTCGAAATAGAATGGATGTCATACATACGAATGTAGTTGTCACAAGACCTCATATCTCACAAATATAGCAGAAATATTAACTATTAATTAGATTAGAAATGTGTTTGAGAGTGTGACGCAAATATCCCATGGCATCGAAATTAATCCACGAAATCACATGGTTTATATTTCGCATACAACACTCAATACAAATAAATGTGGTACATTATTTTCTTTAACTTTATCGCTCGATGTCCATTGCAATACTTTGGATATATAACCCGTGAGTATAAAAAACTAAACAAATGCCCTTTACATTTACCAAAGCACACCACGCTTAATAATTGCATAGGATAGATGGAACGAGTCTCTAATTTTAAATAGCAATCAAGATTTTTGGATCCAACACCAATTATTTGGTTTCAAATTTTGCGTGAGCCAAGGGAAATCCCAAGTAAAATAAAAGGTGTCAAGTGTGAAGAAAGTGCGTGGAATTTTTTCCCTTTTAAAATAGTGCTTATGGGGTTACTTTTTTTGCTGCATTATTGGGAAACAAAATAAAACATTAAGTCAGAAAAAGAGCATTTGAATGTTGCTAATTTTTGGAAATGGTAATCTTGAAAGTCGAGAGAATGTTTGATAAAGCTGGAAATAAGACGAAACTTGCCCATATTTTGAGAGAATATTATTTTGTACTCTTCTCATGTTTAGTCAAATGTACGGTCAAAATTTCTAGACTTCACATGCGTTACTATATTAATTTTTATCAAGACTTGCAAGATAAATTTATACATCTCAAGAAGTGGATTAGGGTTTCTTGTGATGAGCTTCTTGCTAATTCGATTAGCTTCTAGGCGTCGATCTTTTTTCATCACTAAATAAAGAGATTATCCGTTGACTCACTCACGGCCATTGTGGATAAGATTTCAAAAGTTTAAGATATATTTATCTGAATGATCTATATTTATCTTATCATTTATATTGAACATTTTCTTGAAGTCAATAATTAATGATTTGAAAAAGATCGACGATCTTGAAGTTTGTTATATTGTACGATGAAATGACTTGAATTTATTTTATACATGATAATAATTAATTACGGTACGATGTTTGATGTATTGGTTGAATAATATATGCTTGTCTGAATAATCTATATCTATCAAATGTTGTTATATCAAACATTTTCTTGAAGTTAATAATTAATGATTTGAAAAAGATTGACCATCTTGAAGTTTGTTATATTAGGTGATGAAATTACTTCAATTTATTGTATTTGTGATAATAATTAATTACTATATGATGTTTGATGTATTGGTTGAATAATTTATGTTTATGTGAATGATCTATATGCCTATATCTATCTTATCAGTGATATCAAACATTTTCTTCAAGTTAATAATTAATGAATTGAAAAATATTGACGATCTTGAAGTTTTTTTTTTCTTTTTGACAAATTTAGCCTATTAGGGAGCTAAACTCCCTATATAGTTCTGAGATACATTGACCCATATATGTTTTAAATCGAGAAATATATACGGATAGACATTGACCCGATGAACATGACTTATATAACAGACCGACCCCCAGAACATATGGAGAATATGTTCCACGTGAGAATCGAAACCCACGAAACTGGAGAGGATATCTCACATCATCCCAAATCTTAACAACTCGATCTTAACGTTTGTTATATTGAATGATGAAATGACTTGTATTTGTTATATCCATGACAATAATTATTTACTATATGATGTTTGATGTATGTTTGAATAACCTATGTTTATCCGAATGATCTATATCTATCTTATTAGTGATATCAAAGATTTTCTTGCACTTTATGATGATTGATTTGAGAAAGATTGATGATCTTGTTTACTCCTCTAATTTGGTCAACAAAATGGTCATGATTTACATGGGAGGGAAAATGCAAGAGATAATTAATTATGGGTATACCTATTATATACCTATATGTATAAATATAAAAGATGATCATTGTGATAAGCAATGTGCCAAAAAAAGAGAGAAAAAAAGATTAGTGACGAAACTTCACAGGCGACAATCAATCATTGCTTTTAGTTTTGTGGAACCTTTGCATGCTCTAGATTTGCACGAGTATTAGTTTTGGGGACCCTTCAAAATAATAATAATAATAATAATAATTTGATCCCAAAGTTCAAAGTTTTTTTTTTAATAAAGATATCAAATAGGAAACCCAAACAAGACTTCTACATTTGTATGTTTAAAAGTGGGTTCTTGCGAGTTGATGATATATCGACGATCGAGTCAAAAAGCCAGTCACCATGAGATTTTAAATTTTGTTTTTCTTATTTTCCAAATAATTATTATATTTATTAACAGTTTTATTCGTAGATGTTAAAAATTTTGAATGTAATTTTACATCTCTGTCGCCGTTTTAACTTAAAAAATGATTATAAGGATCTCGGAAGAAAATGAGAATTTTTTTTCTTTTTTAATATCCGCTATTTTTCAGAATAAAAGTTTAAAAAAAAAACAAATATATATACACATAAATGAGAAAGATTAAGAAGGCGGTGTTAAACCAGAACCAAATCTCACATGTCGGTTCAATTGAACTCGAAATTATGAATGATCTAATCCGATTAAGATTTTTAACATTTTTAAGATGAAAACCACCATTTAAATTTCTTCAAAAATTCACTTTCAAAAAAACCTTCAAAATTAAATTATACGAATAAAATAATCAATTATAGCAAATGTCGAATATTTAAATATTTTAAACAGTACAACCAACTTATATTATTTGCCTGTTTGGCTAGTTTATTATTATATACTCCCTCCACCCCATGTTTTAAACTTGTACATATTTTTACATATATTAAAAAAATATTAAAAATCTAAATTGTATATTATTATTATTATTATTATTATTATAATAAATAATAATTATTATTATTTGTAAGGATGGTAATTAATAAAAATGTATTCAGCAATATAAATAGTTCAGATTAGTGGTTAAATCAATCGCGATTATTTAGCTTAGGGAGTTAGCAGCCAAATATAGAACATCTCTGACGCAAGTTGATTTGATACTATGCACTAAGCTCGTGCTGAACGAGCGCAAACTGGTTGTCGTGCTGATTTAAGAATTCTAAGCTGATTGGAAGTTATGGACATAAGCTAGTGTCAGCTCGAAGGCGGTCTGAAGTTATGGACATAAGCTAGTGTCAGCTCGAAGGCGGTCTGAGTGCCCGAATATGGTATGAGATCAGCATAAGTCGGATCGAGAGAGCTGAACTGAACCTAGTAGTGAACAGATCAGATCAGAGGTCTAAGTTGGAACAGCACAGAGACTGCAGCAGAACCGCTCATATGACAAAAGCAGAGCTTAAAGAGAACCAGCGTAAAGGAGATAAACAGATCAGGAAACTTATGAATTACGAATCAGCTTAGGGGTGTTACTGGCTGATTGTGCGACCGGATTTAAGTAGCTTTGGTAAGAATGGACAAGGCAGCTTCAAAACGAATATAAGTTGGAAGCGTAAGCTGGATTTAGCTTTGAGAGTTACGTAATACTCTGAGCTGAATATCCGTGCCAGTTTGAATACGTAACCTGACCCAAGTAGTGAGAGTTGAACTGGGTGCGAGGACAGAATCGCGTGCAAGAACTGATTTGGGGAGTCTAAGCTGAGTTGACCATCGTAAGCTACTCTAAAGTTGTATAATGCGATTTAATAGCGTCACGAAGCGATTGTGCTGATGTAAGCTGAATAGACTATCCTAAGCTGAATTGGTAATATGCGATATCTGAGTCTCCTAAACTGAGTAGTACTACGCATAACCAGTATTGATGGCGTAATCTGAATTGAATATACACTGGTTATCCTGAGTACCCGAACTGATCTGTGGATGCGAAAGCTGAGCAGTTCGCGAGCTGAGAGCTGAATTGAAAGTGCATGCTGAATTGCATGCCTAATCTGATACAGGGTAGATGCCTGAGCTGATCTAAATGTACTATAACCCAGATCTGAAGAACGTCTGTTATAGAGATATATGACTGTTGACCACCACTTAGTCATATTTTACGGCCACATGTTAGACTTATTTCCTGAGAACATCATTATCGTCAGAGAGTCAGACTTATCTTTCACAAGTTTCGGATCATGCTTATCGTTTAAGGATGACTGTCCATACTTATCTTCTCGAGTTCCAACCCCGATATTTTATGGGAAAGCGGTGGTACTTACTATTAATATGGTATCTTGTAATTCTGATTGTGGGAGATGATTGAAGATACTTGGACAAGAAGAAGAATCACTGGAAAACAGATATGACGCGTTACAATCTTGTACCAATTGGAACTGCACAACGGTCGAACCAAGAAAGCAAAGAAAAGCTTCGAAAGTTATTATGTTCGTCCCTCAGCCGACATCGGTAGCACCATAAGAATTGAGTTTACAGGTATAATCTGATATCATTTCCGACGGGAAAGAATACTCGAGAGAGCTGAGATTCTCGAGTTTCCCTGAAACCACATACGTACTTGTTTTCTTGGTTTTATGTGTTAAACTTGATTATGTGATTTCTTGACTGACTACTCTGTGATCAGTACGAGATTTATTATTGATTGTGTGAATGCATGCTGACATGATTGCTTTATCTTGAGCCCAAAAAACCGAAGCACGGAGGGAAGATTCAGCCGCGAAGACGTTCGGGAAACTATAGTTGAGTGGAGGGATGTCACATTATTCCTGAAGCTAGAATACTCACTGTATTTGCTCCAAAACCGGGGGATTGAGAAGCAGGACACCACCTCGAAGCGGTGTGTAGGTGGTTTGTTCCGAGATCTTAGTCCCCGAGATCCCAAGAACTTCGATCTTTTTATATCAGATTTGAGAGTTCTTGTTTTTCCAACATGCATTGCATTCATGATTATTATGTTGCATGTTATATCAATTATACTGATATTGTATTTCTCACCAGAGTTTTTTGGCTTTTGTTCTGTTTGTATGTGAGCATAACAACAGATGGGACGATAGCTGGACCGACTCGATGGGGTAGCGAGAGATTACGACATAGAAGGGGGACGATGGGATTGAGAAGGATACATGCTGACAGCTTAGTCTGAAAATGATAGTGCTAGTTGTGTATTTACGATGTAGCTAGATTTGAATAAGACAGTAGGCACTTTGTAAAGTTTATTATCAGGTTTGTATATGAACAGTTTGTTAAAAGCATTAGAAGTATTTGTGGGCAGATCTGAATTCGTGATCTTATAAAACCAAAACATACAAAAATAAAAAAAAAATTTGTATAGATATAACTTGATTTAATAATGTTAATTGACTAATAATCCTCTAAGACTTGATTAGCATCAATGTCCTCACAATATTAATATTATTTTATTATTATTATTATTATTACTATTATAATTATATATTATTATTATTATTATTATTATTATTATTATTATTATTATTATTATTATTATTATTATTATTATTATTACAAAAATGGGAAACTGCCAAGCAATCGACAACGCAAGTCTGATAATCCAGCACCCCTCCGGCAGAGTCCACCACCTGTTCAGCCCCGCCACGGCAGGGGAAATCATGAAGATGAATCCCGGCCATTACGTCGCTCTCCTCCTCACAACCACCCTGTATTCCTCCGCAGCCGCAGCCGAGAAAGACTACGCTAGTAGGGTAAAAAACAGCAGCGTCCCACTTCGAGTCACCCGGATCAAGCTCCTCCGGGCTACGGACACTCTCGCTCTTGGCCATGTCTACCGCCTCGTCACAGCCCAAGGTCTCTCTCCCTTCTCACCCTTCCCACAGAATTGATAATCAACGGTTTCGTAATAGTTTTTTTTTTTTAGCATCTTTTTGGCAGAGGTGATGAAGGGGCTGGGGGAGAAGAAGCTAGAGAAGATGAAACAGGATCAGAAGCAGAGTTCGGATTTTGATGCAGTTGTAAGGATGACTCATGGAGAGAAGACAAAGCAGGTTATTCTTTTTTATTAATTATTAGTATAAAGTTTCCAGATTTGATTAATTAAATAATTGTACTGTTAAGATACTCTTTGTTAAAGAGAATAATAATAATAATAATATAATTGCGAATATTATTGCCTTTACGCCTCTTGTTCTAATTTGTGGTTGGACTTAGATCTAGAGATCTTGATAATCTTCCATTAAGTCTTTGTTTTTCTAAATAAGCGATCTGAGATTAATTCTTAGGCAAAGACTATTGTTTAATGAGTAAAAATCTAATCTTTTTTTTCATATGTTAAATAATTTATTTTATTGGTAATGAAAACACAAAAAAACATGAACAGCTCATATTTCCAGAAACCATTTGTCCCAACTGAAATTATTTATTCTATTTCTCAAAGTTTTTTTTTTTTTTGTGGTTCTATAGCAGGTGAACAATGGCAGGCAAAAATCAAGGAACAGCACATATGTACATTCTTCATCAAGAAACAGAACATGGCAACCTGCATTAAATAGCATCTCTGAATCTGCAAGCTGATTCTCTCTCATTTTTTAAGGGAAAAAAAATATTTTCTCCACCCCCCCACTTGTTTTTGATTTTCTAGTGTTTCTGTCTCTATATTCACATTCTGAAGATTAGTTAACTTACCCCATAACCCAAAAAAACCTAAAAGAAGAGAGATTAGTTGCTGCTGATGTATCAAAGAAATCTGTGTAATAGAAAATCTTGTTTGCAATCTTCTCCAACTTCTTGTTTCTGCAATCTTCTCTAACTTGCTGTTCTATCACCATGATACCTTATTTCCACCGGGATCGCAGTTCCCGTTGCTTTACGGACACTAATTGCTATCACAATCGGAGTTTCGAGCAGCAATCTTTATCATACATAGTGAATGTGTTCAATTATAAAGACGTATGAGTTACGACATTTGACTATGAAATCCTACCAAGACGTGAATCGAAGTGGGAATTATCTCCCAAAATCATGTCGTAAGTCTTGAGTGACATGAGATTCTTCTCTGACTTCACGAGTTCGATTCTTGTGTGCATGTTATTGGGATCGGTATGTTATATAAGTTCTTTCCCTTAGGTAATTACGTATCTACATATATATCTCGATTTAAAATCAACATGTACTATGTGGCCGTCAATCTATACAGGAGATTAGCTCGTTAATATGATAATTTTCTTAAATAATTCTCAAATCATTTTAATCGAATCCAAGACCGAGGATTTTCTGGTTAGTTCTGATTTTATCTCGTAACGATAATAATTCTCAAATCATTTTGAGACAAAGCTGCTTGGTTCTGATTTGATCTGCTAATGTGTATACAATGGTGGATTTTAAAATCTTGATCAGAATTGACGGCGGGACAAGAAGAAAGGAACTTGAGCTGACTAATTCTATGCTTAAGGTGTCATATTAGTTGATCAAATCATTAATCATAGAGATTTTCTAATGTTTCGGAAAAATAATATCTCAAAATTTATCGTACATGTTCCGAAGGAAACTAAGTTTTTTCATGATAATTTTCAGAATTGCTGTTGTATTTTATATATAAACTATTATCCGGACGTGTTCAGGTTTGGGGGTGTTGTCTGATTCGGGGATCTCAAAAATTTCCCAGATCTATCTATTTCAAGTTTTCGTCATCGACTCTAAACCCATAAGAAAAATTGTTAATCTCAATTTAGGTAGCTATCAAGTTAGTCCCATAATGTATTAAACCGACAGTTCTTAGGGATTCATCGAGGGAAAAATAAACTCCCACACGGGTCATTATCTTTTCACCCAGAAGATCTCCATTTTAGGATGAGGTATCCGAGCTCCTCAAGTAGAATTCTTTGGTTAGCTTATAGAAAAGTGATACATTTGACTTGGAAAACCTGTGATGAGAACACTAAGACCAAGAATTTCAAGATATTAAGAAATCAACAATAAATGATTGTGCAGAAATGGAAAGCAGTGGGGGTCCGGGAAGAAGCAATAACTTTGAAATTAATAGACTGATTTCCTATTACGTGTTCAAACAGCACTGATACCTTGTTGCCTATAAGCAAATATTAAAGAACGATGATGTCAGAGAGACGTTGTAATAAATAAAATATTTGAGCAAATTCAGAAGGTAAAAAATTCTTTTTGACCACAAAATATTTGGGTCTCTTATCAAAGCATGAAGCAATGCCTGAAATGATCATCGACCGTCAAGGTGGAGTAAGCAAGCCAACAAGGGCAAAAGCCTTCCCAAATGTTGTCATAGAATTGATTTGGATTGGTTAATCAATATCCCGGGATATTATAGAAATGAAATGATATTTATCTTTATTTTTGTCAATTCATATCAAATTGTTAAAATTGTGGTATGTTTATTTGTTAATCGGAGTAATCCTTGTGATTGTGTATAAAATAACTAAAGCACAATCAATAATATTAGGATTTTAAATCACAAGTATGTTACAAATATGTAGGACTTAATCAAAACAGTAAAAGACTCTCTGTTTTATTATGACACCTAAATGAAGAACATATTCAATGGAATCTGTTTGACGAGCATCACTCGTCTTCTTCTCCGCTTCACTCGAACTCCCATCGACACGCGGATGGTTCTCTCCCAAGAACAACACCTTCCTCTCACGAGGTTTAATATAAATAATAATCGGAATGTGCTTGTACCACTAGCAATTTAAAGCTCTCAAAGCAGAATGAATATAGTGGCAGTGTATGTATCTTATCGTAGCAGTTGTCATGACACGAAATGATCAGTACACGTTTTTCTCAAAAAGTCACCAAGAACTACTGATACTCCTTCAGAAATATATCGGCACACATCTATCGAATATCAGCACACAATCTAGATACAACCGGAAACACTTCTCGCGCCATCTGACGTGTTTATGTGGTTGTAGGTACCCGAGGTGTATTGTCCCGAGGACCAGACCTGGCCATATCCCGTTACAGGTGACCCAACAGTTCGGTGCTCTAGGACTGATTTTCCGAGGAAAGACCTCCGTCCTCCTGATATGATGTCAGCTGATCGGATGGGGAAAATTCGCTTACCTTAGATATTATCCAAGATATTTACCAAAAGTCTATCAACATAGTTTATTTAATGAACACGAATTAAGTATCCTACCGATGGAAAAATATATCAAAACAAATCAAATATATCGAAACAAGCCAATAAAAATTATGGTTTAACACAAACAATTATATCTATTATGACTGTTATTGAGTATGAACGATTATCCACTAAAGGTAGGCGAGGAAATGTAAAATAAATTGAAGTGTGAATCCAACCGAATGAATTTACTTGGATGAATTCAAATACGACAATAGTAAGTGTCACGCCCCGAGACCGAGCCTCATGACATCGGCAATGTTAAACAATTATAAAAAATTATGAAATATTAAGCCACCATAACATAGCTCAAACCAATCTATTACATATCCAAAAATATGTTCGTTTTTACATCGGATATCAGAGAAAATTACGGAAGCGAAAAATTAATAATTACATCAACAGAAACTGAATCTTCACCAACCCCAAAATTGTTCTTGTTCTTCTTCTTATACATGTTCTTCATTCTTATCTGGGGGGAGAAGTAATGGGTGAGTGTTTGGGGAAACACTCAGCAAGTGGGGGATAGCATTCGAGCATAACAAATATTCATATACATATACTGAATAACAAATCTCATAACAGAGCATAACAGAGCTTAACAGAACTTAACAGAGCATGTCAGAACTTAACAGAACGAGGAGCAGAAAAGCACTGATAATTACTTCGTGTCTATGGTTTACTGATCAGTCCCTAATTTTTATTCCTCTAAGGGGTCGAGGCCATATGGTTACACCAAGTAACCCAGAGTGCGGAATATTCCGTAGACCCATATTATGACATAAATATCAGTGCAAAATAGAGCTTGAAATGAAACAGAGATCTGAACAGAAAGGTGCTCGAACAGTAGGTTCAAAACTGAATTCTTACATGAATAATATATACATAATATATCAAACGAATATAATAGCAAAAACCCACTTATCGTAGTCTGAAGCTTGATTGAAATCTGGTAGAAAGCTGGTGCACCAGGAAGCAAGGTTTCAGCGTGCAAGTTACTGTAAGTTTTCTGAGAAAATTTTGGGAGAAGTGTGGGTCCTTTGATGCTACGGCGGGTAGTTTATAGGAACAGAAATGGGTAACTCAAGGGTCTGCTATTAAGGCCATAAATCCCTACTTTCATTGCCATTAAAATGGCTGTTACAAAAACATTAGTGTAGGCATTGATTTGGGTCCCTTAATTGGCCATTAATCCTCTAATTTGTCAGTTACAAATTGTGAATCTGATCTGTATTCGCGTAGAAAACTGCTGAAATTCGCGAGCCAAAATCTGAATTTTTCGTTGGTCAAAGCTGGTTTGACCATCCAGTAGCTAGTTTGACCATCCAGAAGCTAGTTTGACCATCCAGCAGCTGATTTGACCCTTCCAGCAGCTGGTTTGACTACTGACTGCTGACTGTACTGCTGACTGCTGACTGTGCAGAAGCTGATTGACTATGCAGGAGCTGGGTGACGGCTTTGTTGATGCTATCACATAGGTACTGCCCACAAATGCAGGTGGCCATTCAGCAGCTAAATGTGGCGGCAAATAGTAGAAATAATAAAAAAAAAAACCAGCTGCAAAGAAAAAAAGAAAAACCAGCTGGTGGTTTTTGCAGCTCATGAAAATTTTTTGCAGCTGGGTTTTTCTTTTTTTTGCAGCTGGTTTTGTTCGATGCTGCCTGTGTGGGTACTAAACACAAATTAATGGGACCAATGATCAGCTGACATGTGGCGGAGACAATATAATTAAAAAAAATAATATAATTAAAAAAAATTTGAAACCTTCAAATTGAAAATTTCTGGGCAGTAGCTTTCTCCCTCTCCCGCTGTGAAAATTTCTGGGCAGTAGCTTTCTCCCTCTCCCGCTATGAAAATTTCTGCGAAAATTTCACACCTTCAAAAACCGAAAAGATCGGCTTCCACTGTTTTTCTCCCTCTCCATATCAACAAAGCTTTCTCCCTCTCCATCTCAACAAAGCTTACTCCCCAAGGGCAACGTAAGTTCTTTTTTTTACGAATTTTCCACTTAATCTTATTTGTTTACATTTTTTTTAAAAATTGAATGTATTCTGCTAACTCCGATTCTGCTAATTCTGTTGTTATTTTCCTGATTTCTTTTCAGTCTTGAGAAGGGAGTTATGATTTTGAATAAGATTAGTTACAAGATCTGTGAGTGTTTCGATAAATAAGGATGGTCCCTTCCAAGATGAGCCGTTTTTTGCCATCGATGTTCTCTCTAATGAGTTAGGCTATCATCATCATTCATTCTTTTGAAGACATGTCTAAAGAAACCAGATTTATGTGGGCCACTTGATGTAGGTCATAGAAGTCATTGGTTCTATCAATGTATTTCAATTAGTACATACATAAAAAATCTTTAATCTTGTTGAATCTTCCCATTCAAATCTCTGTTTGGTGTAGTTTTCCAGATACGGTTATGTTTGAAATCTGTGCAACTATGATGTGAATATCTTGATTGTCTTCTTTCCATGTTCAATTATAAATTCCAGACGCAGAAATATCCAGACGCAGAAATAAATCAGTCGCAGGATGAGAACCAGACGCGGAAATATCCAGACGCACAAATATCCAGACGCAGAAATAAACCAGTCGTAGGATGAGAACCAGACGCAAATAGATGAGAACCAGTCGCAGGAAATTAACCAGACGCAGGATGAGAACCAGACGCAAGAGATGAGAACCAGTCGCATGAAATTAACCAGACGCAGGATGAGAACCAGACGCAAAGAGAAGAAGGAAATCCAGACGCAGTAGCTAAAGAATAATCAGACGCTGAATTGCATAGAAAAACCAGACGCAGCTAAAGAAAAGAATTAAATCCGGCGCAAAGCATTGAACAAGAAAATCAGACTAAGTGAACAGTTGCATTGGACAGAAAAATAAGACGTTGAAATTAAGATGAAACAGAAGTTGTGCTAAACAGTGAAATAATTATCAGTCGTTGTATTCTTTTATTTACGGTATGCATATTTATTTTAGCACACATGCCTTTCAGATTGCACTTGCACAGTAGCGGATTTCTTTATAGCAGCACAAATTTTTTTTATTTTATTAGTAGCAGCGCTTGCTTGCATTAATTTCTTTTTTCGGTCCTAACACAAGTGAATGATAGTACAAAAATATGTTTACTGATTTCAGAAAAACATTGATTCAACAAACAACATTCAGGAAGCTTTCCTTTCATTAC
>KV000901.1:252126-280073 GCA_001598015.1 Dorcoceras hygrometricum | reverse complement strand
CATGCGTTTGGTTTGACGGTCCTGGGGCTGGTTTTTTTTTTTTTTTCTGGAGCTGAATTTTCGGGTTTTCACAGTAAGATACTAAAAATAAAGACACAAACGTTTGTAAGTCATAAAGCAAGATTTTTTAAATTAGGAATTCCTATGATCTATGGAGGAATGTCATGCTTGGCCCTAAATAATGTTGAAAGCGACAAAATAAATATATAGGTATAACATGGAATGATTCATTTCTTCTAATTTGATTATAAATTTGTAAACAAGGGAAAGCCAATAGACTATAACAAAACCCAGTCATCATTCTATTTGCCTTCGAAAAATAATTCTTCCCCGCAACCCATTTTGTCCTTCTCGAATTTCAAGTGCCACGCTCCGCGAAGTCTTCGGAAAAGAGAGTTGCTTAATAATCCGTTAATATAATATTTATTAAAAATATTATTAGTAATAATAATATAATTAAGTATTGTAACTATAATAAGTACTTATATACAAACATTGATTATATTAAAATAAATATGAAATACTATTTCGCAGTCTTATGTCATTCTGTCAACTATGATACAAACATATTTTATAATACGAAGTACATCAACCTCTTTTATATGGGCTCTTTTGAAAAATACAGTAAATATATATATACAAATTTGATATGGTGGACACCTCACATAGGCACCAGGCTGACGTGGCAGCACCAGGAAATACCACGTCAGCCTGATGCCCACATGGTGCCCATATGGGATGTCCACCATATCATTTCTTTATATATATATATATAACAAATGTACATGACGGAGGTTTACTAATGCAAACCTCTACCAAATGCAGCGTACATGACGGAGGTTTGCTAATGCAAACCTCTACCACAAATAATGCAGCGTCCGCTGCTGGCAAAAGCGGACGCTGCAGGTTTTTTTTTAATTATTTAATTTTTAAAAACAAATATATTATTTCGTAAATTTGAAATTGATGTCTTTACGAGAAAACTTTTATATGTAATTATATATCATTTTTTATATTGAATTTCCAAAACAATTCAAAGTTGAAAAATATGATTTGGACTGTTTTGAAAAATATTTATGATTCAAACTTCAAAAATGGTTTTTATAATATTTATTTATTTTTAAAACAAATATTATTTAATTTAACTTCAATATATATAATTAAATAATATTTGTTTTAAAATTAAATAAATATTGCAAAAAACGTACCAACAATAGACATTTTCTTATTTTACTGAACTAAATCCATTTATATTTTGGTATCTTGTTATTTTCTTATAAAAATCTATTTCTTTTTTTAAAATATAAATGGATTTAGTTCAGTAAATAAGGAAATGTAGCGGGTTGTTTTTTTTTTTTTTTTTCTGGAGCTGAATTTTCGGGTTTTCACAGTAAGATACTAAAAATAAAGACACAAACGTTTGTAAGTCATAAAGCAAGATTTTTTAAATTAGGAATTCCTATGATCTATGGAGGAATGTCATGCTTGGCCCTAAATAATGTTGAAAGCGACAAAATAAATATATAGGTATAACATGGAATGATTCATTTCTTCTAATTTGATTATAAATTTGTAAACAAGGGAAAGCCAATAGACTATAACAAAACCCAGTCATCATTCTATTTGCCTTCGAAAAATAATTCTTCCCCGCAACCCATTTTGTCCTTCTCGAATTTCAAGTGCCACGCTCCGCGAAGTCTTCGGAAAAGAGAGTTGCTTAATAATCCGTTAATATAATATTTATTAAAAATATTATTAGTAATAATAATATAATTAAGTATTGTAACTATAATAAGTACTTATATACAAACATTGATTATATTAAAATAAATATGAAATACTATTTCGCAGTCTTATGTCATTCTGTCAACTATGATACAAACATATTTTATAATACGAAGTACATCAACCTCTTTTATATGGGCTCTTTTGAAAAATACAGTAAATATATATATACAAATTTGATATGGTGGACACCTCACATAGGCACCAGGCTGACGTGGCAGCACCAGGAAATACCACGTCAGCCTGATGCCCACATGGTGCCCATATGGGATGTCCACCATATCATTTCTTTATATATATATATATAACAAATGTACATGACGGAGGTTTACTAATGCAAACCTCTACCAAATGCAGCGTACATGACGGAGGTTTGCTAATGCAAACCTCTACCACAAATAATGCAGCGTCCGCTGCTGGCAAAAGCGGACGCTGCAGGTTTTTTTTAATTATTTAATTTTTAAAAACAAATATATTATTTCGTAAATTTGAAATTGATGTCTTTACGAGAAAACTTTTATATGTAATTATATATCATTTTTTATATTGAATTTCCAAAACAATTCAAAGTTGAAAAATATGATTTGGACTGTTTTGAAAAATATTTATGATTCAAACTTCAAAAATGGTTTTTATAATATTTATTTATTTTTAAAACAAATATTATTTAATTTAACTGTTTCTTGCTGCACTTTCGAAAGCATATATTGATTTCCTGCTTGCATGTCTGTATGAGTTTAAAGGTTTGAGAAACGCTTTCGAAGTTTTTTTCGAACACAGAGTTGAGTTAAAGATGATTATTTTGAGAGAGTTTGGTTTGCCGAAATTTTGATTCAGAAAGGTTTGTTAGAAAATGTTTTAAGGCTTTTTTTAAAATACATTATAAACAAAAAAAATATATAAAAGTAATGTAATTTGGGAAGGTTTGCAAAACTAATGCAAACCTCCACCACAAATAGCGGATGATACAATTACATGCAGCGTCCGCTAATGACTGCAGCGAACGCTGCAGTTTTTTTTATTTTATTTAAATTAAATAAACTAAAAAAACTGCATCCTCCGCTGCACTGATCAACGGACCTTGAGATGCAACTCTTTTTTTATAAAATTTATTTAATTTTTTTTAAAAAAATATATTATTTCGTAAATTTGAAATCGATGTCATTTACGAGAAACTTTCATGTAATTATATATTATTTTTTATAATGAATTTCCAAAAAATTTCTAAGTTGAAAAATATGATTCGGACAGTTTTGAAAAATATTTATGGTTCAAACTTCAAAAATGGTTTTACAACATTTATTTATTTCTTGAAATAAATATTATTTGATTTAACCTAAATATATATAAATTAAATAATATTTATTTTAAAAATCTAATAAATATTTTAAAAAGCGTAGCAACAATAGACATTTCCATATTTTACTGAACTAATTCCGTTTATATTTTGGTATCTTGTTATTTTTCTTATAAATCTTTTCCTTTTTAAAATATAAATGGATTTAGTTCAGTAGAATAACAAAATGTCTATAGTTGCTACGCTTTCTAAAATAGTTATTTAATTTTTAAAACAAATATTATTTATTTATATATATTGAGGTTAATATTCTAAAATAGTTATTTAATTTTTAAAACAAATATTATTTATTTATATATATTGAGGTTAATATTCTAAAATAGTTATTTAATTTTTAAAACAAATATTATTTATTTATATATATTGAGGTTAATATTCTAAAATAGTTATTTAATTTTTAAAACAAATATTATTTATTTATATATATTGAGGTTAATATTTGTTTAAAAAATAAATAAATATTTTTAAAAATAAAAAAATTTGGAGTTCGAAACCTTTTAAAACTATTTATATTTTTAAAAGGAAATATATTTTTATTTTTATGGGCCGGTCCAAAAGAGAACCAATCTAAACCGGACTTGACATCGCCAAGTCCATGTGGTTGTAGAATGGTTCAACCAAGAACCAACCAAGAAAAAATGACTAGATTAGTTCTCTTTTGTGGGATTTCTCCCCTTTTGCCCCTCGCTAGAGAGGTAGGGAATATATTTTTAAGGAAATAACAAGATATCAAAATATATATTGAGGTTACATTAAATAATATTTGTTTCAAGAACTAAATAAATACTATAAAAACCATTTTTGAAGTGTGAACCATAAATATTTTTCAAAACTGCCCAAATCATATTTTCAACTTTGATTTTTTTTGGAAATTCATTATAAAAAATTATATATAATTACATGTAAAAGTTTTCTCGTAAACGACATCAATTTCAAATTCACGAAATAATATTTTTTTAAAAAAATAATTAAATTAATTATAAAAATGATATATAATTACATGTAGAAGTTTCTCGTAAACGACATCATTTCAAATTAATGAAATAATATATTTTTCAAAAATTTAAATAAATTTTTTTTAAAAAAAGCTGCAGCATCCGCTGTTTGTGGTGAAGGTTTGCATTAGTTTTGCAAACCTTCCCATGTACATTAGTTTTATATATTTTTTAATTTACTGTATTTTTTAAAAAAAACCCCTTTTATATTATAACACGACATTACGACTGAACGTTCACACATGGCTCATTCATTATAATTAATAACAATATGTATGGGCTAAATATACACTTAACCTGAAAAAGAAAATTGGCTAGACAAAAAATTATAACGATTAGCCAATATGCAACTGTATTTTCTTATATACATATCTTAGGATCAGCTGTTAGGTCCATGAGTTCGGATAAGTGCGTGTTTAACTGTTGTTAATATCTCAAATATTTTAGATATCATTCTTATCATTCTCCTACCATATTACTAGCTGAGATATTAATATCTGTTAATATCTCTTGTGACTATTTTACGATTCACCTAGCCAACCAGATCAAGTGACACAACGTCAACACCTTAATGTAAAAGACATGGATTTCAAACGTCCAGGACTACTCTCATCTTTGCGCGGTTAACACTGCCAAAGGATTATGACTTTTGTACACTATTAGTCCATATATGGAAAAAAAAACGTGCTTATGAATTAATAAATCATTCATGCTATATTCAATGGAACATAGTATTTTAATTTGGTTTTTTAAGAATTTGAAAATAAACATGAAATATAATAGTTACGACTTGACTATAGATTTATGAAAATACGTTCTACAACATAATTTTATTGAAGGAAGAAAATGTTTGCTTCGTCTATTTAAATGAACAAGATATTTACGTTGGGTACTTACTTGTGCCGTATCATATAGTACACAGTCAAGTATAAGATAGATAGGAGTTTACCTGGTTTCCAATCATTTCATGAGTGAATAAAAATGGTTGTAAAATAAAAATAAATGATATATTTAGATTAAAAAGTTATATGAAATCGGATTTAGCGACTGGATTCCTTGAACTTTCCCTCTTAAGCTATTTTATTACGAAATCTCTTACGATTTCTTCATTTTAACAAAAATATATTGATATGCAAAAGGATGTGGGCAATTTCCAGCCAAGTATGCGCAGACTGGCCCGATGCTGCTGGCTTTGCCTTGATAACAGAATAAACCTTAAGATTCGGGAAAGAAGAGAAAAAGGCAATGGCTTTCAGAGGAGCAGTCTCCCTCGGTAAACAGACGAACACACGTTTGCTATCGCTTCCTCGGCATCTCCGAACGGCGTGTAGTGTCTCTTCTTCCAACCCTTTTCACCAATCAGTTGTATACCCTTTTTATCAGACAGGTACGGCTTTCGGTTAACTAAGTGATGCTGCACGAAGATTTGAGTTGCTTGCGTTTTGGCTCATTTCTAGCTTTTCTTGATATTCTCCTTGCTTTACAAAGTTGTGGGTTTGGTCAATTTTGAGGTTTATTAGATAATAGATATTATATTTGAAAATATTAGGATATTGTACGGGTTTGATGGGTACTGAAGTGATGTGCAATAAGTGATTTTTCAAGTCTACAACCGATAGAATTCAAGAAAACTCAAGGTGGGTTGATAAGGTTCTATGTGTTATATGTGCATCCTCAAGTGTTGATGAAATTAAGGTTTTTCGGCCAACTAGTATGTTTTGCATGTTGAGATCCCATTTATGTTTTCACTTTGTATACATATCTGGGATTGAGGATATGGTCTTGTAGTTGTGTTTGGTCTCCAATCGGGGAAATGTGTTTATCTGGTCTAAATTGTTCAGGAGTGATTCGAGTGAAGTATCCGATTCGGGCTATAAGTGGGACGACAGTTGATCCGGTGGCTACCAAGAAAGAGACAGAGGAGCCATCCACAGAGAACTGGAAGATTAAGATGCTATATGACGGAGAATGTCCTCTATGTATGCGAGAGGTAGGTGTCGGATTAAATAAACTAATTGTAAGGCCGAGGCAATTGTATCTGTGGTAATAATCTTCCAGCTTCAGGAAAATAATTTGAAATTTTTTGTATGACGTCACTTGATTTGAAAGTGGTCAGATTTCTCTCTTAATCTTTAGGTTGAAGTGAATTTGTTGTCCTCATAGGTTAACATGCTACTTGAGAGGAATAAAAGTTATGGATCTATAAAATTTGTGGACATAAGTTCGGATTCATATCGCGCAGAGGATAATCAAGGCCTTGCTTATGAAACTGTATGTTCTCTTAAATTGCTGCGAGTTGCGACAATGTTTTCTATGATTTGGCATTTGTCTTGTTGTTATTTTGCCATATGTATTAGCTCTTCATTGATAATTTATGCTCCTTCTCCGTTCCTCTACAACTGATATTGGATAGTAGTAAAATGCTATTTTCCATCTTGTATCTAGACAAATTAGCATATGCTATTTACTGCCAGTTGAACTCCTCGATGACGCTTTTAGGATTTTCGAATAACATTCGACACTTGGTGTAAGAAATGAGTTATAAAAGGCTGTTCGGAGAATGATGTAGTAGTCTTGTCCTCTTAACTATATTCATTGGTGCACATGTTTCACTGATGCTAGCTGAGTTATTTTATTTTCAAAATTCAGGTAATGGGACGTATTCATGCAATTCTATGTGACGGCACTGTTGTAACAGACGTTGAGGTTACCCCATCTGTATTTCTATTTCAGAGCTATGACTTATATTGCTTTTTGTGGTAGTTTTTCTGTATTTGTGTTCTCCCTGTTTTGCGTTTAATATTGAGGTTTCTGCATAGTTTGCTTGTATTTCTGATCAAGTTTAGTTGTTACCATAGATAGTCTTACCTCAAATGTTCGCCATCTTGCGTTTGTTAATAATTTGTCGCGTATTGCCTTCTGGGAAAAAACTGATTATTTTTGTGAACTTATTGAAGAAAAACCTTTGAATATGTCAAGTCCTTGGTCAATTAATTTTAATGTTGTTTGTACTGCAATCAAGAACGTTAGAAATTATCCGATTCCAAGCAAGAACGTGGTGACTTTTACTGTTGGCTCTATGTAAATGGATTTGAGAAAAATTGACATGACCTAAATCAAAATGCAACCCTGGCTCCCAAAGAAGTTTCTCCATCTTGAGGTTACTGGGCTTGGAGTGTGTCGCCTGTGTATAGGAAGTTGAACCAGAAAATTGACATTTGTTTCCAGGTAGTGATTCTCCAAGCACAATTATGCTATATAAAATAGCTGTTAAACCAGTTTATGAAGTATCATTACTTCACTGGATTCTGAAACCACATATGATGTCTCAGGCCCTTTGTGATAGTTAGGCATTTCAATTTAGTCGAGACTTGGTAATTGCGGATTAAAATCCAGTCATTCTCAGTGAATTGATGATTGCAGGCATTCAGAAAACTTTATGAAGCTGTTGGCTTGGGATGGGTGTATGCCATTACCAAATACGAACCTGTATGTCTACCTTCAATATAGTCTAACATTTTATATTCAGTTGACCATTTTTCGTCTCTTTTGATCAGTGGAAGGCTCCTTAATTTCTTAGTTGGCACTTATTTGACACTTTTCAGATTTCAAGTATCGCCGATGCTATTTATGGTGTTTGGGCTAAGTATCGTCTTCCTATTACAGGTCAGTACAGCTCATGTTGTGCCTGATTCTAGTCTTTGTATTTAGACGCACATAATTAAGTTCTTTTGTTTAGAGCCGGACAGATGTATTCAAGTTATCATCTGTTTGGCCATAAATTCGATAGTGTTAGAGCCATTCAAACAATTGTGTACTGAAACCATGTGAATATCACATTTCATTGCCAAGGTGTCCATATTCGGTGTACGCTGCTGGCCTCCATAAAGGGCAATTGTCTTGATTATTCATATAGGTTGGCACTAGTTTCGATAGTATTTGTAACGAAATCATGTTCAATGTTTCAGGTCGGCCTCCTCTAGAACAAGTTTTAGAAGCAAGGAAGAAAAAGGTATGCTAGTTATTCACATTTAAAATGATGATCATGTGGTTTTCGTTTTGATTGCTTACTTTAATGGCGTCATTCTCACTGCCCTCTTCTTGGTATGCGTTGAACTGCTCCAAAATACTTAAAAGAAACGAGAATCACTAGATTCGCTCTTTTTGTGTTTGCAGAATGAGTTATGTGAAGACAGCAAGGTCTGTAAGATGTAGATGTGTTCGTCTTTCGGCACTGTGAGTATCGTGGATTTGATTATTAAAGAGCAGATTAAGGCAGATGCTGAAAATTGTAGATGAAAACATAGTAAATATATTCTTTACATAGTGTTATGCAACAAATATAATCGACTCGGTAAAAGCTAATATAATCCTGCAGATTGGTTGGTACATTGCTTCTTAACATATTCAAGGCATGAATAGATGAAAACTTAAAGTAAAAGAAACTCCATCTGCTTTCGCACTTCCCGTAAAGATGGTCCATCTCTGTCCGTTTAGCAGCCGTCGCTTTAGTATATAGATTTTGTTCCATGTGAGCCATGTCGCTGATATGAACTAATTTCTGCTTCAAGATTTGTGACGCAGTTTCGCGCACCAGCAAAATCACTCCTGGCCAGGCTTGCCACAGACTCCGCCCTTTCAATTTCTGGTTTGGTTTTCAACTCCCCCCTCAGATATTAGTCAAATCAACCTGCTCCGATGGACTAGTTAGAACATGGCATTCTCGACAAACCGAAGCATCAGAACTGGATTTATTCTCACTCAGGCAAACATATAGCCAATACAGCCAAATTTCTTCACCGCCAAATTTCTTCAAACCTGGGATAGTTGTAAACCAGTTGGCCACCACAGCTAAGCATTCTGTCTTCAGTCCATCGATGACACCCTGCATTCTGCATCCTTGACGTTCTATTGGTAGCATTTAAACAATTGTTTGCTTGTGGCGGTACATCCTTGATCACTGCAACTATGTTGTGCTCTCTATAACAGTTTCATAATACAACAATATCAAGCAACAGAATTAATTTAAAGGGAAAAGAAAAGTCAAGAGTGTTACCGATGACAAACATAATACTCAACAATCGAATCCACGTTACAGCTATACACAAGTAAAATTTGCATAGAATATCAGAAATACCGTAAGAAAACACAATATCAGCAGCTAGTTAACCAGTCCTCGGCCTCTTCTCAGCACCAAGATCACAAAAATCCATAACCCTCTTCTTTCTCGCTCGAGATTGCCACATTGCGACACACACAGCCGCAAAGAAGCGGATACTGCCAGCGTTGCTTTGTCCAACAGAACGGGATTTTGCCCAAGTTTTGAAATTATTTTTATTATGATGGTAAAATAGAGATGTCAGCTCATTACCATCAAAACGTTCAAGTAAACTATTCCGATCAGTTAATCGGCCAGTTGAAGTCTGTTCAGGGACTGTCAAAGATGGATCAAGTAAGGCTTGACAAGAACCAAGAGGAATCGTTGAAGAACTTGATCCCTGATCAGGGAGAGACAAAGATGACCCACAAAAGGCATGTTTAGAACCAAGAGCAAATGGTGACAAGCTCGGGCCTTGATCACATACAGTTGAAAATGGATTGCATGGGGCTTGATAAGAACCAGTGACCAACGAGAAAATTGGGACTTGATCACTGACGGTAAAAGATGGATAAAATAAGGCCTGATCCGAACCAAGATCATTCAGTGGATTAATCGGGCTCTGATCAGGGAGAGTAAAGGATGGACAGCCTAAGGCCTGGTACAAGCCCATGTCAATTGGTGAATAAATGGGACCCTGATCACAGAGAATCAAAGATGTATCACACAACGCCTGATTAGAACCAAGAGAAATCAGTGAAGAACTTCGGCCCTGATAAGGGACAGCCAAAGATGGATCACATAAGGTATGACTAGAACCAAGAGCAATCGGCAAAGAACTTGGGCCCTGACTAGGAACAATAAAAGATGGATCATATAACCCCTGATTAGAACTAAGAGCAGTTGCTGAAGAACTTGGAGCCTGATCAGGCACTGGCAAGGATGGATCACATATTTGTGGCATTCTTTCTGAGCCAGCCAAGCTAAAATTGTTCGAGGGACACATAGAAGGACTGATTGTTGGAGATGAAGTATCTGGTTCTATTGGAGCATATTCATCATTAGGTACAGAGTCTGTGTCAGCACCAATGTCATGGGATTCACAAGGAAATTCACGCACAAGAGAAGTTTCATCATCAATAGAGGTTATGTCCTTCCGATTTTTAAATGCAAGTAAAAGCAACTCCCCTGCGCTAGCCTATAGAAAACAAATATAATTTGTAACATGAAATAAACTCCTTAAATAAGTTGAATAAAATATATACCACAAAAGAGTACCCGTTCGACTTCAGATAGATTGTCGAGCTGAACATAATGGGAGTCACGGACTATCCCCATCAGTCGGGCCACAGCATCAAAAGCCACATAAAAATTAAATTGAGGAGAGGTATACAAATAAATCTTTTTATCATCGATATTGCACGTTCGAGCATGGACTACTGCGGCCTTCCACTCCGTAGGTCCTCTGAAAAGCTGTATCCCACAAGATTTACAAAGTCATGCTAAGCAACATGGACAACAAAGATGTGCAATATATTCTTTTGACAAGAGAAACGAGACAATAAAAACAACAGCTTTAAGAATTCAAAATGTCATGTATTTTCCTTTGTCGTAAATCATGATTGGTAGAAGCAATAAGGAATAATATGGAATACTGACTGTTAAATCACATTTACCTGACTTAAGCCTAGCAGCTTTTACTAGAAAATGTACAACGGGCAAAAGGTAATGCATTCTAGAAAGTATGATGAAGAAAAGGATAGTGCAGAGCCACAGAGATACTCACACTTTTGAGCTTTTGTGGATCAGCAGAGAGTGCAAAAAGAAAATCTTGCACTGTTAAAATGTTTTCCTTGTATAGGCGCTTACAGCGTTCACCATCTTTGCCTATTTTTTCCAGCCTCCAAATGTCATCTGAAAGAGCTGGTGGGTAGTGCTTTGCATATACTGAAAACAGGACACACAAGAGTTATACAAAATATTCCATCAGCTGACTTCTTTAAATGTGGCACTGATAGTATTCGAAATTGGACGACTATCCAAAATACACTTCAATTACTGCAGGGCACCCTAACCCTAACAGAAAACTGGTGGCACAAATCATAGAGCAATTGCAAAAAGGAATGCCCATCAGAGAAAAGAATTGTTAGCCAATCTAAGATATATTGTTTTCTTTCATATTTAACTTACCTGAGGCGCAGGGCTTTGAAGAAAATGTAAGAATTGAGGGCATAAGGTAAATGGAAGAACGCGGAAGTTACTAAAGGGAATATAAAAAGAAAACAGAGAAAAACATGGATTTTGTTGGCAATAACTCTCGACGTCCAATGAAATGCTGTCAAGGCCTCCAACATGTCAGATTATTTTGCCGATTAAGCTCACACAACATACATTCTAAAACGTCTATTACTGGCAACAGTACTTGATAACATACAAGGAATTACAGGAAAATAAGGCATAACAAGAAACCCACAAGGGACAACTGACAAGCAAAGCATATATACCGCATTTGAAGGCTACTCGCCAGAATACTATTAAATGGAGTAAGGTAAATTAACAGTATCCGCTTCCGTATCACTTTACCAACTTATTTTGATTTTGCATTTTGAAGTTCTTAAAATGAACAGTATAGCAATGGCAAGTAATAAAGTGAGAGAGACTTACATTTTCCTCTGCGATCTTCAACCATAAATGACTCTGTCCATGCTTCCTTCACCCTACTTCCATTAGAATTACCTACAACTCTTGCCCCAAGTCGGCACAAACAGCGCTTCTTCCAGCTAGATCCATGTCCCAACTTGACATCAGATAAGATGCACACTCCTTCCTTGAGACACACATACGTTCCTTTAGCAACATGAGGTTTCTCCTTATCACTCTCCATAATGATCTTATTATTGAAGTCCTCAGTGCTCCAATTGTGTCCATTATTGTCATCATCATCTGCCTTAAGAAGTAATATCTCAACCTTTGCCGAGGCTTCGGGCCCGGAATTAACAATATGCTCTGTCTCGCTATCAACGACAGCCAACCTCATGGTGCCTCCTATTCCTTCAATCTCCTTGCCTGTCAGAACAGGAAGAGAAACTTCATCTAAAAACTTCAGCTGTAAACTTCTGCTTTCTGTGGAAATAGTTGGTTCATGTGCATGGTTCCTAAATAAGATGAGGATGTAATGAGAATAGAATGATCACAGTCACATCCAACGCACACATATCTTCCTATTTTACTAAGTCTCACACAGCATATGTATTCCAGTTAGATAATTTTCAATTGGAAATAAAAATAAAGTGAATTCGTATACTGTGCTCACCCATTGACAAGATTCATAACTGCAGATTGGATTTCTTCTTTCACCTGAAAAAGAAGAATAAGGTGAGGATCAGTAAATCTGAAATCCTACATTTCACTTTTGTTTTTCAGAAAAATAGTTTGAAATCCACTCCAAATTCACCCGTCAAGTTAAATCCTACAATTGCAAAGACACAACAACCAACAATCATATTTAATAGCCGATTTTGCGTCCTGTGGAATCATTTTTCATCATGTATCGGCCGATAAGTTTATTAATATACTTAGACTATAAATTAACATTCAAAATAGTTTATAACTTTTTTCCAATAATTAATTTTGATACCAAATTTACTTCATTTTTATATTAATGAAATGTTAAATTAATCACAATTTTGTAACTCATTTGTTTTTTGGAAAAATAAGAGGTTCCTTGTCCAATATACCAGATTACTAAGAAAATAGTATTGCGGTACCATTTCGATTATGTAATCATAAATTATAATCCATCCGTCCTACATACATGTTTGTTTTCACACATATTAAAAAAGTTTATGAAATTTAAATTTAATAAAGCAACTTAAAAAAGTTTACGCATTCTTTTCAACTAATTCATTCAAATACTAGCTCAAACCCGAAGTTCAAGCACTAACTAATTGTCTAATTAACTAAAAGTTGGGAGAAGATCTACTCACAACATTTCTGATCAAACTTCCAAACATGGGCACAATGACTTCTTTAACAGCATTAATCACCATCAATTCCACTTCCTTTTTCATCATCCTGCAAGGAACCAACGACCAAAACGAAAAAAGAAAACGAACCTTAAAAGAAATACCCAATTCAAATAGAGATCAAGAACAATAAAGCTCCACAAAAATATCCACAACCACAATATACCAATCAGATTCCCGGAATAATCTTGGCCTCACCCCAACACATAAAACCAACCAAATTATAAAACACAAATTCGAAGAAACGAGGCAAAACCCATTTCAGTTCCCAACAACACCAATTCAAGAGGTAAAACACACAAAGATTCATCAACAAAAACTACCCAAAAAGCAATTTTTTTTAGAAAGGTCAATATACTCACTTTGTCAAAGCTAAAACCAATTGCCCATCCTCTGAACTCCCCGGCATCTCAGACCCACTGTTTCTGGCGCCTTCCCTCGGCAGATTCAACAACATTTTCCCTCCCACCTCCCAGTTCTTACAAAAAATACATATGATTCTACATAGGTGGAGAATTTCAAGGAACGCTGGCGCATTTATATAGCAGGGCCTGCTAATAACGAAAGGGTCCTACACAAAGCGTGTCATATATGAAGTCTTTTTTTTATCACTTCTGTCTACAGTCTACTCTTATACACTCCTCAACACTCTGATTATATTACGCTTCCGTATCAATGCCATAACATAATTTTCAAATTATACTGTTTAGTCGGATATCAATTGTCTAACCATGATTACATAATCATGTAAATTAATCGAATATACTAATGTTTTGTTTTTTCTTAAATTAGTTCTTTAAATGAAATTAGTCTTAATATGGCTAAAATTGTATATATATGTAAAAATATCAAATAAGTTGGTTCTAATTTTAAAGTTAAAGAGCGTAAGTGTAAGGTTTATATAATTTTGAGGGGAGATTTATCATTTTAAAAGTTTGTTGGGTTTCATTTAGTGATAGTAATTATACTTCAAATTTGATATGATGGGCACCCCACATGGGCACCAGGCTGACGTGACAGTACCAGGAATTGTCACGTCAGCCTGGTGCCCACATTGTGCCCATGTGGGGTGCACACTATATCATTTCTTATTATACTTAATCCTTTTAACAATCATTAAAAACAATTGACGCCTCCAAGGACACAGGCGAGTTGGTAAGACCTGAGGTGATGTGGGAGTAACTTCCCCGGCTTCACGGGTTCGATTCTCGTATGGAGCATATTCTCCACTGAAATATTGTGGGGTATGCTCTGGGAATTAGTCCGTTATATGAGTCATCTCCCCTGGACCCCTGCCTACTCGTGCATATCCCTCGATTTACCATCTGTATGGGCAAGGGGCCTCTGACATATACAGAAGGTTAGCCTATTAATGGTTTAATTTAAAAAAAAAAAACAATAGACATGATTCGAAATTAATTGACCAAATAACTAAATTATTATTTTTTATTTAAATAGATATCTAATACGCGCCATTGCAGAGAGTGGCGCTTCTTTAACATAAATAGAGATTTGATTAATATTGTCGGCCATAGTAGATTCGAAACAAAAAGCTATTTTTTTTCTACAAAAAAGTTATTTTTGAATATTATAATAACGTTTGAAGGACCTTCTAGATCTTTCGCTTTCCCTTTTGTTTTTAGAAATTGTTTGTTAACTAGTATATTCCCATAAACATAATGCTGATCAACATAGATATCATATTGAAGAAAATATTCTTGTCAGTCACTTGGTCATCGAGAATTTGAATTTATTTTCAAGAAATAAAATAGACGAAACAACTGAATATCTATCTTATAATTATTTAAAATATCATGATCACATTTAATCACAAGGAATGTCAATTGATTATTCCAATATTCAAAGATTTGAAATTTATTATTTTTGTAAAATTATTATAGTATGAATAAGTATAAATGTGGATTTCGATCTCGTTTGCGAACATTAGTTCAACAATGAAATTTTCATTTAAAATCCATAGATTTCAAATAATCTAACACAAAGATAACCTTGTATATATAAGAGATTAATCTTGATATGGGGTCACTAATAGTACCTTTGTGAGCACTTGTTAACGTGATCCAATAAATAACCGTCACGTTCAGTATGCACTTATAAAAATAGAATTGGTAACAAATGAGTATCTAATATTGGTCTGCTATCGATGAATGTAATTGGTAAAAAAATAAAATAAAAAGGAGATATGAGTAATATTTGATTGCAAATAAACCTATTTTATCACATGCATTCTAATAATTGTGATTATTAAATTATCAACAAATCAGGGTTGAATATGATGGGATCATAAATTAATTAATTTATATAATAGATATGATATAATCAAATTATCTCAGCCGACGAGCTAACACCACCACGTCGGGAAGCTCGGGAGCGTCGGACACCGGTGGGCTGTAAGTGCTTCTCCTTGACGTCTGTAAATCACGGGTCAGAGGTCCGGAGTTGCGTCCGACGAAGCCCGTACGATGCTTAAGTCAGGCAACACGCGCGAGAGAAAAAGAGAGCAAATATATGTTGGGTGCAAAAGAATGCTGGAATGAGTGTCTCTGGGTGAATGAGGTGTACCTGGTATTTATAGAGGGGCTAGGCGGTGGAAAGGATAAAATCTCGACGAATATTCTCCGGGATCCTCGGGATCCTCTCGCTAAATAAGAAAATGTGTATCAACCCAAGATTCTTCAAATAAGAAAAGACGTATCTGGGCAGGACTCTTCATCACGTCGAGGCATGGTCCTCGGAAAACACTCTCGAAATGGTGGTAAGGCCTTGGGCAAAAACCGATCTCTGAACGTGTCTTCGGGCAATTCCCTGATCTTGATAGCTCGTCCTTGGGTAACTTCCCGAGCTTATCAGCGTAGGTCGGGGACTGCCTCGAGCTGCTCGGTCCTCGGGACCTGAGGTGACTATGGGGGACATCAAGATACAAAAACGAGTAATACGATATACTAAGAGTTTCTTATTTGTGCCTAATCCAGTTTTACCATGAGACGTGGTTGACCTATCCATTACCTCCAAGTATATTTTATTCGAACCATAAAATTATCTACCAGATAATGAAAATGAAATTTAACGCTTTCACAACCAAGAAACACATTGAATTGCAATCCGAGACTAGAATTTCCTTCGAATCTATTAAAGGATCCGACATTCGACCCTAATTGATAAGAGTGTGAAATGTTATTCTAACTCCTAGTACAAATTCTTTTCCTATAAAACTCATATCATATATGGTAAATAAAGAATAATACAAATACTACTCTTGCATTCCGGGGCTCACAAGCAAGTTTCTAGATACATTTCATCAACAATGCCCCTAGGCTAAAATTTCAAATATCTGAGAGTAAAGATTCGAATGCTTCTTAATAGTCCATCGATATCTGGGTGCTGCTGTTCGAAAATTGCATTGGTTTACATGTTCAAAAATGTGATATATAGTCGAAAATTGCACTATTTCACATAGGAGTGGAAGAAATCCCGACACAACCCGAACCCTGTCCCACTCCCGATCCGAAAAAATCCCGTCCCGAATTTTTTGGAAAATTCCCAACCCGATAAGTATCGGGAATGGGATCCGGTGTTTTTCGCTCTCCCGATGGGATTCCCGACCCGACCCGAAATATATTAAAATAATAATAAAAATTAATATAAAAAATAGAAATTTTTTTATTTTCTGTTAAACTAAATAATAAAAAAATATATTTTTAATAATTTTTACTTTTTGTATGTCATTCTTTTTGTATCAAAATAATGTTGTTTTAATAGAAATGTATTTATTTTATATAGTTATTGATGTTCATGAAGAGGAATATAATTCAGTAATTTATGAGTTGGGTAAGTTGGTGCAACGATACTTGATATTTTTTATGTTTATATAATGGACAATTGGTGCTTTGTATATATTTTATATTTTATTTATGCAAAGTATTCTTATATAACATATTTTGGTTATATGTATCCACATGCATATGAAAAAGTAATACATCTCCTCAAGTGCAAGCTCCAAAGATCACCGGGTGGAAGTAAAATCTTTGATGTTGTAGTTTAATGATACAATATCATATATTATTTTTGTTTTGGCTTTAATTGTTTAGTAAAGAAAACTTATCACTTGTTTCAAGTATTAAAATTTTAATTTTCGATACTTATATTACCTCGCATGTATTTGTGCTTGTCCTTGTTCGGGATATCCCTTCCCGACCCTACGGGATCCCGAAAATACGGGTTCCCGAATATTCAGGTCCCGATACTTTCGGATATAGATCTCAATTATTTTCGGGATGAGAATCGGGAAAGTGGGTTTCGAGACGGGACCCTACCCGATCCAGCCCTAATTTCACATGTTCAAAATGTGATATACGGTCGCTCCCATAGCCACATGTTTCATTTTGGTTTGCATCAAATTTTCCTTTGTAAGATTGAAAAATCCGAAGCAACCAAACTCTGTTAAATAAACCGCAAATTAGTTCTAAATCTTCAAGTTCTCATAGTATGCATAGACAACTAACTTTCTTTATATAGAAAGTAGATATTACATAATTAAACCTTGTTACCCGGCTCGACCGCTCGAGTCCCTCACAAATTCTACTATTATCTTCTTCTTGAACATTAAATTTTAAAATAAAAATTCAAGTGGCAATCAATCCGCAACCAAATTTATGCAGTTAGGAAAGCACATAAAATTTTACATAAATTAAGTTATATAATCCTTGTGTGACATAGGAATTATAAAATTAGATTAACATTGATATTGAATATCGAATATCTATTCAGAAAATAATTGAATTAGGGGCGTAATTAATCCAGTAGTATAAAGTTCAAATCAAGTTATCGTTTGGTAAATCTCAATTTTGGTTTCCTAATTATTAGAAAAATAAAGAAAACTCATAAATTTTGTGTGATTTGGTTTCATTTTTTTAGAGATAAGTACAACCGACGACTTTGACAAATAAAGTAATAAAACATCTACGCGTACTCACCGAGTAGAGATAAGCCACCGCATTTTTTGCAACGTGTTGATATTGTCAAGCTATAAACTCAAATTTCAGGAGAATATCTCGGAATCAGTAAAAATTCATACCTCCTCCCTACTTTTTATATCTATTCCGTACGCATAGGGTCCTGTCCACACATTCTATAAACATATAGGAGATGATCATTTTTTCCGTTCAGTGTATATATAATCATAATATAAAATAATAATTTTTTATATGTTTTATATATTAGAGACGGAGACAAGAATCGTCGTCCTCGATTCGATCCCACGATAATGGGATGGGGATCTCCGAACAAACCCTCTAACGTTTTTGGAATTATTATCCGTAAAAGAATTGGAAGTAACTACAAAACAATGAGCCAATAATTTATAAACTCATCGAATACCAACCAACATCCCGAATTTAAAACGAGCCTTCACATTTATATCCAATTACAATAAGCCCATCCATGTTATAAATCATCTGTACTTATATATATAGACATATATTACATTATAATAACATATATATTTGGGTAAACATCATATATAACAATATAATATAAAAATAAAAAAATCGAATTCCCCATTCCTGGCCATCTCCCACTGGCAGTGGCTTTTTCCAACTCTGCCTGTGTTCCCTGCAAACAGATATACTGTTACATATTATATACCCATTCTGCCTCTCTATTATCCATTCTTCCACTTCTTCCCCACAGAAATTCCAAGAAGATGGAGACCCATTTCTCCTCCTTCTCCTCCGGTAGAGCATATCTCCGGGCGCTGGCGGAGACCCCATCCCGCCTCTCCCGTCGGGCTTTCTCTGTGTCCACATCCTTCCAGGAGACCAGCCGGGTTCGGGCTCGCTCCGGGCCGAACATGAAGCGGAGCTTACGGTGGTACGATCTCGTCGGCTTCGGCGTCGGCGGGATGGTCGGGGCCGGAGTGTTTGTCACCACCGGCCGGGCTAGCCGCCTGTACGCCGGCCCCTCCGTCATTATTTCTTATGCCATTGCGGGGCTCTGCGCCCTTCTCTCGTCATTCTGCTACACCGAGTTCGCCGTCGACATGCCCGTGGCTGGCGGCGCTTTCAGCTACATTCGCGTCACGTTCGGTCTGTGGCGTTGCCCACTTTCTGTTTACTTGTTTGTTTTTGGGACTTCAAACTTTTTTTGCTGTGCGTGATCTTGATTTATGTTGTGGAATTTGTGAATTCGCAGGGGAATTTTTGGCGTTCTTGACGGGTGCAAATCTGATAATCGACTACGTGTTGTCGAATGCGGCGGTGGCGAGGAGTTTTACGGCGTATTTAAGTACTGCATTAGGCTTATTCTCCCATTCACAGCTGAGGTTCACCATCAATGGCCTACCAAAAGGATACAACGAAATGGACGTAATTGCTGTGGCTGTGGTCCTGCTTCTCACTCTCGTTATTTGCTACAGGTTCATAATTTTGCAACAATTTTTTTCCTTTCACAAAAATCTTTCAGCAGAAATAGCATTTTGATTAGGACACACACGGATTTGAAAGATTTATTTGAATATTTGCATTGATTTCCTTGTCATCATTTCTTGCTTCAATAGCGGGTCCTTTCAAATCCGACCACCTTTGACAAAATCTATAAATACACTCAATTATTATTATTTTTGTTTTTGCAAGTTGTTTGATCTCATAATTTTCGTATTATCAGTTAAATTTCATTTTTTTGTTATCATTTTAAAATTCCATGATTCTTGAAATTAGAGCTCACGGGGTTAAATTGGTTTTTCTTTCTTCAGTACGAGGGAGAGTTCGTGGTTGAACATTGTTTTGACGGCTCTGCACATACTGTTCATAGTATTTGTGATAGTTATGGGATTTCTGAGAGGTGAATGGCAGAATTTTACTGAACCAGGGGATCCGAAAAATGCGGGTGGGTTCTTTCCTTTTGGAGTTACAGGGATGTTCAACGGGGCTGCGATGGTATACTTGAGCTACATCGGGTATGATGCCGTTTCCACCATGGCTGAAGAGGTCAAAAATCCGGCTAAAGATATTCCAATAGGGGTTTCAGGATCTGTGATCCTCGTATCATTTCTGTATTGTTTAATGGCCGCTTCGTTGTCCGCTCTTCTTCCTTATGACATGGTATAGTTCAGTTCAGAAACTTAGTGATCCATTTCGTCTTTCATAAATATATATGTGTGTGTGTTTATGTATGCATGTATTAACAAGTATGAACTTCTTTGAGTTTATTTAGCTGAATATCTCACTTTTCGCATGTACGCTGGGTAAAATTATTGTGCTAGAAGATTGATCGTTAAAACTTTGAATGCAGTTAGAGTGTTAATTGGTGTATTATTGTTTGACAGATTGATCCGGAGGCACCATTTTCTGGTGCATTTAAAGAGGGAAGTAGTAGTTGGAGATGGGTTTCGAATGTGATCGGTGTAGGGGCGAGTTTCGGTATTTTGACTTCGTTACTGGTGGCCATGTTGGGGCAGGCACGATATATGTGTGTGATTGGACGATCCTGCATTGCGCCGTCTTGGTTCGCTCGGATTCACCCTGGTACTTCCACACCGGTCAATGCCTCTGCTTTTCTTGGTATGCCACCCCACTTTCATCTCTAAGTTCATTTATCTTTCTCATTTCTTCAATACTTAAGTGTGGGTAACACAAGGAAGCACCTGGTTCGGGATAGTGGAACCTGAACCTAAAGTCTTCAGAATCTATATGCGTCATAATTAAATAACTGGCTAGTGGGATGATTAGATTTGATAAGAATAACGTCGTATCGCATGATGTGATTTTGATAATGACATTATTCTTTTGTTCTCCTTGATCTCCAACCAAGATTTAGGTATACAAAATGTTCAAAGCAGTTAAGATTAGGTAAGTCAAACTTGGAGGGTTTCCAGAGCTGGTGATGTTACTGAACAGAGTCCACTTATTGTGTAGTCTTTGTCAACATCTCTTTTGTTTCTTAGGACATATAACTGAAGTCAGTAGTTGACTTTGTATGTTATTACTCATTCACATAATCCTGCATTTGGTTCAACTTTCGAATTTCTAGTGTCTGAGGATACTGTTAAAATTTTTGTGGTTGACATCACAGATGACTTCTGAAAATTACTGTGTGTTTGTTGATTTTGACACGAGGATCTTGAGCACTTATTATTCTGTTGAAAGAAACATGGTTTTTATAGGATTCTATGGAAAGTCTATTTTAACTTGCTGGATAGATTATATCAAATGATTCGTGTAAATATACCTCCAATGACTGGTGAATAGTCTAGAAAAGTGAGAGATTTGTCCCTAGGATAAATTCATCGGATCCATTAATTTGACCTTAGGGATTTTTGTGAAGATATGATGGGTCTAAAACTTAGGTAAGACCCAGATTAGTGCAACTTTTTTTTAACCAATTATTCCCTTCAACCTTTCTTGAGTGATTCGCTCTAAAAAGGATTCAGCATAGAGTTCTTTTCGTTCTTTTATCTTTTTTTTATTGATATCTCGAGTTCTATGCAGGGATCTTTACCGCGGCAATTGCTCTCTTCACTGATCTAAACATTCTGCTTAACTTTGTATCCATCGGCACGCTGTTTGTCTTCTACATGGTGGCAAATGCACTGATCTTCAGACGCTATGTAACTCTAGGAACGACTAATCCATGGCCGACCCTTTGTTTCTTGTTCGCCTTCTCATTCGCTTCCCTCATTTTCACCCTCCTCTGGCAATTAGCACCATTCGGAAAGCCCAAAGCCATCATGCTCGGTGCCTGTGGTGTAGTTGCCATAGGGGTTGTACAGTTGTTCCATTTTATGGTTCCCCAAGCCCGAAAGCCGGAGTTTTGGGGGGTCCCTTTGATGCCATGGACTCCTTCCATATCCATATTTCTTAATATATTCTTGTTAGGATCTCTCGATAGACCGTCCTACGTGAGATTCGGATTCTTCTCCGCCCTTGTGGTGCTTGTATATGTTCTGTATAGCGTCCACTCGAGCTTTGATGCCGAGGAAGATGGTATCCTTGTTCTTGGTCAAAAGTATGGACAAAGTAGCGAGGAATCCTTTCAAAGAGGGGACCATACTCCCAAAGTATAAATTAATATTTTTCGTCGCGTTTTTTAGCTTTAATTATTCCTTGTATCAACTTGTTTTTAGCTGAACATTTAGAACTAAGGGCACTGCAAATATGACGAAATCCAACCACGCTGCAATTCTTGCTGCATACTTGTGTTGGGGTTTGTGACTAAAGATCTAATGTGTTTATATATTGTATCACAAAGCTAATGAAATTTCTTGTAATTGTCCATTCTGTTATCTCTAGATTAGAGTCAATTATTGCTTTATGTTCGGATTTCATAAAAAATTAAACTCGAGATTTTCATTTGGGATTTAATAAAACATTTAAAAATGGGCGAACACTTGTCTATCTTTATGTGTTATGTGTTTTTGGGAACATTAGAATACAATATTTTTTCAATGAAGGGCTATCATAAATTTTGTATTTCACATATTGTATGGAATCTACTCTTAAAAAATATATTCATCATGCAAATTCTATATTCCGGTTTCTAATAATTGGCTGCTGGTAAAAAAAAAAGTGAAAACGACCCAAGAGAGGGGAAGGAAAAACAAACATTTAAGGACAAAAATATACAATGTCCAAATAGAAATAAGGACAAAAAACATATGGGCCATTCCCGATTTTTCCATGACAAGAATCTCTAACCCGATTGAATACTTTTTGTCTTCTCAGAAAGTCAATATGGCCCTTACAGTATCAGCCATTTTGGATTATTGAGTCCCATGTATACTCAATTTTTGTTGGGTTATGGCCCCACTCATTATTTTTATCAGTCGCATCTTTCCATTAGTTCGTTTATCGCTTTGTAGGCATGCTAATCTTTTAAATTATTATAACTAAATCACACATAATTAAATTATTATATCTTGCCTAGCATTGGATTCTGTGGGCTTGAATTTACTCCTGTATTTATCCCAAAGAATATAATAGGGCAACTACAATAAAATACCATTGCATTTTGATTTAAAATTGAGACCCCTCGCAATTGTTTTTTGTGATATTCTGGAATTCTAAGTTTTACGCAGGAATCTATTCTCTAGTTAATCTAAACTTGATTATCTTGTTGACTTATAACAAGATTAAGATATCCATTTTCTAAATTTGTATCTATATCTCAGGTTCGAGATCTAATTATGAAACTCTTCTTAGCTAAAAAAAAATATGCATTTTAATTACTTTTTATATTTTTTTTCGGGGAGTCAAAATAGTTTTTGTTCAGATTTGTTTGAGATAAATTAGGAAGGTCCCAATAGATGAAGTTTATATAATCCCAATGTTAATTTATTGTTAAAGAGAAAAAAGTTTAATGCTAGAGAAATGCTCAATTTCGTGGAGAATTGAACATGTTCATTTGAAGTTCATGGATATTCTTGTTGGATTTGGAAACGGATCATATCTTAATTTTGATGAATACAAAACTTGTTGTAATGTTCCTAACAGTTTACTTGAGCGTGTGGGCCAAGCTGAAATCAGATCAAAACAGAGTAAGAGCAGTTCAAAATAGAACATATCAGTTCAGCTGAGTAGAACAGAACAATTCAAAAGGAGCTTCATAAAAGAGTAGTACAGCAGAGCAGAACAGTTCAACGGAATAGAACAGAGTTCGTATTATATCAGTTAAGAGGATCAACTCAAATGGACAAATCAGTTTGAACAAAGATATCGAGAAATGAAAAGAAGAAGTTCAAATTGATTTAATCAAATACGACAAGACGTCAGTTCAGAGCAGTCAAAGATAATAAATAGCTCCACTTACTCCTGTATGAAGAAAGGACAACAAGCATACAATGTCAGAAACTTTATGGAAGTTTACTTCATTGCTTCTATTTCAAAATCTTCTGTAAAGTATTTCTGTTGCTTACTGAATACTATATGCTTGTATTTGAACAGATTAGATTACCAAAAGCCTCCTTATTTACTTTCGCAGCCTGCATGCTATTTTTTGAGTTATACTAGGAGTTCGTATGCGACCTGATTGAGTGGTTTATGATACCCTGTATTCTACTCAAAGTCTTCTAAAATGAAGCCTTTCAGTTTGGAAGAAGGAGAGACGTAGAAGGTGATGTTTTCGAACTTCCATAAACAAATCTGATGCATACTGATTTATTGCTTTTTGCATTCAATGTTCTGAACTGTTTTAATCAGCTTTCAATTTTTTTGGAGTATTTTGGGTTATTTTTGCATGGTTTTTCTGTTCAGATTCAACATACAGGTGCTCAAAACCTTTCAAAACAAGAGCTATTGCAGCTCCAAACTGATTTCAGATCGTGACATCTGTGCCGCGATTTGTGTACGATCCTAAAAATTGGTACAGAGCTTTTATCCTCTGTGTCGGAATCTGTTTTCGGTCCTATCAATTCCAGACATAATATAATGAAAAAATATAAAAGGAGAAAATACAAGAGATTCATGTAATAATTATAAAATCCAAATGTTATAAAACATAGATATGACAATTTTTAAATCTATTTAGACATTTAATGTACCTATAATTGCAAGTTTGAAATTTTGATAGAAATGTGGATATTGCCAAAATTTGATTGGTTAAATGTGCCCTTTTCATGATGGATGATTGAAATCGGTAGTGCCTGGGGTGGCGCAATTTGCATCACACGACCTAGATTTCCTTCATAATTATCCTTTTTATAGATTAGATTAGATTCACAATAAACTTGTATTTTATTTCATCACTCGTTCCTTTGTCTGAATTTGAAATTACATATGTCCACTAACAGACATAATGAAGGAGTATTGCAAGGAATATGATAGATTTAGATCATATGTTTCAGATTTTTTTGTTTCATTTGAAAAATTAAGTAGCCTACAAAACTTACACATTTGTATAGCATGAGGGATTGTGTGGTTATAAATGAAGGACAAATAAAGATAATCATCCCACTTTTCAAATAAAAATATCAAAAAAATTAATATGTTTTTTGAGAATAATTATATATATTTTTAAAAAACATAACTTTGACCTCGACAGCTTGAATATTTATATATTACAAAGAAGATACTTTGATGTCATTCTTCTTGAAGAATTCCAACTATACACGGTCAATATCATATATCGTCTGAATTCAAATAATATTTTCGAATAGATTAACACACCCTATATTTTTTAAGAGGAAATAAAACGAATCTATTGAAAACAAAAATACTAGCATTTTTTATTAACTGTAATTGAGTATGAACTCATATGCTCTTTTTTGGATCCCTTTCTCGGAAAAAAATGGGATATGATGCCCCCCGTTACCACCTCGGGACCCGAGGACCGAGCAGCACGCTCCTTACCCCGAAGATTTGTGCTCAGATCGAGAAGTCGCCCGACGACTCGTGCTCAGATCAGGAGTGTTTTCCGAGGACAGTGCATGACCAGTATAATCCAACCCAGATACGTCTTTCCTTGTGTGAACCAGAATCCTGTCCGGATACGTCTCTGAGGACTAGAATTTGCTAAGTATGATTTATTAGCTAATCAGATTTGGTTTAGAATTAGCTTCTGAGTATCGGGTTTTCATATTTGAGTATTTGGTGATTTTTAGAATTTCAGTTTTGAGCGGAATCTGGATGTTCAGATCTGTCCCTCGCATGTTTGCGTGAATTGTCGCAAGCATGGAGTGAAATGCTGTCGTTTTGGGTGTTAGGCAGATATGGCGTTGTAGGCGACAATGGCGGATCCGGATCCCGTTTCCCGGGGGCGCAGCGGAAGATTAAAAATTGCCCCGGGATACGTTCAATACATCAATACAATTCAATAATCATACATAGGATGTTTATCGAATCGTTACCTTGCTGACGTCTAGGCGCCTGGCTCCAACCAGAATCGCAAGGAAACTGGCTCTTGAATTGTAGGCGGCGGTAAATCCTCCTAATCAGGTCCACGACCGGAATCAAGATTCCTCCGTCAATCTGCACTAGAAGATCTGACGGATTCTGGCACGGACGGAAACTCCTCGTCGCGGTGATCGAAACAAGTCCGATCACACGACAAATGGACGACGACAGCGCGGTGGAGGCGCGGCGGTGGGCGGCCGTGCGTAAGGTAGAGGGGGGGCGGCGCCTATGTGTGATGGAGGCTAGAGTTTGTGTGTTAAGTTATTACATGAAGCCCTAGACCAAGTCTAATTATAATTAAGTGATGGGCTTGAACCGGCCCAATGGACTTGGGTCAGGCCTAGGTCCATATGAACATTCGGTTCAATCCTGTCACTACGGCTTCATTATAATTCCGATCGACGATCAGATCGAACCGATCGACTCAGTTTCCAAAACTGAATATTATGATGTGAAAAACAATTTTCCAGATCATCTAGCCCAAAATAACAGCCCCTCAACTTTGGGAAATCGCAATTTGACCCCTGTTGACTTTTAGGAAGTCGCACTCCCTAAAATCCTCTTCCTATGCTCAACACATTGAGCTCAGTTTCCGTGCGGGAATCATGAATCCAGTACTTGTGTGACCCTCAATGGTTCAGGGATACAGCTAGCCGTGGGCCCACAACCATTGTGGCTCCGAAATCACAATTTCGGACTTGCCCAACGGATCATGGTAAAGCGCCTAGCAACATCGCCCCATGATCCCCTAGGTATCGCTGATAGTGCCTGCAAGAACCAGTTGGTCGTGGTTAGCGTACAGTACGGTCCTTTCAACACATATATCCCGATCAGATCAACGATCATTGGTAAATCGAGAGTCGCTAAAGATCAGATAGCTATGCATACATCTTGGAGATCGAATAGTGACATCGCGAGTGTTATTAGGCAAACCCATTTACCTAAAACACATCCAGTACTCTGGCCAGAGATTCATACACTATTATCCCCTCAGATAGCATAGGATATCCACGCATAAAAGCGAGCGGTGAATCCTCGACAACGAAGCATCGACTCCTACATGCATCGGGACCTCACCCAATCCCACCGCCTAATGACTCCAAGTGAGTCGGCAAACGGGTCAAAGTGAGGCGCCTATCATGTAGAGTCTCAATGACGTTTCGAGTAGTGAAGACTAATCAGTACAACCAAGACCTCGTACTTATCCACTCGACAAATGGTAACCACTTAAAAAGTCCGGAAGAGGGTAGTTCGATAGATCACCAGGTCACTATCCATCTGCATGCTCAGAACATAACAATGTTCTCTACCAATGAAACATGGTACTTCACATCGCAGATGCTAGTCTCAAACTCGGGCGGCCTTATCCTCATTTTGACGGCCCAATCGACTAGGAACGTATTCAGAATGCACAGTGACCATTAGATGTGTTTCATGATAGCCATCATATCCACTATCACATCTAACATACACTATGGTGCATTCTAGGTCTTTATCCAACACAATTGTTAACATTATATAACATAATGAAAATAAAGAATGCCGTAAAAAATGCGTATTTCATAAATAAAGATTGTCATATACAATAGTCTATAAAACCCACACGCCACAAGTTGGCTAGTTGGACATCTACTCTAACAATCTCCTACTTGCCCTATAGCCAACTACTCATCAGACGCAGTCCCATTGTTTCGTTGATGTTTTTCAAACAAACGGTCCTGGCAAGGGCTTCGTAAGTGGATCAGCAACGTTGTCTGCAGAGGTGACCTCCTCAACTGCTATGTC
>KV000901.1:173093-251745 GCA_001598015.1 Dorcoceras hygrometricum | reverse complement strand
AGTCGATCGGTCCGATCTGATCGGCGATCGGAGTTATGATGAAGTCACGGTGATAGGGATGAACCGAATGTTCATCCGTTGAACCCGGGCCCGTTGGGCCGGTCCAAGTCTATCACTAGTCTATTTAATTAGACTTAAGGGCTTCATAACTATCAATCATAACAATTACATTACACAAAACCCTAACCCTAGAGCTCTAAAAGCCGCCGCCTCCCTCCTCTCCCAAAAGCCTCCGCCGCCGCCCCTCGCCAGAATTTGTTCCGGCCAACTTTTCGAGGAGAATCCGTTGGTGATAAAATCCATCAGTCTTCTAGTGCAGAATGATCGGAGGGAGATCGTTTCCGGTCGTGGACCTGATTGACGAATCTACTGCCGCCTACCGTGAAGAGCCGGCGTTCTTGTAATTACGGTTGGAGCCAGGCACGAGTTGCCAGCAAGGTAATCAACGAAAACACCCTATGAATGGTTCGTATTGTGTTTCTTCTTGCAATTGTATTGATCGTCTCCCGGGCAATTTTGTTTTCCACTGCGCCCCGAGAGGTGGGATCCGGATCCCACGCCACGGTTCCCCCAACAGTGGTATCAGAGCCTGGCTCGGATCCTTTAATACATCGTTGCCATATTGCATCTAATCTCTGTTTTTCAGATCGGATCAATCAACAAAAAATTTTTTTTTCGAGCATGGCCGCAGACCGCCGTCGTGTGTGGCGGCCCCTCCCCGCCAAGCGCATGTGCGCGCGCAACGTCGCGCATCATGCGCGACACTATCGTGCGCTGGCCGCGCGATGGACAGCTCCTGGTCGCGCGCTGGCCTCGCGACTGCGGCGTGTTGGCCGGGCAGTGATCGTGCACTGGTTGCACGAGATGCTGGCCGACGATGGTGGCTGTGCGCCATGGCTGGGCGCTGTTTGCGCGATGCTTGGCCGCTGCGTGCGGCTGGACGTGCGATGATCGCTGGCCGATCATTGCCGCTGGTTTGCGGCGGCTACCAATTCAGCTATCTGAGCGGGGGTAAGAGCAGTGTTCTCCGACCCTGGTGCGGTACTTTCTGTGTTACTGTTCTCCCCACTACGCTGAGTTCTAGTCCTCTTTGGTGGCATCTTGTATCTTCTTCTTCGTTTCCCACAGACGGCGCCAATTGATGTAGCCAAATAGATCAGCCGACGAGCTGCTACCACGCCGAGGACCTCGGGAACGTCGGGCGTCGGGAATTGGAGAACACGCGTGTATTCCTGCAAGCAACGAACACTTGTCAAAGGGCGCCGGAGATGTGTCCGGGGAAGCCCCTCCGATGCTTAAGTCAGCCGTGTACGAGAGTAAAACGAGAATATATGCTGTGTGCAAGAGTATACCATAGAGAGTGAATCAAAAAATTAAAGAGCAAACCTGTGGGGTATTTATAGAGGGGCTAGGCAGATGAATCATCTCGTGGGCACGTTCTGTCGAGACGTGAGTGAGATCGTGCGCACGTCTTCCGCAAAATATGACCCACGTTCTCCGCCTTTTGCGGAAGTACTTTAACACGTCGGGTTGAGGTCCTCGGGAGAGGCCTCGACGTCAATCCCGATGTCCGAGCTCTTCGCGCGCTTCTTGATTGCTTTCGCCCTTGGTGATGTAGGTAGAGTTGATGCCTAGTCCTCGGGTCCCGAGCTGCTAATGGGGGGCATCAGATGTCATAAGAAAAAATGTTTTACTTCTAAAAAAACATGTAAAGCATTTGCCAATGCAATTTGGGCAGTTGTAATATATATGGACATTGAACAGAGTAAGCACAAGCCACACAAATCAACAAGCAAATTAACTTCCTAAGTATCAGGATTACCATAAAAAGTGATATTTAGCTATAAACATCATGTCTAATCGAAATCAAATCAAAATAACTAAATGCACCAATAAAACAACCAGAGTTCAACTTTTTCAACAGCACAATTATACAAACAAACAGTTTGCACAATGCATTTTCTTTTTTTAATGAACTATGAACAATTCACATGTCCTAAAGTGTTGGAGTGGCCATTTAGGACAGCATACTTAACATCTTTTTTGCTTCTTTCCGGCTTGATTAGCTTCGGTGGTAATTTTTTTCCTGTTAAGATCCTTTCTCATAAGCAGAACAGCACTTTCCACTTCCTTGGATTCAGCCAACACACTCCCAGTACCATCTAGTCTTGGAACATACCCGTCCCATCCGATATCGAAACCATCAACGAGTCCAAAGTCTTTTATACCGAATGATTCGCAACGTGCAAGTGGATTCATGTCTGGGATGGGGATTCCGTGACCGAGTACTCGATCCGGTGCATTGACATTGTTTGATACATCGACCATTTCAGCTGTGCCGGTATCAGGAGACATACCGGAATATAGCTCCGGAACGTGAGAATTCGACTGGTGGAAAGATCTTTTTACGGCCTCGAGATGCCGTTGAGCAGAATCCGGATCATCAAAAGACATGACATCTCCCCAGTGCTTGAAAGCAGATGATAACAACTTGTCTGCATCAACCTGTTATAAAAAAACTACTATGGCTAATATTTACAGAGGGAATTAAACCAGGGCATTTGATAAAAAAATAATAAGATGGAAAAACAAAATAAATCAGAGGATTATATGAAGCATGCCTTCATTTGTTCGGATAACTTATAAGTGGGAGCATAATCGCCTTTTGAATACATTTTTTTCGACTCCCCGAAAATGTCGAAAACTAGGCCGGAATTTTCTTGAGAACTGAAGTACCAGTACATCTTGTCACTCTGACATTTCCGAGCATGATTTATAGTGTCCTTCCACTTCTTTCCCTTCAAAAGGGCAATCTGCAGATAATCCCAACAAATTAGCATCTTAAGTTGAATAACAAGAGAAAAAGGGCAGTAATTCTTTTTTCTTTTTACGTTTTTCAGTTGCTGAGGATTTATCAGGAGTTGGATCAGAAATTTCTCAATGGTATCGATTTCCTTGTTTTGCAGACGTTCCACTATTTTGCCACCTCGTTGTATGTTTTTCAGCACCCAAAGTCCATCCACCAGAGCTGGGATCTCTTTCTTCATATAATCTAAAGATAATAAACATATTATAAGCACCTGTTACTCAAGATATTATTAGTAGAAAACAAAACGTGAGTACTTTATATAGTGGTGCTGCAGGACTGAGCGTCTGCCACTTTACCAAAAACTATAGCTGATATCAACGGTGCAACTCCAATCTTTTAAACCTTCTATCATAGAAAATAATTGCACCCCAACAACACCACTCCTAGTAATTGCGCTCCTTGCGATTGTAATCGAATCCGTGACCTTGCCGATAATACCAATTATAGGACCGAAAGCGCTCGGTCCTAAGCATGTTATGAACTTTCCTCGTGTAACTTTGCCTTTAGGAGTTATATGTTACCAATGAAACTAACGAAGGAGGTCTAGAAGGTGGACAAACTTACATTTGTTGCGGTAACATTTGACAGCAAAAGATTCAGTCTTGGCTTCTTTCACGATGATCCCATCAAAAGTCCCAACAATTCTTGCCCCCAAACGGAACTCCGTCGGCTTCACCCGCGTTGCGTGATGTCTGAACTTAACGCCTCCCAGAACGCAGCTGCCTCCCTTTAGCTTACACAGGTTCTCTGTAAGAAGAGGCAACTTCTTCCCTTCCACTGTAACAATTCTCTCATTGAATCCTTCTCCAGTACAATCATCTGTTCCTTTTGCAAGAACAACTAATTCAACACTTGCGAATGCGACCGGCCCAGCCTCGATTTTCTCCTGTGTGGAACTATCAACTAGAACCACTTCAATCATGGTGTTGCCCTCTCCTTTTATCTCATGGCATGCCAAGAGTGGCTGAGAGATCTTCTTAGAGAACCGGAGCTCCATTTTTTTCACCACCGGGCTCGGAATCGGGTCCATTATAAGCATCCTGTCAAGTGGAAACAATCCCATTATTTTCACCACAGTTTGTAGCATTGCATACATAGTTTCTCACCCATTGTTTTCTGCGAAGATCCCAGCGTCGATCGTTTCCCATCTGAACTCGTCTTCCACCTAGTTGGGACCAAAAGTAATAAGGAAAAAAAAAATTAAAACTGAATATATAAATCATATTTTGATAATAATATGATTCGGAAAGTAAGAAATTTTAATGAATCATCTTATCATTTCATCTGAGTTCTTGATTTTATCAAATATTTATTTTAATCCAAATTGTTGAGTTTATTAAATATTTCAACTTAAAAACCAAATTTTTATAAAATAAGATTTTAATACACTTATAATATATAAAAATAAGATTGTTATATAACACACCTGGGTACACTATTAATTGATTAAGAAATACAAATGAATTGTAAATAAAAAATTCAAAGCTTAATTTCATAATTATATTTTTATAACCATATGCACACCAACAAAAGAAACAGGAAACTAGCCATAAAATGCATTAGAGATAAACCTTTGGTCACATTGATTTCCCCTAATAAGCCGAAGTCTAATATTTTATGTGAACAAATTAAAGTCATTGATATTAGTTTATTAGTTGAACATATTATTCAAAAGGTCTGGTCAAATGATTTTATTCTTGGGTTACTTATAATATGCATGTTTTTGTTTTTTATTCTTACAGATTCCTTTTTTACGATTTTTATTTACATTTTATAAAATATTCACTTCTCGAGAGTACTTTCATTGGTTGAGTATTTCCATCTATTGATGACATACCCTTTCTTCAAAACAATCCTTTATTAATTTATGTAAGTGATTGCTCTCACTTATATATTTTACAGATAACTAGCCCGAAGCTAAATATCATATCTAACTCTATAACTCTATAAAACAATGGCAATCACTTAGAGCGATCAGTAGATGGAAGAAGACGATCGATAATATTGTAATTTTATATTAATGAGTTGATTGATGTCAGATAAATAATAAAGATTTGATTGATGTAAAATAAAATATAGTGAGTCGATTGATGCAAGATAAATAATACTTCAGCCAAATATTAGATATTGAGATCATTAATTTTATATTGCGAGAGCCAAAGATCATATAATGTTTTTCCTTGAAAGGGCATAAGCAAAAATTGCCTTAAAATTTTCGCATATGGTCTTTTTATTTTATCCAAAAAATCATAATACGATTCGAAACAAATAACAAATTTGGAAAAAACAATTCAGAGTTCCCAACTATGATGGAAAAATGAATACATACATAAGCTGAATATTTTCTGATCAGAAAATCTATATTTAAAATCTTAGTATCACTTCACCCCCTCCAACAATTTATAAACAGACACTAAATGAATGAGATCAATAGACATCGCATTGAAATTCATGTATTTCTTCGAATAGCTTCAAATCGATATATAAGATACCGTGATGAAATTCGATTTTTTATAACATTAGTACACAAAAAATTTACTTTTTCTCGTAACTAATGTTATCAATCAATATGCAACTCGAATAAAGAAAAACAATTATATCAATTAAAATATAAATGATCGAAGACTTCGATTCTAATCATTAGTTGGTATAAATGTTAAAAAAATAGATATGTGCGCACCCCTGTAAAGACCCAGTCAGCCTCCATAGCTAACCCTACTCAGCTGATCTTCACCCTCTTGAAAAACCTGTACGTTCGTCAACATGGCAAAAAATAAAGCATCCCCATATGATATAGATCGACAAGTCTATAAATATATAGTAAGTATAACCCTAGGCGGATTAAATATATAGAGTCCCGGCCGCCGGAGAAATGAGGAGAGAGGAGGGTTTGATCACTTACAGTTTCAGAAACCAGAAGTTCCTGCCCATGATCCGACGAAACCCTGGTTAATGATCTAGCAGAAAATGGATAGGATTCTTGAATATTGGCGAACTTGAAATTAAAGAGGTGGTGTTTTTGACTAGCCGTCATTACATGCAATGTATATATATGTATATATATGCGTGTGTGTGTGTGTGTGCTTAATTTTTAATTTCCGAGAAGGTTCTATGAAGTTTCCTTCTTGTTCGATCCTAAAACTGGGCAATGTCCACAATATGTATAGAGTATCTGAAATTCAGTGTTTAATTTAATTTCCTCGATTAGGGCATGTCATTTTTCGAACAAGAGTTTGGCCTTTAGTCATTTGTCAAAATTATATGGTAAGTTATTAGAGGAAGTTAAATAAGTAAAGGGTGGTCTATGGACTATGATGATTGGGGTGGTTCCGATAAAAAATAAGTGATATGGGTCAGGTTGGATCAGGTCAGGTTGGATCAGGTCAGCCCTCATGGACAACTCTTTTACCCATTTAATTCCCTATGGGTATTAATTCACATACATGTTTAAATTTACTAACCATAACAAAATATTGAAAATGGATTTTGTTTTTAAGTTAAGTTCTTATTTATTTTCTGGAATGGTTTGTGTATCTTTGCCCCTTCCCGATTGCTTGAACCAACGTTTTGGAAACCCTTTGAACAATCAAAAGTCAAATTTAGCTTATACATATATACAAGGCAATTTCAGAGGAAAGTGCCCGGATGCTTCACTTGAGGAAGCCATAAATAGCAGCTGGTTTAAAGGAATTAATTGTGGAATCAATTGAAATCATATAATTAAAATTAGTTTCTTTAATACCATCAAAATTAACTTTAGTACACATATATTGAGACACAAACCCTTGAATATCCAATTATGTACTAGCATAGGTGTGACACCAACCAAATCTACAATACTACTAATTAGTTATAACTATTTTTATCTTAAGTAGAGCTATCATTTTCAATAAGGATTTGTAATAAAGAACTATAAAGTTATATGGACCATATACTTGATCTAGTTTGTGAATTTTAATATTTTGACTGAATTTACTCAGAAAATGTGCTTTCAAAAAAAAAAAATTAAGTATATGATTCTTTAGGTAGGGGTGTCAAATTCTGACCCGATCCGAAAACACGACCCGAACCCACCCGAAAAAAATCAAGTTCGGGTTGAGACATTTCGGGTTCGGGTCGGGTTCGAGTTCAGAATATTTTTAAAAATTTTTATCCAACCCGACCCGAACCCCTGATCCATCTAAATTAACACTAAAATGTAACCCAACCCGACCCGAGCCACTCGAAAAAAATCAGGTTCCGGTTGATATATTTCAGGTTGGTTCGGGTTTGGGTTGGAAAATTTTTTTAAAATTTTTATCCAACCCGACCTGAACTCATCCGACCCACCCTTGACACCCCTATCTTTAGGTGATATATATATATACGGGTTTGATATCCTGCATAACCCAGTTCACCACCTCTTTCCCCAACTACTACGTGGCACCATGTGATTGGACCAACATTTTTATCATGTTTTTTTTAAATTCGAACCAATCATATGATGCCACGTGGTAGTCGGGGAATGAGGTGGGGAAGTTAGGTGTGCAAGATATCATAACCCTATATATATATATTGCATGTAATGACGGCTAGTCAAATTTTGTATTCTTCTAGGAAACTGACAAAACCGACCGATTTAATAATTTGTAGGGACAGTTGCGAGTCACTTCATTACCAATTGAATATTTCGAAGAAGATACCTCGTTTGTCACATCAAAAAACCTAAAAATATTTCTCACGTTGTGGCCAACGAGTCGGTTAATCGGATAAACAAGTTTGATCCAAAACTGTACACATAATCATGCACATATGGACTGATTTCGGGTTATGTTTACCAAATCCGTCGACACCTGAGTCCGGATCAGTTCAACGAGTCGACTTGTTTCAAAAATTTACTCCGCGGCCCTTCTTCTTTATACGTAACCAAACTTAGTTTGGATGTTAACAAACTTAATATCGTAAGAATTACTTCAGTTAATTCAAATTGTGCAAAAGAAAAGGAAACATTTACTTCACAACAATTTAAAAATTATGAAATCTTATAATATCAATCACTCTACCAACTAATGTAATTATAATCTTTCTTCTCACACACATGAAATAATAGTCATTATACTTCAAAATCGGTAGAATTTCGAATGATTCTTTTAAATTGGATTCAACTTAATTTGATAACAAGGCTATAAAAAATCGACTTCAGCCTCAAGTGGTGGTTATCTATTTATTATACTCGGTCATTATCATATTTTTTATATACAATTCTATCAGTAAAAGATATCGTCCTTTTTAATTTATTATATTCTTGGAATTTACGTGCCCCCTTTCTATTGGGATATCTTGAACCAGATCATTTGGAAACATCGAAAACTCCAAAGTCAAATGTAGTCCATTCAAGCCAGTTACAGAGAAAGTGGCCTCACGCGTATTACATGGATATGTAAATAATTAAATATTACAATATAGCCAATTCATATGATTGCGTCACCAATATAGTTTGATCTTACGTAAGCTTCTTTGTGGATTGTTTTCTCCGTATTTTGATTTTTATCAAAATAAACTAAATAAATGCTTCCGTGGTTATTGTTAAAAGCAGTCAATTTTTCAAAAAGGCTGTCCCGCCGTTCAATATGTCGGTTTTGACTAGTTTGACTAGAAAATTTCTAGGTTAAAAATTTAATATTAAGAACTTGTTTTTGACATATATATATATATATATATATATAAAGAAATGATATGGTGGGCACCCAACATGGGCATTATGTGGGCATCAGGCTGACGTGGCACTTCCAGGTGCTGCCACGTCAGCTTGGTGCTCACATGTGCCATATTGGGTGCCCATCATATCAAATTTGTATATATATATTATGTTAAAGATAGGTTCTAGTTTGTGTTGTGTGAATCTATGCAGATTACATTAACACTCTTTTGCGAAGAACGAAAGAAGAATTTGATCACAGAAATAACATGCACGAAACATTCACGTGGTTCGGCCATCTTTGAAAGCCTACTCCGATGGAGAACAAAACCAAAACTTTTTTCTACTTCTCCGAGGGTTTCCACCAACCGTTTGCACCAGTCACCTCTCAACCTTGACTTATCCTTTTAGCCTTTCTTGAGAGACCTGTACTTCACCTTTCCGGTGATCAAGTCAACAGTCCTCTCTACCTATGAGGCAATCTTATGAGACACCTCACAATGTTCGGTACGATGACATATTGGATGAGATGGTATATGAAGTGATTATTAAAAATTTGAGTAGGATATGTAATAATATTTTAAAAATAAAATATATTTTATTTTTTTATTGATTAAATATGAGATAAAATTTAAACGGCATACTTACCATTCTTTAAATAATTAATTAGGATATTTAGGATAATATTATAATTAATGTGTTGATTGATATATGATAAATTATTATTAATTTGATTTATGTATGATAAATTATTAATGATTCGATCGATATTAATAAATAATCCATAGTACCAAAGGAGATATTAGATTGGATTAATTTTGTCAATCCAACCCCATCAAGACAACCAAAGGGGCATACAATTCACATGTAATAGTGTGCGCATATACAAATTTTTTTTTTTTTTAAATTGAAAGTTACTTACTTATTAAATTATTTAGTTACATAACATATAGTGTAATACTGGCAAGAAAAATAATTGTACGAACTATCGTAACATGGCTATTTATTGTCAATAAATCATAAATGTACAAATTTTATTCCGAGAGAAGATATAATATAAGAGATTCATGAGAGCATAAAAGATATTTAATTTCTTCATTTTTCTAATCATATCTAGAGTAACACTTTAGAGAAATGAATAGGGCTTCCACAAACTCTATATAAGGAGTTGCAACATGCACATCAAACAAGCACTTACAATACGCCAACCAACAAACGCTAATTAGTATCGCTTTAAAGAACATGGCACACAAGGAAGATCTCCAAAAGGTTGCCCACGAGGGGTTCGCTATGGTGAAGGAATTCGAGAGTCGAAGCTTGAGGCACGTCATGAACGAAAACAAGGTTCAAAGCTTATCGACATCGCCATATCAATATCCGTATCCGTATCCGTATGCAAGAAATTTCTTGGCTAATCCTCCGACTATTGATTGCAACCAGGCAGCAAAGAAGTATTCAGGTGTTGTGGTTCAGGATTTCGAAAGAAAATACGGAATATAAACTTAGGTTGTGCAGTTGTTTTACCATATGTTAGATGTCCAGGACAGCCCGGACGTACAGGTAGTAAATAAGTAGGCTATGTAAGGATTTACATCTTAATAAAGCTATATTGTAATAGCATCTTCATGTATGATAAGGTTGTGTTGTGAATATTTTGTGACTTGGTGTCGGACTACGTACCCAATATTTGGATAAAAAAAACTCTAAGCTAGTATAGCAAAATCACACACAAACCTATATCATCGCTTTCAAATTAAATCTCGTAAAATATACGACGTATCTAAGACAAGAACAAAAGCATCTCAGTGTCATTTTCGTGGCAATTATATGATATTCGAATAATCAGTGGACATATCTTGGTTAAAACTAGATTCAAAGCAACGCTTTCAATACATCGTTCACAACTAAAAGCAGCTGGCTAGAATTTTAATAGATATATTATATTTAGACGTATTGTTAAAAGCATAATATTTCTGAAAAAATATTGTATTGATTTGGGCATTGAGTTATTATGAAACAAATGTTTACAAGTTTGCCAACCTCACATCTCGGAGACAGTAACATATACGATATATATGTGTTTGCACCAAAAATGTTAGAATAGCTCAAACACGAAAAGCCAAAGCTCAGAAAAGGAATGCAAAACTTACTGTTGAAGAAGTCATAAAACCCAATTTGAATTAAAAAAAAAAAAAAAAAAAAAAAAGAGGCGGCAGATGGGTTGCAACCTGACGTTCGATGTGGCCAGATCTTATAGGTCGTGGATGCTGGAGAACTCCCAATACCAGAAAGAAAGAGATCAGATAAAAAAAAACGAAAAGGATCATCACTCAACTCTGCAAAAGACAGCAAAACAAAAGATCCCTGCAAACATTAGTCAAAAACTTCATAATTGCTATTAGGATTTCCCGAAATTTCAAGTCATTGTAATCCAACTTACATCATTATTTATATATTTCCAGTATATAATAAATTCCTAAAAAGACGAATCATGTTAAAGATTTATTTCCATTATTTTTCAATCTAGCTCTTTAATTGGTGTTATATTAGTTTAGGGGATTAAGGCCATCTCCAATCGTGTTGGTTATTTGGAGAATTCTTGATTTTTTTAAGAAAAATGATGTTCCAATGGTGCTCTAAAAATAAAGAAAAATTTGGGCACCCAATTGAGTGCTCTCCAAATAGAGCCCTACAATCTTTGTTCTATTCTTGTTTTTACTTTCTTTTTTTTTTTATTCTTTATGTTTTACTTTTTGTATTACCATATTATTTTCTTAATTTATCTCCTTTTGTTATCTTAATATCAACATCATATTGTACATATATTTTATACGTAACATAAATTTTGAAAATAAGACGAGCAAAATAAGACGTCATTATTAATACAAATACTAAATTACATAACATAAATTATGAAAAATACATAACATTAAACACACAACTTGAATGAAAACAACATAGAATCCAACATTAAAATTAAATGCAAAGCAACAACTAATACTTTTTTAGTACGGGGGCAAATCATTTCCGCAACCTCCAATATCTGGAAAATAATCTCCAAATGTATTCGAAGTATTACATGATCCTGGTCCATGTGGATTTCTTTTCTGCATAAGCCTTGCTTGTTCAGCTCGTAAGAACTCACGTTTGGTAGGATCGGAAATCGAGTTCAAATCCATGAAGATAATTTTGTTTTCTTCTCGCATTTCAGCCAACTCTAATTTTCTCATCTGCACATTGGAACTTTTTTCCATTGCTTCCCTAAGCTGCCGATTTTCTTCCTTCACCAAGTCAAAAAATGCAGAGGTGTCTTCGTTATTTATCCTCTTCTTTTTTGATTTTTTTACGCCGTCAGGCCGTGTTGGTGTGGTATCGTCACTTAGATTGATAGAAAAAGAAGACAATCCAGGAGATGCCGATGTTGGAGTTCCTGATTGGGGGCTACCTGCTGAATGGAAAATATCACTTTCTGGCGTTGGGGCTTTAGAATCAAAATCAAGATCTTTGAGCAGGGGCCAAACATGATCCATCTTAAATCCTTTCTTGAAACTTTTGTCTTGCGCTTCCCTAGCTTGATGCATCTGCATAATTATATACATATAATTAGAAATAAACGACAATACATAAAAGATGATTAAAAATAGCTAAAAATAAACACAAACAATATCCTGTTCCGAAGCGCCACTTGGATTTCGATTTTCAATTTGCCGCACACACCCCTTTAATTTTCTCATTTCACTCTTGATGACTGTCCAACGACATCGCACTGATTTTGGCAGTACGATTCGACATCGAGCTATTTGGTTTTGAACTATTATAGGAACTAGTAACACGATCCCATAATCTATCTCTCGACTGGTTAATACCTACAAAGGGATCTTGGGAAATACCAAGGTAAACATGAGCTAGATGTATATCTTCTTCACGGGTAAAATTTGTATTTCGGGGATTGGCTTTAGCCATTGGCAAGTAGTTGAGCTTAAAAGAGAATGATAGACAATAAGGAGTCGATTGTGGGATGAATTGCTAGGTGATAGGGATATGTTATTTATAGAAGAACATGAAAGATAAACTCCGGGTAGGTTACAAATCCTATTTGATGAGGAAGATCCAATCCAACGAATGAGAACGAAAAGAAATCGAGATGAATGGTCCAGATGTAATAGGAGGTATTTTCTGTTATCTTATCCATTCTAATAAATTAGATACAATCTGATGAGATGATCATGTATTTGTCGCCATTTCAAAACTTCATCTGATTTTCAAACTTATATAATTCATGTGACCTGCAGTGGTGTATATAATCATTTTTTTATGAAATTTTATTTGAGAAGGACAAAACAAAGGTCACATGTTTTTGTTTGTATCCTCATGTTGTCCATATGCCTGAATTGTATTTATGAAGACTAGCTTTCCAACGGGGAAAGAATCATTGCAGTAGCATTCAGCTTTCTTGAAACAATACTTTGGATAGATTCTTGGTTATCATATCATATCTGAGAAAGTAGATAAATCGAATGGTTATAGAAAAAAAAAGTCGTGATGAATGGCCCGGATTAAATAAGATAGATTTTTGGTTATCTTATCATATCTTTAAAAGTAGAATCAAATCCAACGATTGTAGATGAAAAGGAATCCCCATTAATGGCCCAGATTTAGTAGGATAGATTTTGGCTATCTTATCCTATCTGATATGAATATTATTTAAGAAACAAATGTGGCTCAAATTTTCAATATCCCTTCAAACATGAGTTCCAATGTCACTAGTCATTCTTATACATATCCAACAAACTCCTGTGATGAGGAATTTGAAGAATTGATGAATGAAGGTGATGTTGCACATAAAGAACACTATGTGATAGCTCAACATATCAGTAATAATATTATTATCCTTGCTCAATATATTCACCAAACAAATAGCGAAGCTGTTCGTGGAGGGTCGGTCCATGGTCACGAAATAATCCATCGTGATCGTGAAATGGCAGGTCGGTTGCTCTACAAAGATTATTTCTCTGACAATCCAACGTACAACGAAAAAATGTTTCATCGGCGATATCGAATGTCTCGAAATCTACTTCTGCGTATTGCCAATGCTGTTAGAATCCACGATAATTATTTCGTGCAACGTCACGATGCTACTGGCAAGCTCGGCTTATCTACCTTACAAAAAATTACCGCTGCACTGCGTATTCTGGCGTATTCTATGCGAGCAGATGCACAAGATGATTATATCAAAATAGGAGAGTCCACTGCAATCGAGTGCCTCAAGAGGTTTTGTCGTGCTGTCGTGGAGATATTTGCTGAACGGTATCTCCGATCTCCGACTCTTGATGATATTGCAAGGTTACTTTATATTGGTGAGGAGCGCGGCTTTCCAGGCATGTTAGGTAGTCTTGATTGCATGCATTGGGAGTGAAAAAATTGTCCAACCGGATGGGCCGGACAATTTGTAGGCCGCAGTGGAGACCCTTCTATTATTCTTGAAGCGGTAGCTGACTACGATCTTTGGATATGGCATGCATATTTTGGAATGCCAGGCTCCAACAATGATATTAATGTGTTGGAGTCGTCTCATCTTTTCTCCAATCTCGCTAAAGGTATTGCTCCACCTGCAAATTATACCATTCAAGGAAAAGTCTATAATATGGGATATTATTTAGCTGATGGTATATATCCAAAGTGGTCAACTCTTGTTCAAACTATCCGTGATCCACGTGGACCAAAAAAACAATATTTTGCAAAAAGACAGGAATCATGCAGGAAAGACGTGGAATGTGCATTTGGAGTTCTTCAATCGCGATTTGCAATTGTAGCAAATCCAGCACGATATTGGAACAAAAATGATTTGACAGATATAATGACTGCATGCGTAATAATGCACAACATGATAATTGAAGATGAGTGTGATCTTAGTGCACCTGACTGTCATTTTGTAATTTGCATGTTGTTTCATTAATTGAATGTCCGTTTTTTTATCTCTTAATTAAAAATTTTATCATTATTTTATGCATTTAATTCGTTTGCTAAATATTATTTTAATTAGTATGTATGTATAATCATATACTATAAAAATAATTAGCAAATATATTATTTTTATACAACATAATTGAAATAAAAATATAAATGAAAAAGGAAAAAGAATGAATATTCTTGTAATATTTTTTTGTAAAGTAGAATATAGAGATGTGGTTGGAGATAAGCTTAAGTCTTATCTGTATATTTAGAGATAGAGCACTCCACAGATTAGAGTAATGGTTGGAGATGGCCTAAATAAATATCACACATCTTTGGAGTATGAATATTGTAATTAGAGTGCCAATAACATTAGTCTTTCTGTTCGTGTCCTAATTCATTACCGCATGTTTTAGCAGTATAAGGGCATAGGCGAGTTGGTAAGACCTCGGATGATGCGGGAATAACTTTCCCGACTTCACGGGTTCGATTCTCGTGTGGAGCACATTTTCCACTGAAATATTGTGGGGGAATGCTCTGCGAATTAGTCTGTTATATGGGTCTTCTCCCTCGGGCCCCTGCCAACTCGTGCATATCCCTCGATTTACCACCTGTATGGGTCAAGGGGCCTCTGATCTATATATGGGGTTATCCCATTAATGGGTTAACTTTAAAAAAAGAAAAGTATAGATATTTTTATTTTTATGTCTTTTAATGTTTAATATAGCTATAATGTAATGGCCCACACTGTAGAGCAAACTTCGCAGTTAGCGTTAACTTATTTTTATACCTTTATTACTTCATTAATTACATATTACGAATAAAATATCACTAAAATATCACTTAAAAAATAGTAAGAAAACCCTTTTTTTTTAAATGATGAAGTTTAAAATGATAATTATTATATATTCCTACGCAATTAATAATCACCGAAATAATTCTTGGCGAAGCAAAACCAGTTTCATATATTCACTAATTATAACTTTATATAAAAATTTGAATCTCATTAGTAATTGAATATAAAACTTATGAAGTGTTTCCGAAATTCGAACATCAAAAACAAATTATTTGTTAACGGTTGATGAAATGAATATAGGGTATATCAATTAATCCAAAAATTAATATGACAAAACTATATTCATTTTGAGATAATTGGGCTTTAAACCACCTAAAACCAAACCCATTATCACATGGGCCATAACGAACTAGACAGCCCTTCCCCAATCCGAAACTCAATTCATATGAGAGCCATCACAATGTATCCACTGTGAATAACGGTTTAGGGCCTAATCCACCTTTTCATTTATTTTATTTTAATTGTAATCGATTTTCTAATTTGGCCCGACAAGAATTTTTAGAACAGGTCTAAGGAATATGCTCGAATTCAAACGAAATAAAATGCTTATTACAAATAAAGGTAAGAATCCAAACGAATTACTAATTCCAATCACTTCTGCTTCGAATCGTGAATAAAAGACTTGCAATCTCCCCTGTAAATAGCCATGTCCTCCACCAGTTTGTATCATTCTAATTCCTTCTGTTTTCTCTCTATTATATATATATATATTTATTATATTCATTAATATTTCTGAGATGGTTTCTTCGGTATTAAAAGAGTTTTATTTATTTGAAAACATATATGGGATCATGTAATTTTCAAAATATTATAGTGAAATCTTTCATAGTGAGATGATGTAATTATCAAAATATTTTAGTGGGTTTTTCAGGTAAAAAATTTCGGTATACATTTTTATTCCCCAATTTAATATTTCAATATCAAGATATCCCACATGAGACCAACATTCTTTGGTCAGACCTGGATAAGATAATTTCCAAAAAATTATTGTTTTGAGTATCATGTTTGTAGTATCGCTTATTTTTCTTCAATCTTAAAATTTAAATAAATAAATTTCATTATAAATCAATCAACTTGCATAGGTATTAAATTTGATACCCCTTGAATCATCCCGCATTTATATCAAGTTATACGTTAATTGAAGTAATAATAAGTCATGTAGTTTTATTTTTGAATTTATAATTATCTCATAACATGAGTTAAACGGTGAAATTAAAATCATTTCCTATAGGTTTGGTTCCTCCAGAACCATGGTCATCGATTTTAACTGTGCCCTAGATGGTGTTGTGATATTGTTTTACAAACACTTTGTTAAAAAAGTTAAAAACTAAAATTGTGAAAAAGAAAAGGCAAATTTAAAACTTATTAATTTGTAACATTTTTTTAAAAAACATTACGAACTTTTAAGTTGTCATGAAAAATATGGTACGATCAAACATATGTACTTAGATGTATCATCTCAATGGAAAATGACTATAACCAAAAATTGAATTTAATACTAAAATAAAATTTGATTGCATAGATAATCAAAAATCACAAAGAGTAATACATAGAGGACCAAATATGTTATATTCATCTAAACTAAATATAGTTTTATCTAAATAGAATATAAATTTCTCATTATGGTATTACCCTTCTCAATCCCATAAACTTTATCTTTTATATCATCTCACAAAAATCAGAAGTCACACAGACTAATTAAAACATCTCTAGTTTCAACGCAAACTAATTAAGACTTTATTATCTAACAAAATTCACAAGATACAAACACAGTTTTTAAAAAATTTGTTTCTACTCATAATAGACTTGGTATGGCTACATGCCTATGCTGAAATTACTACAATACCGTTGGCGAGTCGCGACTTCGCATGGTGATTAGTGTGACTATACAAAACTTGAACACAATCAGTGGTAACCCTTTGATCCTCTAGACTGGTAGAGTTCCAACCTCTTCTTGCCTTCATAGGCCAAGGTTTCGATTTCTTTGTCTTGCATCAGATTGGCTTGCTTTGTAGCCCATTCGAGGACGATCAGCACGTCGTCCTGGGCCAATGTCTCGCTATCAGGGACGTGCAATGCGAGGTAACAGAGCAACACAAAGGAAGGGACCTGCACCATTTGCTCGCCGAAGTAGATCAAAGGGATCAGATGTTTAGTCCCGCCAGCACTGATTATGGCCTTGGAGTGATTTATATGCAGGAAGTTGTCACTTGAGGCGAATTTGTTGAGGGCTATGGCCGCCTCACTCGTAACTTCAGGCTCCCTATCATCCAGCAACTTCACTAATGGGCAGATGAATCTCGTCTCTGTTGCGCGAAAAGTTCTCGCCAAGTTTCCTATGGACCTGATGCTGGGAATGAGGAGTTCCGAGTCTGCCTTTTCGATGATTCTTAGGAACTGGTCCACTACAGCTTTGGCAGCAGGTGCAGTAGGTTTAAAGGCAGAGCGCCTCAGTTCCGCATCTCGTTCGGCTACTGCTGTGATCTCCATTAGTGCCATTGCTGAATTGTATTGAACTTCTTCAGGCCCTTTCTCCAATAAAACAGCAAAGCATAGAAGGGCTCTTGATTCGGTTATGCTGCGACAGATGGTTATATTACCGGCACAGAGGTGTCGTAGAGCTCTAGCGGCCATGGCCTTCATCTCTGCCTTTGTTGCAGGGTCTTCGAATTCCCTTCCCTTGATGCTGTTTCCTGTCAAGGTGAAATGGTGCTTGTGCTGCTGTTGATGGTTAGTTTTCGAGTTTTTGTGGGTAGGTTTCGTGTTGTTTTCATGAGAATGCTGTGTGGTCTTGCCTTTGGGGTTCATGCTCGATTTCATGGCAACTGTGTTTGTGACCACGTTGTGCATCTGGCTCGTGCTTTCGCTCCCCATCGGGTGCAAGATCTGGCTTTGAAACTGCTTATCCTCGTCTACGTGACGAACGGCACTACCATCTCCGTTCTTGGTTGTGTTAGAGTTGGAATTCGCCATCACCACCGTGTGAATCGACATGTTCTGCTTACTAATCAGATACTTGCTATGTTCTTGAATGGTTTCAAAGGCGAGATGGCTAACAAGCAACCGAATCGTGTTGTTCTGCGCAAAATGATCCTGGCACTTGGGATGATGAGCGGCCAGTTCAGACACAGCCCAAGCAACCACAACCTGAACACTCATATGCCCTTCTTTGAGGATTTTCGCAAACACTTGGCAAACTCCAGAATTCACAATGTGTTCGACGCTTTCCGGATCCCTTCCGAGCAATCCTATGGCTCTAGCTGCATTTTCCTGTCCTTCTTGTCTCCCCTCCTTTGCCAACTTCAGCAAAGGAGGAACCCCTCCTTCCTCAACAATCAACTTTCCATACCGATCATTATCGCGAGCCAACGACACGAGCGACGCAGCAGCATCTGCACGCTCCTCTAAGGTACTCGAGCACAGTATGGCAATCTGTTCCCATATCAAGCACAGAATAGGCTCGTTCGCAGCGATAGGCGGGAGGCCAAGATACTCATCGTCGCGATCATCAGCCGGGGTCGATACACGAAGCAGCCACGACACGTCCCCGATCGAGTTTTCCAGCTGCTGAGAGATTTTCCTGAAAGCAGCTGCAGGAATGATGGTGAATATGCGCCGGAAGCCATTGGCCCGGCACTTGAAAACCAGGGTCAGGGCCTTGTCGAGGACTTGCTCTGTGTCGTCGATGATTCGGCGCGTGGGCCGCTCGTAGAGGTCGCTGCTGGCACGCGCCGCCTGACGGAGGAGGCCCGCGAGCTTCTCCGTCTTGGCCTTGATCTCCAGGCAATCCTGCCGGAAGGAGCTGGCTCCGTCGGACCATTTTATCACCTCGTCCGCCAACTGTATCGGCTTTGCAAGGATTTGCTTCACAATGTCCGCCATTTGTCACAGCGGACCCCTTAACAAGAATCCAAAATCACCCCTCAAACAAAACCGATGCAAATCACACAAGAACACAGAGCCAGACTATCATACACATCAAAACCAGAGATTCCTTTTCAGTCAGATTCGTTACACGTGACAATATTCCTTCTCTAAACACCGAAAAACTTTCCCTGCTCATCAGATCAGAACAGACTCACGAGTTTCTGCTAAACGGCTGCGGAGAAAATGTGGGATGGACTCTGCATGGCGACGGCGGCATGACGGTGGTGCGGGACGGCGGCTCGAGGGTGGTGGGGAGATGTTTAATGGTGAAACGCATACATCTGAGAGTCTTTTGGTTTTTCATTTCTCCAACAAAAATAGAACTACTGTTACAACCTTAATTATAGGATACCATTTTTATTGGTCTACAAATTACATGGGACCAAAAACCTGTGAATCCCTTTTAACTCCGTTTGCCACTTTTTTCACTTTACTTTTTTTCCACCTCTTGGCGGTGGGATGACACTTTACTTATTTCTTGAATTGGCATTTGCTCAAATTTTTATGCAAATGATTTCTTTTTTCCTAAAATACAATTTATGGGCAATACTTCCTCCATCCCATTTATTCTGGTTTTTTCTATCTTTTTCGCTCGTCTCAATTATATAGTCTCATTTTCATATCTAGTTTCGTCCGTCTCAATTATATAGTCTACCTCTATTCAGCATACCTAACTATTTACTTAGTCCATTTAATAAGGGTAAGAAGAGATTTTACTTTATAAAATTCACATTTTCAAACACAGGGCAAAGCAGAGAGTTTCCGATAGAGTGTTCATGTTTCTTATCGAATGAAGTGTATTCTTGATAGAATTTAACAATTAACCCACAAAAGATACAAATCAAGAAACTAACATGGAATAGTGATGCATGTGAATATATGATGCCCTTGCTTTCTCTTCAACAGTATCATTTGAGTTCATATATCTGTGTTTGGAATATATTGGTCATTATTTCTCAGGGAACCACATGGAATAGCGATGCATGTGATTCAAGAACTCATATATATATATGACCAGCTCCATAAGTAGCTTTTTCTGGTATCATGCATGGTTACTCGATTGATGGTTTACAGTCCACATACAAAGATTATTAGCCCCGAATAGGCGATAGCATGACTCTCGATGTAAGAACGACGTAGACCGAGATGTATGGGCGCAACACCAAGCGACAAGATGCACCCATAATCCTTGCCTATTCAATATAAGCAGCTGGCTTCTTTGCCAAAACAAGGTGTGTAACGGACAATGCACGGTAAGGGTGAAGTTCATGCAAGAAAAGTACTCGAGCGAAAAGTTGTCTAAAAAGCATCAAGTTATATTGGTATAGTTTGACACTGAGAAAATTTGACTACAAGTTCTAAATTAGTTGATAAAACATATTTGGAAAACGGTTCATTCCACAGTCCGTGCTTGATCGTACCTAATGCTCTTGACCCTACCTAATGCTTTTGACCTTGGGCCAATCTAAAATCACGAATCAAAGTGTAAAAGACACCTGGAAAATGTTTCGGTGCAGTCCCTCCGACGCTGGTCCCTCCGATGCTCGGGTCAGATATTGAACATATGTACGAGTTGAAGTGCACAACTCAATTTTTATAGAGTAAATGAATAATAACATTTACAAACTTGGTATTTATAAAAAAAATTTGTAAACCACACATATTAATAGATGTAATTCGCAAATTTTCACTACTAAATCACATGCTCTAATATTATTATTGATAGTAGTAATATTATTATTTTCATCCCATGATCATGTTATTTAATTTATTTAAATTGTTTGTTGATGATTCTCTTAGAATTTTAATTTCCCTGGTGCAATGCCGGAAACGAGAAGATGGAACCACCGAGGTAAAAATAATTTTTATAATATTTATTTTGAGCTCACTTTTATGTCTTAGGAAATTTTAAATGTATTGGAGAATAAAAAAAATTTAAGCTTTTTAGTTATTATTTCTGAAATTTCGACTACATGTTCTAAATTAGTTGATAAAACATATTTAGAACGGTTCATTCAACGTTCCGCGGTTGATCGTACTTGCTTGATCCTACCTAATGCTTTTGACCTTGGGCCAATCTAAAATCACGAATCGAAGTGTAAAACACCTGGAAAATGTTTCGGTGCAGTCCCTCCGACGCTCGGGTCAGATACTGAACATATGTACGAGTTCCACGGAGTGCACAACTCAATCTTTATAGAGTAAATGAATAATAACATTTACAAACTTGGTATTTATAAAAAAAATTTGTAAACCAGACGTATTAATAGATGTAACGTCGCAAATTCTCACTACTAAGTCACATGCTCTAATATTATTATTGACAGTAGTAATATTATTTTTTCATCCCATGATCATGTTATTTAATTTACTAAATTGTTTTGTTGATGATTCTTTTAGAATTTTAATTTTTATGGTGCGAGACCGGAAACGAGAAGATGAAAACACCGTGGTAAAAGTGAATTTCTATAAATTTATTTTGAGCTCACTTTTATGTCTTAGGAAATTTTAAACGTATTGGAGATAAAAATTTAAAGCTTTTTGTAGTTATTATTTTGAAATTTCGACTACAGGTCTAAATTAGTGGATAAAACATATTTAGAATGGTTCATTCCACGATCCATGCTCGATCGTACTAAATGCTCTTGATCCTACCTAACGCTTTTGACCTTGGGCCAATCTAAAATCAATAACTAAAGTGTAAAAGACACCTAAAAAGTGTTTCAGTGTAGTCACTCCGACACTCAGCATTGTCTGCTGAGTTAGCAGCGATGCATGATGTGTTTCATGTGTCAATGTTGAGAAAATATGAGTCAAATCCTTCATATGTGCTACAGACCGATTAAGTTGAGCTGGATCAAGCTTTGAGCTATGTTGAATATCCAGTGCAGATTCTGGACAAGAAGGAGAAACAATTGAAGAACAAAACTATTTTGTTGGTTACGATCCAATGGAGCAAGCATGACAGATAAGAGGCTATTTGGGAAGTTGAAGAAAAGATGAGACAAGAGTGATCTCATCTGTTTGAGTATACTCAATATTGACCCAGATAATCTTTTGCTTGTTGACTGGTGTTTTGAGTAGTTTTGTGCTCTTGGTTAGTGGCTTCTTGATAAGCATTGAAGAATGCTGGATTGTTGCGTATTTCAGTTTTGGATGGTTTTCTGGTGTTCTTTCAGTTCTGGTTGAGCTATTTGTATATATTTCTGTTACTGCGATTGTGTATGGATTTTTGAGTGAAAATCTATACTTTGAATGCGATTGTATTTAAATCGTATTTTCAGTTCAGGCCACAAGGAAAATTTTTAAATCCATATTTTAGCTTCTGCGTTATGTGTTAATCGAGTAATTAACCTCTGATTAGAGCATCTAGCCTAACACTGAACATATGTCGAGTTCCACGGAGTGCAAAACTCAATCTTTGTAGAGGAAATGAATAATAACATTTACAAACTTGGTATTTATAAAAAAAGAATTTGTAAACCACACATATTAATAGAAGATAATGGACATGAAATCAAAAGATACACCTTCATCCCTTCCATGATGTCTAGGCCTCTTTATCTCAACATCCACACCTCAGCATGCTTATTCATATCTCAATTTCAACACGACAAGTTTCAATTTGAGTCGTGATGAACCCATTCATAGGACAACATATTATTTTGTCACATAAATTTTATTCCAGTAATATTGAATGCTAAAATTTTCTTTTACTTGAATCACTCTTCCAACCACGATCACCTAATGTAAGGAAAAAATAAACAAGAAAGAGAACTGGATTTGGATATTAGGACCATTTTCTGAATTGCACATGATAATAATATGATTTATATATGTTTTTGGAGATTCCATTTAATTAACTACAAGTAATGGTGTTGATCCTAAGATGTATAATTATAAGGTAAGAGTAAGATACACTAAATTATATCAAGTACATCAAAAAATAAATCAATATGCCTTCTTGATTAAATTTTGAAGTAGTTTTGTTAACAACTATACAGACGAGTATTACTTGCACTCTAATTGTCATTAAACTCATACACATAACTTCCGCAAATATTGCAAATTCACCCTTTAGGCTTTAATTGCTTGGTTTTAATTTTATTTATAATGTAACTAATATATGAATATTTAGTATATAATCCGCTTTAAAAGTACATCATTGTTTCGAAAACAAATATTACTCGAGTATATTGTATTTCTGCATAATGTCTTATCACCAAATTAATATAGAATTAAATCTCCTTTCTTAGATAAACGAGAAAAGAGAAATTTGGAGAAAATACTAGATCTCTACTTGTTATTAGACAAATATGTCAGACTTATACACAATTTGCGAGGCTAATAATTGTACTCAAAACAATGTCGTTTTCGTTGTCACCTTCACTATCTTCTCTTTCGTACTAAAACACGCAGTCTACCAAGATTCGACTCCTGATGAGCATCAGCACTTTAACAAAAACCTAATCTTTAGATCTTTAAAGCAAAAAAAAGCTGAAGTCTCATCAACCCTTGTCCATAATATTCATGAATCGATAGAGGAGTTTGATAAAATGGGTAAAAATGGAAGATTCCGGAGATTAATCATCTCTTTCCGAAGATCCTTGTCCGACTCAGCGGCCGGGGCGGAAACCGTTCCGCCGTCGGAGTTCCTATGCCCCATCTCGAAGTCCTTAATGTTCGATCCTGCGGTTGTTTCCTCCGGCCAAACCTTCGAGCGTATGTCGGTTCAGGTGTGCAAAGATTTGGGTTTCACGCCCACTTTACCCGACGGCTCCACTCCTGATTTCTCGACTGTGATACCGAATTTAGCACTCAAGTCCACCATTCTCAACTGGTGCTCGAAATCTGGGTCGGGCCTGCGACCCAGCCCGCCTAGCTATTCGGACATCGAGTCCGTTGTCTGTTCTATGACGGGCTCCTCTGCTTCTGCTAAAAGTGCCGACTGCGCCAAGGTTCGGGCTTCGGAAAGGGAGGAGCTGCTGCAGGGGGTGGCGGAAAGAACTCAGGTTTTGTTCTCAAATACTACATCTGACTTGAATCCTCGCAATTTGTACTGTTCTTCCAGCTCCGAAGAATCCGTGATCGCGAATTCGACGCCTTTTTTGGCTTTCGCCACTCGCCCCACATGCTTTTCGTATTCTTCCTCGCCTTCTACTTCGTCGGAATTCGTAGTTGATGAAGGTTCTTCGAATTACGTTTCTGCTCTGTCTTCGAATTCATCTCCAGGGGAAGACGAGAGCTTTGTGAGCAAGCTGCAGAGTTTGGATGTTTACGAGCAAGAACAAGCTGTGATTCTATTGAGAAAAACAACGAGAACCAATGAAGAAGCCAGGGCCACGCTATGCACGGAGAGGTTGTTGTTTGCTCTGAAGAATGTGTTGGTTTCGAGGTATGCTGCGGTGCAGACCAACGCCGCGGCTTGTGTGGTGAATCTTTCGATCGAAAAGGGCAATAAGATCAAGATTGTTAGAGCTGGGATAGTTCCTTTGTTGATTGATTTGTTGAGGAATGGCTTCGATGAGTCAAAGGAACATGCTGCGGGGGCGATGTTTAGTTTAGCGATTGAGGATGAGAACAGGACAGCAATGGGGGTTCTCGGCTCATTGCAGCCGTTGATTCATGCCCTGAGGTCCGGGAGCCGGCCCTGCCGGCTCGACTCGGCTTTGGCTTTGTACCACTTGACTTTAGTGCAGAGTAATCGAGTGAAGGTGGTTAGGCTTGGGGCTACGGGGGCTTTCTTGGGGCTATTGAAGGATACAGAGGTGGCCGCGCGGGTAGTGCTGATTGTGTGTAACCTGGCAGCTAGCGATGAGGGCCGGGCGGCCTTGCTGGATGCTGGGGCCGTGCGTGTCTTGGCGGATGTGTTGGGAAGTGGGAAAGAACTTGCCTCTGAGTCGACTAGGGAGAATTGTGTGGCCGCATTGCACTCGTTGAGTCTTGGAAGTTTGCGGTTTAAGAGCTTGGCTCGAGAGGCGGGCTTGGAGGAGGTGTTGCTAGAAGTGGCTGAGGCCAGGAGCGAACGGGCGAGGGAGAAAGCGAGGCGGATTTTGGAGGGCTTGCGCCGGCAAGAGGACGAGGCGGAGGAGGAGGTCGACTGGGAGGTGGTGATGAAGCGTGGGGTGAGCGGAATGAGATACCGAGCCGGGCTGCGTTCCTGTCCCAACTCAAATTAGTTGTGAGCTCTTGTGATTATGAAAAATGAAAATCGTGTAATTAGTCAATGAAGCATGCCAATATTCATGGCCTACTTTATTGTGATGAGAAGGTTTTTTTTATTTATTGGTGCCTTAGGCTTCGTTTCTTGTTTTTGTAATAATTACATATGATAGTTTTTATGTATAAAGAGGCTCTTACCAATTATCATCCTCTCTAAACCAGTTAAATTTTCATTTCAATCTATTCATATCTTTAACAAAACAAAATATAATGGAAAAATATTTAAGTACATCTAAAAAACCTGTGATTGCCCTTTTCCTACTCTTACTATCCAAGCTTCTTATCTGTTCCCTATTCAACTATCAGCTTCCAATATTAGAAATCATAATTATTGATATCTACCTTAATTCTATACATAGGAATCGAACCCGCCACCCCCACCCCACTCCCACATGGTAGCGATCCAATGCTACAAAATGATTTCAACTTGTATAAGATAAGCATTCCCTCGTCACACATCTGTTTGGACGTAGCTCGCAATCTGGAGAGCTTAAATATTGCTCAAATTCCTGCAGTCATGGCATACCTTTTTGATCCCATTCGTATTTTGATTGAAGAAAGAATGTCAGATTGAGCTCTCTTTGTAAGCGATATCGAACTGTGCTTATTATATATACTTTAAATCATAATTATTGATATCGGCCTTTGAAATTGTATATAAAAAAAGTCAAGGGTACACACGCTTTGCGTCGAGAATCACTAGTAAAAATCATGTATTATGTCTACGTTGGATACCTAACAATCGGATATATTTCTTTTTTCCCATGAAATGCTAAATAAAATTAGTTAAAATAAAGTGCTTTTTTTCTTAAAATTAAAAGGTGTCTGGTTTGACTTTTCAAATTAAAAATGTTTAAAAGTTCAAAGTCAGTATAGATTCCTCTCCCTTTCATGTTATTTCTGTAAAAAAAAAATACTTTTTTATCTTAGACTCTTCCATCTTATCACAAAGGAGTATGTTTAGTAGAAATTTAACATGAAACACAGAGAAGACTTGAGATAATTCTTCCAAGTTAAGCCAGCCAACTAGAGTCATAATTAATAATGGAGGAGTTTGAATTAGAGCCTACTGTTCTTGATCTCAAATCTATATTTTATACATGTCAAATATTGATGCTTTGAACTTTGATTAGGATGCTTCTAATCTTCATCATTTTTAATCTTTTGCGGAAAAAAATTATAAATCAATTGACCATTTTTTATTGGGTAAATTGAGAAACAGCTTAATAAGCAAAGTTTTTTTCGAACATACAAAGTGAAGGGAGAAAAACTGTAAATCCCCTTACGTGCCCTTGTACTTACGAAGATCGGACACAAAATTCCATATTGACCATAAATCATTAGGATTTTAATTTTCTACACATGAATAGGCCAAAAAATAAATTAAACACTGAATTAAAATTATATAATTTTAATTCTCGCTTGAAAGAATGGTGGGACTACCAAATCGAGAATCTTGGCAGCCTATATCATCTCGGACGATTAAAGATAGACTTGGTACTCCAACGTGTGAAGTTGAAGCATTGGAGGGCTCATTTGAACAACTTCCCTAGCCTTAGGTGATTAAAGAAATGTAGACATATTTGCAAACAGCCGGGGGTGAAACTAAGATTATTTAGTTAGGAAGCTGGATAAATAATTGACTGTGTGAGTTAGGATAAACAAATATAGTATATCTATAAGGGTTGTGTTAGACTGGACTTCGAGTTGGTGTACTAAGATAAACAAAAATCCAATATTATATATAGATATACACACATATATAATATACCTATAAGGGACTAGACTGAACTGAAGTCTGATCTAGCCCACCTCTTGAACCCCCGGCAAACAGCTGATATTTTCACCAAGCCCTTACATGACACTCTTATGCAATTGTTATTTCTTTCTGTAGTGATATCGGATAACCAATATCTCAGTGCAGTCATTCTCAAACGTTGTCTATTGTCTCAATCAGTTTACTAAGTGGTTACGTGAGCTTTACCGCTCCGAGAAATTTAATGGCGCGAAGAATCTCTTACGGCATGAAAGTTTGTAAAGATTCTATTCTTTGAGTCAGGAAATGGAATACTAAGGGAGCAACTGAGCTATGGGAATGATGGTTTTCGAGAAGAGCCATTCAAGTGTTGTACCCGCCACTTGAATCACTAGAATCTGATCTGCCTGCCTTTCTTTCAACTACTAATATATTTGATAACTGGTACTGTGTTTATTTGAGAGTTTAGGATCATAAGCAACTGATGACTTATTGGTTTGGCTTGTTATTTGGTAAATTTTGTTAGCAATCGAAGTTCTGGCGTGTTTTGTGTTTAAGGTTTTGGGTACCCTGAGTTGTGATTAGAGACGTTTTTTATTAATTTGTTTTTTGGTTATGAAGCTCATTTATTCGCCAAATTCGATATTTATGGAAGAACTCTACTTATTGAAGACCTTCAAACTCTTTCCGGGCTGTGGAATTTGGTGATTACTGAGGAACTGCTGCAGAGAATTCCAAACATCAAGAAAATCGACGTTGAATACGAATCTTGTTACCTGAAGAAATGGTCAGACTTACTAACTTGAGAATCTTGGCAGCCTACACCAACTCAAAACATTGAAGATAAGTGTGCTTCCATGCTTAGGGGTCCTTATAAACTTTGTTTAACCCCTCTGAGGTTCGAGTTTTGGTTTCCCTATCTCCCTCAAAACTCTGATTCTAGGCAGGGTTGGAATCCATGACATGATCTGGCAATCATAGGTTCATTACCAAATCTTGAGTTTCTAAACCTAATCGATTACCTCGCCTTACGACAGTGTGGGACATGACGATAATAAAATGTTAAGATTGCCGAATAAAAATAATCAACAAGAATATAATACATTTACGTGGTTCACCCATAATATAAGCTATGTCCATGGAGCTACTACAGATCTTCGATATAGAGAGAAATTTGACAAGTATATATTGTTGACTATTCAACTGCAATAATATAGCAGTTGAATATTGAGAATTTCGCAAACGAAAGTTGGCAGTGTGAAGCAATAAATGTACGCGTTCCTTTCTTTGTAAATTGGTGTGCAAGGGGCTCTATAAATATAACCCCCGTCGTTTTGTAATATTTGTAAGATGAGTTTCTCTTGTATTAAGAGTGTATGTCTTGTTTTAACATAATGAGTTGATGTAATTATCTAAATATTATAATGATATTTTTCATCTTTCCCATGGTTTATACCTAATAATTCTGTATGGGTTTTTTACGTAAAAATTTCAGTGTCCATTGTATTCCCCAATTTAATATTTCTATCTCCAGGTACCCCAACTGTGGCCAATAAGTGATATCAAAGTCTGGTGAAATTTTTTTCTGAAATTTTTGAGTATGCTCTGTGGTTGCAGCCTTGACTGATCTTCCACTCAGAAAAGAGTTTTTGATATTTTATTAAGGCAAGATGTCTGGAGTTGACGGAGCCGGATCCGGAATCAACAAGTTCGACGGTACAAATTTTGCTTTCTGGCGATTATAGATTAAAGATTATCCGTAAAGCAAGAAGCTGCATCAACCTCTATCGGGAAGAAAACCGGAAAAGATGGAGGATGATGAGTGGGAGCTTCTTGACCGACAAATGTTAGGTGTTATTCGATTAACCCTAACAAATAACGTGCCTCATAAAGTGGCGGAGGCACAAACCACGGAGGAGATGATGTTCATTTTATCAGATAAGTACGAGAAGCCATCAGCAAATAACAAAGTACATCTGATAAAAAAATTTATTCAATTAAAAATGGAAGAAGGTGCTTCAGTGGCAGCTCATATCAATGAGTTCAACACGATTGTTTCTCAGTTAACATCGATTGAAATTAATTTTTATGATGAAATTCGTGCACTTATTCTTTTGGCGTCTTTACCAAATTCTTGGGAGCCGATGCGGGTAGCAGTTATCAATTCTATTGGTAAAAAAAGCTGCAATTCAATGATGTCCGAGATCAAATCCTCGCTGAAAAAGTTCGCAGGATAGATTATGGTGAAGGAACATCATCAAGATCTGCCCTAAATATTGATAATAGAGGACGAGGCAGGAGTGTGGAAAAGAATTCTAACCGATGGTGCGGCAGATCCAAGTCAAGAAATGGAAAAGACAAAATAATTTTGAAAATAAATTAAAGTGTTGGAGCTGCGGTGGAACTGGTCACCTGAAAAAGAACTGCAAATCAACTAAGAACAATGCAAATGCTATCACTGAGGAGGTGCATGATGCTCTATTGCTATCAACCGAAAGTCCAGTTGATTCTTGGGTCATGGACTCAGGAGCTTCATTTCATACCACTGGTAATCGCGATGTTTTCAATATACATTGCTGGCGATTATTGAAAAGTTTTTCTAGCAGATGGAAAGCCTTTGGAAATAGTTGGTATGGGTGACATCCATTTGCAAATGTCAAATGGATCTGTCTGGAAAATCAACAAAGTAAGGCGTGTTCCAAGACTGACACGAAATCTTCTCTCAGTGGGATAGCTTGATGACGAAGGCCATAATGTGACCTTTCGTGATGGCTCCTGGAAAGTGAGCAAAGGAGTCATGATTGTTGCTCGAGGAAATAAAACTGTTCATGCTCGAGGAAATAAAACTGGAACACTTTATATGATTTGTAGTTGTAGAGCCACACTAGTAGCTCTGGATGCTGGAGCTAATTCGAGACTATGGCACTGCAGACTTGGACATATGAGTGAGAAGGGAATGAAGATATTGATGTCAAATGGGAAACTATCGGAACTAAAGTCTGTTGAACACAAACTGTGTGAAAGCTGTATCTTTGGAAAACAAAGAAAAGTGAGTTTCTCAAAAGGCGGTAGAGAACCAAAAGCAACAAAGTTGGAGCTGGTTCATACTGATGTATGGGGTCCATCTCCTGTACCATCCCTCGGAGACTCAAGATACTATGTCACATTCATTGATGATTCGAGCAGAAACGTTTGGGTTTATTTTCTGAAAAATAAGTCCGATGTTTATAAGACATTTAAAATGTGGAAATCCATGGTTGAAAACTAGACCAACTTAAAGGTGAAATGCTTACGATCTGATAACGGTAGAGAATATGAAGATGATGAGTTCAAGAAGTATTGTGCACACAACGGGATCAAGATGGAGAAAACCATTCCTGGTACACCCCAACAGAATGGTGTGGCTGAAAGGAAACGTGCCAGGAGCATGAGATTGCACGCTAGATTGCCAATGAGTTCAAGAAGTATTGTGCACACAACGGGATCAAGATGGAGAAAACCATTCCTGGTACACCCCAACAGAATGGTGTGGCTGAAAGGAAACGTGCCAGGAGCATGAGATTGCACGCTAGATTGCCAAAATCATTTTGGGCTGATGCAGTTAACACTGCAGCATTTCTGATCAATAGAGGACTTCGGTACCGCTTTTTCAAAATCCAGAGGAGGTGTGGAGCGGAAAAGAAGTAAACCTTTCATTCTTGAAAGTGTTTGGTTGTTTATCCTATGTTCATATTGATTCAGCCAGCTGTTCAAATACTTAATCCGAAATCAAAGAGATGTTTCTTTATTGGTTATGGAGATAATGATTTTGGCTATCGTTTTTGGGATGACCAAAATAGGAAAATCATTCGGAGTAGGGATGTGATATTCAATGAGCAGGTACTATAGAAGGATAGGTCACACATTGGAGCTGAAGATGAATGTCCTAAAGTCAAGAAGGCAAATGAAGTACCATTGATAGATATTCCCGTGAATGAACCTGAAAGTAGCCAGAAAGATGAAGAAACAACTGCACAAGAAGTAGACCCACAAACTCCGGAGATTGAACTCAGAAGATTTTCAAGAACAATCAGACCACCTGAGAGGTACTCCCCTGCACTTCATTATATTTTGCTAACTGACAAAGGTTAACCGGAGACCTATGAAGAGGCAATACTGATGATTAAATCAAGTGGGAGTTAGCCATGGAAGATGAGATGGATTCCCTGTCATCCAATCAGACTTGGGAGCTGACAGAGCTTCCAGAAGGTATGAAAGCATTACACAACAAGTGGGTGTACTGATTAAAAGAAGAACTGTTGAGTTAAGCGTGCAAGGGTGAGAACAGTACTGGGATGGGTGACCTTATGGGAAGTTCTCGTACGTCAAGCTGCTGACGTTGCACCTCTTGATCTGGTTGGCCATGTGGGTTGTAAAAGTGTGATGCGAGATCTTAACGGGTAATATTATCTCTGCTGGGGATAGGGCCGGCGGTAGGGGAAGGGTAAGACTGATCTCTAAGGGAACTGAGACAGCACCAACAGTTAGACACGCACCTCCCCTGACTCATGGGCCTAACAGCCCGACCCTAATGCACATAATAGGTGCACTCTATGCTGCCACATTATAAGAAAATAAAGTTGCACCTTGGCTAACAGCTATAGCTTTTGGCCTAGTGGTAAGCGTTTGATCCTACCAATTGGTATCAGAGCGAGGTCAGGGGTTCGAGTCTCCCAAGAAGCATTTTATATACTTCTTGCGGGGGGGGGGATTGTTGAGTTAAGCGGGCAAGGGTGAGAACAGTACTGGGATGGGTGACCTTCTGAAAAGTTCTCGTACGTCAAGCTGCTGACGTTGCGCCGCTTGATCTGGTTGGCCATGTGGACTGTAAAAGTGTGATGCCAGATCTTAACGGGTAATACTATTTCTGCTGGGGATAGGACCGACGGTAGAAGAAGGGTAAGACTGATCTCTAAGTGAATTGGGACAGCACCAGCAGTTAGACACGCACCTCCCCTGACTCATGAGCCTAACAGCCCAATCCTAATGCACATAATAGGTGCATTCTACGCTGTCACACTATAAGGAAATAAAGTTGCATCTTGGCTAACAGCTATAGCTTTTGGCCTAGTGGTAAGCGTTTGATCCTAACAATTGGTATGAAGAACATGATGGTACCAAATGGTACAAGGCAAGACTTGTTGTAAAATGCTTTCAACAAGGGGAAGGTATTGATTACACCGAGGTTTTCTCTCCAGTAGTGAAGTTGACTACTATCAGAACTGTACTTGGATTAGTGGCAAAAGAAAATTTACACCTGGAGAAATTAGATGTAAAGACGGCATTTCTTCATGGTGATCTGGATGAAGAAATTTATATGAAGCAGCCACAAGGATTTGAAGTAAGAGAAAAGGAGAAAATGGTGTGCAAACTGATTTCTTGAGATGTCAGGCTGATCACTGTTGTTATGTTAAGAAGCTTGACGGTTCATATATCATTCTACTGTTATATGTAGATGATATGTTGATAGCAGGATCTTGTCGGGAGGAGATTGACAAATTGAAGAAATAGCTATCAAAGAAATTTGCTATGAAGGATCTGGGTTCCGCAAAACAAATCTTTGGAATGAGGATCTTAAGAGATCGGGTAAATGGAATCTTGAAGTTATCTCAAGAAGAGTACGTGAAAAAGGTTGTTAACAGATTCAATATGACTGAAGCTAAACCAGTGAGTACTCCTTTGGCTAGTCACTTCAAACTAACCAAAGCACAATTACCCTCGACGAAGCAGGAGCAGGATTATATGAACAAGGTTCCTTATGTTTCTGCTGTCGGAAGACTCATGTATGCAATGGTGTGTACAAGACCAGACATAGCACATGCAGTGGAAGTTGCGAGCAGATTTATGAGCAATCCAGGAAAACAACACTGGGAAGCAGTTAAATGGATTCTAGATACTTGAAAGGTAATGCTGGTTTATCTATGTGCTTCAGGAGGTCGAATCGGGACTTACAAGAATTTGTCGATGCTGATATGGGTGGTGACCTAGATGGCAGAAAAAGTACTACTGGATATGTGTTCACATTGGCTGGTACAGCTGTAAGTTGGGTGTCAAAGTTGCAAAGGATTGTTGCACTATCGACTACTGAAGCAAAGTACGTTGCAGTGACGGAATCTAGCAAAGAGATGATTTGGTTGCAATCATATCTTGAGAAATTGGGTCAAACGTTTGAGAGTAGCATATTACACTGTGATAATCAGATTGCTATTCATTTGGCCAAGAATCTTGTGTATCATGCTAGGACGAAGCATATACAAGTACGGTACCATTTCATTAGATCGGTTTTGGAAGATGGAATCTTGGTGCTTGAAAAGATTCCTGGAAATAAAAATCCAGCTGAAATGCTCACGAAGACTGTGACCATTGACAAACTGAAGTTGTGTTCAACTTCAGTTGGAATCCTAGTGTAGAGGAGAACTACGAGCTACTGTATTGATGGTGTGAAGACATGATTGAGATCAAGTCTTCAAGTGGAAGATTGTTGACTATTCAACTGCAATAAATGCAACAGTTGAATGTTGAGAATTTGGCAAACGAAATTGGCAGTGTGAAGCAATAAATGTACGCGTTCCTTTCATTGTAAATTGGTGTGCAAGGGACTCTATAAATAGAGCCCCCGTCTTTCAGTAGAAACATGCCAAAACAGAGAGAATATATATATAACTATATATATATTGTGAGTATATTTTGAGTGAGTTTGAGAAATAATTTCTCGGTTTATACTTGAGTTGGGATAGTGAGAAATTGAGGGTTGTTGTACACTCGGTGTAAATTTCTCTCAATAAAATATTTGCAGTAACTCCGTGGACGTAACCCGAATATTATGATTCAAATGGTGAGAAAAGAGAGATTAGAGCATGCATTTTTGGAGAATTTACAATGCTACGCGATACCGAGACGGAGGACTAGAGTCGGGACGATCAAACCTTGAATCCTCACCAAAATTTTGATGAAACTCGTGCACCAAGGGGGAGGGGGAGGCGACGTGAATGAGGGAGAGGGAGGGAGGAGTTAGAGTTTAAAAAATCTTGGGTTGAAAGAAATGAGTGATGTCTCAAATGACCCCTCCAATGTTTTAATTAGGAAAATAAGGGAGTTTTCCTATACTAACCCCTCACTAATTAAAAATATTAAATAAAACTCTAAACTTAAGCTTTGAATCTTCAATTTTCGTAATATAAAGTCTCCTAATTTTTAAAATATAGTAAAGTTCATTAAAAAACAGCCCGTATAGGTGAAAAACTCCCATCGACAAATATACATAAAAATCTCATTTTTTCGTAAAGGGCTGCCTAAAATAATAAATTTTAGCTCTTAAAAATATGAGGGCTTAAAAATTTCAAATAATTTTCATCTCGGTCGTGCTAAAAAATGTCATGCACATCATAAAACATTAAAACTATCTAATCACCTAAAATGACATATAATTTTCTAAAAATCATTTTCCCCCTAGTCATGCACTTATTCTCACGTAATCAGGATTTCGGGGCGTTACAACCATTAAGCCCAAGCCTAGCTATCTTTCCATCTGAGCTATTCAATCTCGAGTACAAATCTCAGTCGCCCAGTCCCTATATATATTGTGGTTGTCGGCCGCTGATGACGCATAACTCTAACCCCTTCCTCTCTCTTGAAACCCTAATCTCGTCCACGTCTCTTAGTGATATCTGATCCTTCCTCCTGTTCTCTGAGTGTTCTTCGGGTGGGTTCTTCATGAGATGTATGTGAGAGAACTCCGATCTCTTCTTGGCTGGAACACTAGTTCAGTTTTGTGAGGCTCTCTGCTCACAATTAATCTTCTAATCTTAATCAATGGGTTATTAATATAACCTAAACAAGTTTAACAATCTAATCTGGTTTATATATATAATGTACTAAAAAAAAATTTTCAACCAGCAGAAGCGTAAGTCAGCAGAAGCATAATAAATTCAGCTGGTAGCGTAAACATGATTCATTTACACAAATACTTCAAAGTTTACAGCGGTTACAAGCTAGGTTAACTAGTATACGATTAAGTCTTATATACAAAACCAGACGTAAGCAACTTAAGACCAGTCGTCCAAACATCTAGACTATCAGCTGGTGTTTCATCTTCTTGCTGCTGATCTAGCATCTAGGTAGTATCTCTCGCTACCCGTAGTTGCTTCCCACTAGTTCTTTCTTCCTGTTGTCATGCACACATACAAAACAAAACAACAGCCGGATAAACTCCGATGAGAATCATCTCAATATAATCAGCAGGTACGCATAATACCAATAAAATGCATAACAGTGTATCAACTGTAATTAAATGCAATGACATGAAATGATTCTAGTTCTCCTCTTCAATCTCAGAATTGATTCCATATCAGTTCGACGCCATCAAGATTCGTATCCGATCTTGACATGAATATTCATCTATCGAAACCATCTCCGGCTTCGAAAATCAGGCCAACTCAGTCCTGGGCATTAGAATCAATTCAAGTCTCTTCAATATGCAAACTCATGCAAATATAAAAGATCCACTACCTGTGATGGGTCGACACACACATAATTCAAGTTCTAAATCAAGAACAGTAATCATATATGTATGTGATTTCAGCGGAATACTCAAGAAATATCATTCTCGAGTAATCTAGTTCCTGACTCTTCTGTCAGATTATACCTTTGTTTCTCTGTTCTCAAAATGCTTCAGTTAACGTTCTTACACTCTGTTCTTCACTTCCGAAGATTCTTGCAAGATCAAAGGTCGATAACTGAAATCCAGATGTTCACAGCATTTCAAATTCACTCTTATTTATAGACAACGATCTCTGTATTTCTTGCAGCATTTCCAACGTATTCAATTCGAGTTCCACGTGTCATGCTGAGTATTCAAACAAGATATACTCCCACCGCTTCGAAGGTGGATAACGATAAACAGATTCCTCAACTGCTGTTGATCGTCCTCAGTCGCTGTTCGAATATCGTTGTTCTTCAGCAGACGCAAGAATCAGCTGTTATAGTAACCAGTCGCAACATAAATCCAGTCGCAACATCAATCCAGTCGCAACATTTCAAAACTCAAAAAGATGTCGTTATAACTAATTCCAACGACGTCGTTACATATCCTCAGCTGGCACTACCTCTAACCAGCAGCTGATCGCTTTCTTATTCCAACGGCTGATTTCGCAACAATAGTCGAAACGGTATCGTATCAACATCTCCTGTTTATAATTAAAACGGTGTCGCATTGATCCCTCGACTGGATAACCAGCAGATACCAAAATCTCTCGACTGATTTCCAATTCCTCGTCTGGTCGCTAAACGACATCGCATCAAGTCTCATAGTCATAAGTCAAAACGCTGTCGTATTATTCTCTCAGCTGGAACTATTTTCCCCTCGACTGGTTGCGTTAAATATCAAAACGACGACGTCGTACCTACGTCATCATCAACCAGTCGATACACTATCAACCAGCAGGTATACATCAAAACCAGCAGGTATATATAAATCAGCAGATGCGTAAGAAACTCTTGCTGCTGATTTCTCGTGCGTAACAGTAACTAACACGTGGCGCTCTCTCATTAACTCTTGTATTCTCGCGTTTGCTTCCAGCTGAAATCAACACTAACGCTGCAACTGAATTTCACAATTCCACCAGTCGTGAGCTACAGTAACCTGCTGCTGATTTTATCAAATCGCTTCGCCTGGTTACTTCGTCTGGTTCTCACACTTAGCGCGATTTAACGATACACAGTTCCTGAATCATTCAACACTTCCAGAAGAAATCCGAGCTCATAATTAAACTTCATCACTTCGTAATTGTTGGAACGTTAAATTAATCATCTTCTTAATGATTCTGGGCATTACAAGTTTCTTTGAAGGATTGGTTCTCGAGGGACTTAGGGTTTTAGTGGGTCAGTGGGTTTGCTGGGGTTGCTCCACTGAGCAGCTGGGTTGACTTATGAGAGCTCCCTGAGTGAATTCTCTATCCTTGAGTGAATTCTCTCTTTTGTGCCCTTGTACCGTGTCCCGATGAAGCTTTGAATTCCTTTGGGATTCTGATATTCGGTGTAGATCCGATACTTGTGCTTTGTTGTCTTTGTGATACAGGATCATAACAAAGATTATATTGATATGAGATTTAATTCCATTTTTCCAACATTTCATGTTTGATATCTAATCATGGGTCCATGATAATATGGATTATTACTTTTATATATCTCCAAGGGTTGCGTGTTTGTATAATCTTTTTTATAAATAATTTGGTTAATACTCAAGTACAAGTAATTATTAAAAAAATTAACGAACGACCCTAATGCAACTAAATTTATTACATTTTTATGGTTCATACCATAATTACAAAACTAATGAACAACTAAACTGCAATTTGAAATTATATAATTTTTTATTAAAATTATATATTAATTTTAATGTATACTGCCAATTAAGCAAGAACTATATAGAAGGAAAAGGATAATTCCTTGTAGGTATTAATTGTTTGTACTAACTTCATTTTAGTCACATGTTATACTGATCTCATTTGAGTCACTTGGCAACTATTAATCCCAAGTATGGAGGAAAGACTCGAAGATCGAACGAGCAACATGAGATGACTTTGAGAGGATTTGTCGAAGATGTGAAGTATCATAGTATACATTCTTGACCATGAAGAATAACATTGTTTGGATAGATAACTAGGAGTCCAACTAAAGTTGAACATAAGTTCAGTTTGTCAATGGTAACAGTCGCTATGAGCATATCAACTGGATTGTTACTTCAAGGAATCTTTTCAAGCATCAAGATTCTATCTTTCAATACTAATATGATGAATGGTACCGTTGCTGTATATGCTTCGTCCTTGCATGATACACATTATTCTTGGTCAAATGAAAGCACTTTGACTATCACACTGTAATGTGCTATCCTCGAACTTTGGACCCAATTCCTCAAGAAATGATTGCAACCAAATCATTTCTTTGCTAGCTTCTGTCACTGCGCCGTACTCTACCTCAGTAGTCGACATTGCAACAATTCTTTGCAACTTATACACCCAGTTTTTCCTGTTTCATCGATACTGGTTGTGCTTTGGTTAGTTTGAAGTGAGTAGCCAAAGGTGTACTAATTGGTTTAGCTTCTGTCATATTAAATCTACTAACCACCTTTTTTCATGTACTCTTCTTGAGATAACTTCAAGATTCATTTAGCCGATCTATGAAGATCCTCATACCAAGGATTTGCTTTGCATCACCAAAATCATTCATAACAAATTTCGCTATTTCTTCAAAATGTATCAATGACCTACTGACAAGACCCTTCTATCAACATATCATCTACATATAGAAGTAGAATGATATACAAGCCATCAAGCTTCTTAAAATAATAACATCGATCAGCCAGACATCTCATAAATCATTTGTGCTCATGAATCATCAAACATCTCTTTGGTTTCGGATCTAGTTTTATTCTACGGGCTGAATCGATTTGAACATAGGATAGACAATCAAACATTTTCAAAAAAGAAATATTTACTTCTTTGCTGCTTCACAACTCCTCTGGTATTCTAAAATTAAGGATCAGAAATGCTATAGTGTTAACTGCATCAGTCCAAAATGATCGACATCCCAACGTGCAATCTCATGCACGTTCATGGAGGGTTTTTTTTTATTCTTTCAGCCACACCATTTTGTTGGGGTGTACCGGGAATGGTTTCTCCATCTTAATCCCATTTTGTGCACAATAATTCTAAAACTCATAATCTTCATATTCTTCATTATTATCATATTATAAGCACTTCACTTTCAAGTTTGTCTCATTTTCGACCATGGCTCACCTTTTAAAGGCTTATAAACATCTGATTATTTTTCAAAAAATAAACTCAAACTTTTTCTGCTTGAATCATCTATAAATATGGCATAGTATTTTGAGCCTCCAAAGGATGATCATGAGATGGACCCCATATGTCAGTACGAACCAGCTCCAACTTTGCTATTTTTGGTTCTCTACCGCCTTTTGAAAAACTTGTTTTTCTTTGTTTTTAAAGATATAGCTTTCACACAGTTTGTGTACAACACTTTAATTCCGGTAGGTTCCCATTTAACACTAGCATCTTCAATCCATTCTCACTCACATGTCCAAGTATAAAGCGCCATAGACTTGAATTAGCTCCAGTATCACATCTGCTATTGTGTCTCTACAACTGAAAGTCATATAAAGTGTTCCAGTTTTCTTTTCTCGAGCAACAATTATGACCCCTCTAACCATCACCAGAGGTCACATTATGGCCTTCATCATAGAGTTGTCCCACTGAGAGAAGGTTTCATGTCAGTCTTGGAACATGCTTTACTTTGTTCATTTTTCAGACGAATCCATTTGATATTTTCAAATGCATGTCACCGATACCAACTATTTTCAAAGGTTTTCAACAAGGTAGGAAATCTTTTCCGTAATCGATATCAATGTAATTATCAAACTCCTAATTCCATGACCTAAGAATCAACTGGTTTTTCCACTGACAGTAATAGTTCATGCACCTCCTCGAAAATAGCATTGACGTTGTTCTTTGGTGATTTGCAGTTTTTTTAGGTGAAAAGTTTCACCACAACTCCAACACTTTAACTTCTTTTCAAAATTATTTTTGTCATTTCCATTTCTTGACTTTGATCGCCATCGGTTAAAATTCTTTTCTACACTTATGTCATGTCCTCTATTATCAAGATTTAGAGCAGATCTCGATTATGTTTCTTCACCCAAACCTATCATGTGAACTTTTAGTGTTGCTTGCATTAATATCTTATATATGTAAAGCAAATATATGAAAAGAATACTAGTAACCGGTTCAGTAGGCCACTTGAGGGAGCCCATTTATCAAAGACTTTGGTTCAACATTATCATGACGGTGTAAGTTTTATTGGAAAATAAAATTTGTTTTCATAATTTATATGATAATTAACTTGTTGTATATGTTAAGGCTAATCCTATGACAGGAGAGCTTCCAAGTGTGATCGACACTTTCGAGTAACATTTTCATAGAGGAGGACAATAGAAGAATGATTGGGCTGCACAAAAACATGTAAGTGTGTTTTATTATTATAATACTTGTTGAGCAATCATTTTAAGATTTCATTTAAATAAATTGATAGTGATCCAATCGTGTGTTTGTTAACAAAAAAGTTTTTGATTAGAAACACGGAGGGGAAAATGATCAATATGAAACATGATATCATTATCTGCATGACATATAAAAGAATAAGGTGATGAGCTAACATGGCATGTATTAATGATAAATTGAAACAAATGATATGACAGAGATACAAATTCAACTCCCTTATATAAATATTGTATAGTTTTTTGAAGTTTGATAGATAGATTTAGTGTTGTGCTTCATATACATATGTTGAAATTTAACAATTGTATAATCTTTTGAAGTTTGATAGATGGATTTGGTGATGAGATACATGTACATATGCCGTGAAGATTGATAAATGGATTTAGTCTTTATACCATGCATGCAAATGGATTTAGTCTTTATACCATGCATGCAGAATGTCTTTATCCTTTGAGAAATATATATATGAATTCTTTACTGGACTAAATATTTTATTTAATGATATGCTTATAAATATTCTTTATGAAGATTTTGTGTTGGCTTGTTCAAAAGTTAAAGAATGTTGATGCTTATGATATAAAGTTTTTTTTAAAATCTAATAGATAACAAGAAGTTTAATATAATTAGAAACCAGAAAAGTTATTTGTTATTAGATTCAAGCTTTATCTCATGAACTTATTCATAATGTTTATTTAAGATATCCATTATTTTACATAGTAATATTCATTTTTTTAAGGCTCAAATGATTGAGCGTCGATCGACTCAATTGGAAAGTGAAGTGTCTGTCTCCGCTATTGATAATACGCATCAGCCGAAGGATGTCGATATCATGACACAAATTTTAGGGTCACGCTCTCACTATGTCGAGGGTTTAGGTCCATTACCTAAACTATTTGTAGTGGGTGGTTCCAGAGCAACAAACCTTTGGGCAAAATTGTCATGATAATAGTGAAAAAATTTCAACTATGCAAAAAACAATTGATGAGCAGAAATAAATTATAGATGAGCAGCACAAAAAATTTGAGGCATTATTGCAACAGTTTCAACAAGTCATTCCCGACTCTTTCCATGCTCCACCTACATGATCATCGATTCAATCTCCTCCACCACCTCCCCCACCTCCAGCATCAACTAAGTATATTTTTTGTTTTACATCATTATGTATTTAATGAATATCGTACCACTTATGTTCTTTTAGATAATACTTGAATAGCTTTTTTGTGGATTGGAAAATTTTGAGTTATTATTATTAAATTGACCTTTTATAGATTTTTAATTTATTTCGTTAAATGTTTAATATATTGGCGACACGTTTAATGTGTTGCTAAATAATTGAATATTAGTATTAAAAGTAGAATATATATATATATATATTCTACGACACAATAATAGCATCGGGAAATGTCAACAAGCTTGGCGATGCACTGGACAGACGTCGCCAATTGTTAAAATTATTTGCGACACATAACGTATAGTGTCGCCGAAGGTCAAAGAGACATTTACCAGCTAAGCAGTGGCGGCGCAATGCCTCGACGCATTTCTGTGTCGCCAAATATTCAGCGACGTTGTTTTGATATATATGACGATGTACTTTGGCATCGTCAAATGCTAAATTTCTTGTAGCTCGGTCGTGATCTATAATTAATCATGTAATTAATGTGGTTGCTTCTGTGTTGCTAACATGCTTTGGTATTTTTAACCAAAAGTGAAAGAAACCAAGTACTTGCCTACTTTCTGTCCCGTCTCACATAGTAGCAGTGACCATGGCTTTAGTGTCTCACTTATCTTTTTACAATAATATTTAATAATATAAAAAAGAAAAAGAAATGAGAAATTTAACATATATGTTAATTTAAAAAAAAAAAGAAAAAATACGTGGAGATCATTGATGACTAAAAATAACTAAACATGAAGATCGAAGACGATGAAAGTATAACTAAATCTCCAAGAAAAAGAGAAAATAAGGAATAAAGTAAAAAAAAAGTGAAGTCATAAAATTAAAAAAAGAAAAAGAATTTGAAACAATGCAATTATGGACAAAATTAATCATTAATATTTATTTAACACTGTTCAGTTCAAAACTTTTACTATGAATATTATTTAATTGAACTGTCCATAAAAGAGCATGTTTTATGTGGGTAGTATGTACTAGTTAAACAAAAATTGGAAGACTCTCCTTTGATCAGAACCACTCATTTTCAATTCACGGTTTGTAAACTCCATTTTTGTATCCTGATATAAACTCCATTAAAGCTCTAGAGACTTGAAGAAGATATTGAGATGGCCTATGCAGCTGTAATCTCACTTAAGCTGACTCTTGAGCAAATCCTTCTTCACCCTTATATTTTTGTCAGACATCGTGAGATAGAACATATTGGATTCTTGCGTGAAAAACTTGAATTCTTGCAGCAGTTTTTGGATGAACATGCATCCCATGAAATCAATGAAAAGGTAACTTTTCTTGAAACAAGAATCAGAGATGCGGCATATGAAGCCGAAGATTCCATGGATCTCCATTTGAACAAGCTGTGTGATTCGGAGGAAATGATTTGGGAAATGGAAATCGAGCCTATGATGAAGCAAGTTGATTCCATATGTGCAGAGGTGACACAGATTAAGGAACAAATGGGAGTGGCGACCAGACAAAGAAGACGTTCCTTTAAGGAAGAGAAGATAAAGGCCTTAAAAGAACCTCCGAATGCTTTACATAAGGTTTCATCTAGTTCTACGAACAACTTAATGGTGGGATTCGATGAGTACCTGATGCAGATTAAGGATCAACTTACAAATCAATCATCTGGACTCGAGGTCATCTCCATTGCCGGGATGGGAGGTATAGGTAAGTCTACTTTGGCAGCACATGCTTATAATGATCCATATGTTGTACATCAGTTTGAAGTCCGTGCTTGGGTCACTGTCTCTCAATCATATAGTATAGCAGATATCTTTTCAAGAATCCTAGACTCCATGAGTATATCGCCCACGGGTGATCAATTAGGACTTAAAGTGTACCAAAACTTGAAGGGTCGAAGGTACCTCATCATACTAGATGATATTTGGGATACTTGTGCCTGGGATGCCATGAAAATGATGTTTCCAGATGACGAAACTGGAAGCCGGATCATGTTGACAACTCGGATTGCTGATGTGGCTGCGTATGCCAGCCCTTCTGGCACTCTTCATCAGATTTCTTTGCTGAGTAATGATCATAGTTGGGAGCTGTTATGTGCTAAAGTTTTTGGGAATAAACTTTGCTGCCCTCTCAGTTTACAAAACATTGGAAAGACAATTGCACAAAATTGTGGGGGACTTCCCCTCTCAGTTGTGGTGATTGGTGGATTACTCTCAAAGTTGGAGATGACACAAGAGGTGTGGCGAAACGTCGCTGATAATGTAACTTCATTTGTGTTTTCAGGCTATGATCAATGTTCGGCTATACTAAGATTAAGCTACTTCCACTTGCCTCAATATCTGAAGGCATGCTTCCTTTATACTGGAGGTTTTCCAAAAAACTATGAGATTAGTGTTTCCAAACTCACCATGATGTGGGTTGCAGAGGGCTTTTTAGGACAAGCTCATGGTCGAACCTCGGAAGAGTTGGCAGAGAAGTGCGTGTATGACCTCCTTGATAGAAGCCTGATTTTGAAGTCTCGTATGAACTCTGAGGGCAAAATCAAATCTTTCAGGATCCATGACCTCTTACTCGACTTCTGCATAGAAGAAGCAAAGCATGAGAAGTTCCTTCAAATAATAGAAAGTCCTGCACATGTACTTTCGACAAGTCCAGCAAGTTTGCGTCGTATAAGCATTCATCGAGTTGAAAAACTCGAGAACGGTCGATTTAATATCGATTCCATGTCATCCACTTCATATGTTCGCTCGCTTGTTTCTTTGGGACAATGGCCACCTTCCTCAGATTTGTTCTTGACATTCAGACTTCTTCGGGTACTACATGCTACTGATGTAGTGTTCTCTAAATTTCCATGTCAAGTTATGCAGCTTTTGAGTTTACGGTACATTGCTTTGTCTTGTTATGGGGATATACCTGCATCGATAACAAAGCTGTGGAATCTCCAAACTTTAATTTTTGTTCCACATATTGGTATGTTTGGTGAAAATTACTTACCAGTGGAAATCTGGAGCATGTCATATTTAAGGCATGTAAGGTGTTTTGGAGCTAACTTTCTTGATCCTGCTGCAGCCGAATTCGATGTTCACCGAAAACATGTAGTTCTTGCGGACCTCCAGACTCTTTCAGGGCTATGGAATTTTATGTTTACAGAGGAAATGTTGCAGAGGATTCCAAACATCAAGAATATTCACGTTTTCTATGATCATCATTGTTTGATGAAGAAAGGATGGTCGTACTACCAACTTGAGAATCTTGGCAACCTGCATCAACTAAAATCATTGAAGATATGTGTAATATCAGACCCAAGTTACTCGGTAAATTCGGCGTTCACATTTCGGTTTCCAGCGTCGCTGAAAACGTTGACTTTAGGCGGGGTTAGAATCCCATGGCATGAACTGGGAATTGTAGGGTCATTACCCAATCTTGAAGTCCTCAAACTGAAGGATGATGCCTGCGTAGGGTCGGAGTGGGAACCAAATGACGACGGGTTCCGTCGACTAAAAGTTTTGGTGCTTCAAGGATTGGAGTTGGAGCACTGGAGAGCTGAACCTGACCACTTTCCGTGCCTGGAGCGCCTCGTCATTCGATGGTGCCACAAGTTAGTCGAGATACCATCCAGGTTGGGAGAGAGCATGACACTTACCACAATTGGTTTGGACGAGTGTGAAGATTCTGTCTGGGATTCGGCAAATGAAATAAAGGAGATTCAACTAAGCTATGGAAATGATGATTTCCGGTTAGTTTTTAACGAGTATTCTCCAGGCTCTCTAGCTGTTTTCACCAAAATTGCCGAATTGACCCAAAAAGACATGAAGCCCGCACAGGAAAAGAACACAAAAAATTTACAGTTGATAAAGTCACAGCCCAACTAGAATGAAAATAGAGGCGGTAGAACGATTGCAGAACGACGTGCAACATGGCGCAGATCGTGTAATAACGGACATTGGGTAACTCCCCACTAACAGCAGGATCTGAGCAAAACAAAAGAGAGAAAAACGATCAGAGAAGGAACGACAACGATCGCTCAACACTCAGCAAAAATCTCCTCAGCAATTACTCACTCAAAATTCATAAGTTCTACTAGGATTCTCTATAGTTTTTTGCAAGTCTTATTACAACTTTCAGCATTAATTATTTATATATTTTTGTCTGTAAATTCCTATATCTTGTTGAAAATACAAGCTAAGTCAGGGTTTATTTCCATAATTTTACAGATTATTTCCTTATTTTTGGTGTCATATTAGTTTAGGAGATTAGAACTAATGATCAAATTTAGTTTTCATTTCCGTTTGATTTATTAGAAGATGCAGGGTTATGAAAAACGCAGCAGATAGTTCTGAGTCCTCACAGACAGGTACTAAGTATTTGAATCATTTCAACTACATTTTTCAAACTATGTATCTCACACAAACACACAGACACAGGTACTAAGTCTAATCCGTGAAAATTAGATTATTGTAGGAGAACTGATGATGCATGCTGAGGATGACAAAGAGCTAGCTGATCCATTGGAGTAGCCACAACAAACAGATGGAAATTTATTTTTGGAAATTTGTTTTTCCTCGGACTTGAATCTTAACATGCATAGTGAGTGTATCATTGATTGTATATATTCATTTCCCTGACTCCCAATTTCGTGGAGTTTATTTCACTCCCATGACTTTAAAAGTTTCGTTTCTGAAATTGATTTATCTGAAAAAATTAATAGCGGCCAAGTTTTCTTGCATGGTCCTAATTAGTCGTTAATTATTTTACAATAATTAGAAGCAACAGATTATTAATGAACGAATTTGTTGTAGCTTTGGCACCACCACCAGTACTACCACCACGACTACTACTAATATAACTATTACTAACACACGACTGGACAACTCAGCACACAGCCACATAAACGACAAAATACTCAAGAAAATTAGCTCGACGACACAGCACAAGCACAAACAGCTACGGCAACTCAGCACATAGCTGCGATTCAACATCAACACCACATGCATATCTCCCAGCTGTAATCACAAGCTCAATTCGTATCTTGTTCAAATGTTACCAAATACCTCAACTCAAAGCTCACGGATGATCTAAACTGTTCTTGCGAACTATTTGGCTAAACCATTATACTCTGATCTGATCTAGTAATTGTGGGAGTTGGTTTACTAATGCTGGTGCAGTGGTGTATGGATAGAAGCGGTGAATGCAATCAAGACTCAATTTGACGTTGCAACAGAAAAGAAACGGTTGAAGGGAACGGTTGAAGAGAAAGGAATCCATATACACAAAGAAATGGTGTATAGTAGAAACAGAGCAAGCGTTCATTTTCTTCTCTTGAGTTCTCTGTATTTTGTTCCAGTTTTCATCGTTGAGCATAGATTGCATATATTTAGTTTCTGGATTTGTACAGATTGTAATCATCTCTGTAAACATCAATCTTCATTGGGTATAGTGAATTGCTCCTTGAGCAAAGTGGATGTAGGATTGGTTTCAAATCCGAACCACAATAATTCTGGTGTTCTTCCATTCTTTCTGGTTCTATTTCGTGTGTTTCTTGACTGGGGAGTTTTGTAGTCTGTGGGTAAATCACAACAAACTGGTATCCGAGCTTGGACACACTGTAGAAGGAACGAAGATGACGATCACTTCAACTACAAGGTATGACATCGAGAAATTCACAGGCAAAAATGATTTCAGTCTCTGGAGATTGAAGATGCGAGCACTGTTGGTGCACAATGGACTGGAGGAAGCTCTGCTAGGGGAAGAAGATATGTCTGATACGGTTAAGGCGTCAGAGAAGAAAGATATCCTCGCTAAAGCCCACAGTGCACTGATATTGAGCCTGGGAGACAAAGTATTACGGGAGGTATCAAAGGAAAAATCGGCTGCTGCAAACTGGGTAAGACTCGAACACCTATATATGACTAAGTCATTGGCAAATAGGTTATTTCTCAAACAGAAACTGTATACATTCAAGATGCCCACTGGGAAATCAATTGAAGATCATATAGACGATTTCAATAAGATAATCTTGGATCTTGAAAATATAGAAATTAAAATTGAGGATGAAGATCAAGCATTGTTACTGTTACGATCACTGCCAGATTCTTATGAGAACCTCAGAGATACGATGATCTATGGTAAAGAACTCTTGACATTATAAGAAGTCCATGCTGCACTAATGACAAGGGAGTTGAACAAGAAGGTGGAACCTTCGGGAGACACACATGCTGACGGCCTCTATGTCAGGGGAAGAACAGAAAGAAGGGAATCTAAGGACAGAGACAAGTCCCGTTCAAGGTCCAAACACAAATTCAAAAGAAGGTGCTTTGTGTGCAAAAGGGAAGGACACTATAAAAGGGACTGTCCTGATCGGAACAAGAAATCCACAGAAAAAGCAACATCAGGTGATGTAGCAGTGGCTGAGGATGGTTATGAAAGTGCAGATGTCCTCTCTGTTACTACTGAACGTTCTGAAAAGGAGTGGATCTTAGATTCAGGTTGTTCCTTCCACATGAGCCCATACCAAGAATGGTTCATTCAACTCACTAAATTGGATGGTGGGAAGGTCTTCATGGGCAACAATATGGCATGTAACGTCGAAGGAATTGGCTCTATTGCAGTCAAATTGCCAAATGGAACCACCAAGACTCTGTCAGAGGTCAGATATGTTCCTGGTTTAAAGCGCAATCTAATCTCTCTTGGAATGTTGGACAGGCTGGGCTATGAATTCAGGGCCAAGGAGGGAGTTCTCACCATCACCAAAGGAGCAATGGTGGTGATGAGAGGACATATTCAGAACGGTCTCTATGTTCTTGAAGGGGAGTCCTCAATTGACCCTGCTGTGTTGAGTGCTCATTCCAACATTGATAAGACGAAGCTGTGGCATGAGAGGCTTGGTCACATAAGTCAGAGAGGTTTATTGGAGCTGTACAAACAGGGAGTTTTTGGCAAAGATCAGATTAGTAAGCTGGATTTTTGTGAACAGTGTGTTCTGGGAAAGCAGACAAGAGTTAAATTCAGTAAGGCAGAACATAAAACTAAAGGCTCACTGGATTATGTGCATTCAGATGTATGGGGTCCCTCACAGACACTGACTCATGGAGGATCCCGATATTTTGTGACATTCATAGATGACTACTCCCGCAGAGTATGGTTGTACACTATGAAGCATAAAAATGAGGCCTTAGAAAAGTTCACAAACTGGAAAGCTTTGGTAGAAAATCAGACTGGGAGGAGGATAAAGAGGCTACGTACAGACAATGGTTTGGAGAATCTGGGTAAGACTCGAACACCTATATATGACTAAGTCATTGGTAAATAGGTTATTTCTCAAACAGAAACTGTATACATTCAAGATGCCCATTGGGAAATCAATTGAAGATCATATAGACGATTTCAATAAGATAATCTTGGATCTTGAAAATATAGAAATTAAAATTGAGGATGAAGATCAAGCATTGTTACTGTTACGATCACTGCCAGATTCTTATGAGAACCTCAGAGATACGATGATCTATGGTAAAGAACTCTTGACATTAGAAGAAGTCCATGCTGCACTAATGACAAGGGAGTTGAACAAGAAGGTGGAGCCTTCGGGAGACACACGTGCTGACAGCCTCTATGCCAGGGGAAGGAAATAAAGAAGGGAATCTAAGGACAGAGACAAGTCCCGTTCAAGGTCCAAACACAAATTCAAAAGAAGGTGCTTTGTGTGCAAGAGGGAAGGACACTATAAAAGGGACTGTCCTGATCGGAACAAGAAATCCACAGAAAAAGCAACATCAGGTGATGTAGCAGTGGCTGAGGATGGTTATGAAAGTGCAGATGTCCTCTCTGTTACTACTGAACGTTCTGAAAAGGAGTGGATCTTAGATTCAGGTTGTTCCTTCCACATGAGCCCATACCAAGAATGGTTCATTCAACTCACTAAATTGGATGGTGGGAAGGTCTTCATGGGCAACAATATGGCATGTAACGTCGAAGGAATTGGCTCTATTGCAGTCAAATTGCCAAATGGAACCACCAAGACTCTATGAGAGGTCAGATATGTTCCTGGTTTAAAGCGCAATCTAATCTCTCTTGGAATGTTGGACAGGCTGGGCTATGAATTCAGGGCCAAGGAGGGAGTTCTCACCATCACCAAAGGAGCAATGGTGGTGATGAGAGGACATATTTAGAACGGTCTTTATGTTCTTGAAGGGGAGTCCTCAATTGACCCTGCTGTGTTGAGTGCTCATTCCAGCATTGATAAGACGAAGCTGTGGCATGAGAGGCTTGGTCACATAAGTCAGAGAGGTTTATTGGAGCTGTACAAACAGGGAGTTTTTGGCAAAGATCAGATTAGTAAGCTGGATTTTTGTGAACAGTGTGTTCTGGGAAAGCAGACAAGAGTTAAGTTCAGTAAGGCAAAACATAAAACTAAAGGCTCACTGGATTATGTGCATTCAGATGTATGGGGGCCCTCACAGACTCTGACCCATGGAGGCTCCCGCTATTTTGTGACATTCATAGATGACTACTCACGCAGAGTATGGTTGTACACTATGAAGCATAAAAATGAGGCCTTAGAAAAGTTCACAAACTGGAAAGCTTTGGTAGAAAATCAGACTGGGAGGAGGATAAAGAGGCTACGTACAGACAATGGTTTGGAGTATCTTAACCATGAATTTTCAGAGCTGTGTAAGAAGGCTGGAATTGCAAGGCACCTTACAGTGAGACATACTCCCCAACAAAATGGATTGGCTGAGAGGATGAATAGGACAATCCTGGAACGTGTCAGATGTATGCTTGCAAATGCTGGTCTTCCAGCAAGCTTCTGGGGGGAAGCAGCGGCTACTGCTGCCTATCTCATCAATAGGTGCCCCTCAACTGCCCTAAACTTTAAGACACCTATGGAAGTTTGGTCAGGGAAACCAGCAGAGTATGACTCCCTAAGAGTATTTGGTTGTCCAGCTTATATTCATGTGAGTGAAGGAAAACTCAAGCCAAGGGCCAAGAAATCAATATTTCTAGGCTATCCAGAAGGAACCAAAGGTTACAGAGTGTGGATCACAGAGGGAGGTGTTGGTAAAGCTGTGATAAGCAGGGATGTAACATTCCATGAAGAGGGACTCCCCAGGAATACATTAATGAAGAATGGGATTCAATCCAATGAGGGGAGTCAGGACAGTGATCAGATAATGACAGATACTGCTGTAACACAAGACACCACTCTGATACAGTCCACAACTGGGCAGGATCAGGAGGATTCTCACTCACATGGAGCCATCGAACTTCAACAGTATGCACTGACAAGGGACAGAGTAAGAAGAGACATAAGACCTCCTTGCAGATATGTCTACGCAGATTTAATAGCATATGCCTTGAGTGTATCAGATATACTGGATGAAAATGAACCGTGTACTTACTCTGAGGCAGTGAGTTGCAAGCAGGCTCTGGAGTGGAAGCAAGCTATGAAGGAGGAGATAAACTCCCTGCACAAGAATGGTACCTGGGAGTTGGTGGAGCTTCCTAAGGGCAGAAGGGTGGTTGGATGTCAGTGGATATATAAAATGAAGGAAGGTATTCTGGGAATGGAGAATGTCAGGTTTAAAGCCAGACTGGTTGCGAGAGGATTCACACAGAAGGAAGGGATAGACTTCAATGAGGTGTACTCCCCTGTGGTCAAGCACACCTCCATTAGAATACTGTTGTCACTTACTGCAAGCCTAAATCTTGAACTGGAACAGATGGATGTAAGAACTGCATTCTTACATGGAAATCTCGATGAAACCATTTTCATGAGACAGCCAGAAGGCTTTGAGGCGCCAGGGGAAGAATCAAAGGTCTGCCTGTTGAAGAAGGCGTTATATGGTCTTAAACAGTCGCCTCGACAGTGGTATAAACGCTTCGACAACTTCATGATGGACAACTCTTTCAGGCGCAGTGAATTCGATTCATGTGTGTATTTTAAACGGACAGAAAGAGGCTGTATCATATACCTGTTACTGTATGTTGATGACATGCTCATGGCTTGTGAGAGCATGTCTGAAATCCTGAAATTGAAGGATCAACTGAGCAGTGAATTTGATATGAAAGACCTTGGTCCAGCTCAAAGGATTCTCGGTATGCACATTAGGAGAGACAGGGAAAAGAACTTGCTGTTTGTCACTCAAGAAGATTACTTGAAAAGAGTGTTGACAAGGTTTGGGATGGAACAATCGAAAGGGGTAGCTACGCCACTGGCTGCTCACTTTAGATTGTCAAAGGACCAGTGTCCCTCTTCATTGGAGGAACAAAAGCACATGGAAAATGTTCCATATTCGAGTGCCACGGGTAGCCTAATGTATGCTATTGCTATGGTCTGTACCAGACCTGATCTAGCATATGCAGTTAGTCTGGTAAGCAGGTTCATGTCAACTCCAGGAAAAGCACACTGGGAGGCTGTAAAATGGATCTTGAAGTACATCCGAGGAGCAACAGATAAGGGTTTGATATATGGCAGAAAACAGGGATTGGGACAAGGGCTGATTGGTTATGTGGATGCAGACTTTGCAGGAGATGTAGATAAGCGAAGATCAATTACTGGATACATCTTCACCTTTGAAGGAAATGTCCTAAGTTGGAAGGCAAATCTACAGTCTGTAGTTGCATTGTCCACCACAGAAGCTGAGTATGTGGCCATAACTGAGGCAACAAAGGAAGCTATATGGCTAAAGGGCATTCTGGCGGAGCTAACAGGTGAACAAGCTGATGTGCAGTTGTTCTCAGACAGTCAAAGTGCCCTACACTTGACCAAAAATCCCATGCACCATGAAAGAACCAAATATATTGACATTTGCACTTCATCAGGGATATGGTGGAGCAGGGAGTGGTAAAGATGGAGAAAATCTCAACCAAGGAGAACCCTGCTGATATGTTAACTAAACCAATACCAACCTCAAAGTTTGAAGACTGTCTAATACAGGTTGGTGTTGGAACTTGGAAGGGGAGTTAGCAGATACAGGAGAAAAGGCTCAGGGAGCATAAGCAAACCAAGGTGGAGATTTGTGGGAGTTGGTTTACTAATGCTGGTGCAGTGGTGTATGGATAGAAGCGGTGTATGCAATCAAGACTCAATTTGACGTTGCAACAGAAAAGAAACGGTTGAAGGGAACGGTTGAAGAGAAAGGAATCCATATACACAAAGAAATGGTGTATAGTAGAAACAGAGCAAGCGTTCATTTTCTTCTCTTGAGTTCTCTGTATTTTGTTCCAGTTTTCATCGTTGAGCATAGATTGCATAGCTTTAGTTTCTGGATTTGTACAGATTGTAATCATCTCTGTAAACATCAATCTTCATTGGGTATAGTGAATTGCTCCTTGAGCAAAGTGGATGTAGGATTGGTTTCAAATCCGAACCACTATAATTCTGGTGTTTTTCCATTCTTTCTGGTTCTATTTCGTGTGTTTCTTGACTGGGGAGTTTTGTAGTCCGTGGGTAAATCGCAACAGTAATTATGTTCTGATATGAGTTGTTTTTACCCTGCTTTGCTATGATCTGTCTAAACTAAACCGCTAGGTTCAATCTGATATGCTCCGAACCGAGTCATTTGTTATCATCGAACTTAGAATTTTTGAGCTTAACACTCTTATAAATTTTAGGATGGTATATGTAACTAATCCAAGAAAGAAAGATCAAAGACCGAAGCTTGTACACGTATTCAAAAGAGAGTTTAAATTGTGTAACTAGTATCTTTTAATCCGGTCATTTTAATTGAGCCTCACTTTATTTATTAGTAATAATTAGACCACTTTCTTAGTAAATAAAAATTGTGAATATATAATGTGGAAAATTACCACTAACATGTTTATTTCTTCCAATTATCAAGTGGAAATTGCATTTGCACAATTTATATTTTAATTAATCTTATAATTACCCCCTTTTTAAAAATTTTATTATCTTCCATCTCGTGAGTGTCTTTCTATTTAAGTAATTTATAGAAAATGGACATCCATTTATCTCTCTTCTTGCAGCTTCAACAAAATCCCCATCATAATTGAGCTCAGCTTTCATAATCAATCCCATATTTGCCATGAAGATTATCTCCCTCAAGTGCGGATTTTTAACTGTTCCCGCTTCATTTTCTGCAGGAACTTTGATCAAACATTTTCCGATCCCAAAAACACCGGCCTTCAAATTCATCCACAGTCCAACAGGAAGAACGATCTTTACACTCACCGCCTCTGCCTCCGCCTCCGCCTCCCTTGACAAACCCAGTTTCCAGACCTTGACTTCTCACCAGAGACATCAGATTAGAGTTTACATGGATTCCCTACTTCTTTGGAACCAGGTTGTGCATGTAATTTATATAATTCATAACGGTTCAATTCTAGTCTCTTTTTGAGCTGGAGTTCCATCCCTCGTGCAGAAAATGAATCTCATAGCCGTGAGAGATGAAAATGAGATAATGGAAAGGCACGTGGGGGATTCCTTAGCGTTAGTGGAGCCCATTTGTAGTTCGTACATGTCGCATTGTGGGAGTTCTTACCAGGATTTGAGTGTGGTTGATGTTGGAAGTGGTGCCGGGCTACCTGGAGTAATTCTTGCCATTGCGTGCCCTGGTTAATCATGAAGATTTTTTCCTGATACTGGAATCATTTTATAAGATTTCATATATACGACATCATACGTATAAATTGGACCGAATTTTTGAATCTTTTGTTTTGCTTAACATTTGTTTCTTAGGCTGGAAGGTGACGCTATTAGAGTCCATGAACAAACGTTGTGTCTTCTTGGAGCATGTGGTTGGCTGCATAGGGCTGCAAAACGTGCAAGTTATAAGGGAAAGGGCCGAGGTGAATCCCATATCTTAATTAACATTGCATATTCTTACTCCATTTGTGTTTTAGGTTTTTAAATTTTTTTTTTATTTCATAACCAGCAGTGTGTGACGAGATAAGTTGCAGTTGAAGCCTTTTTGACTAATTATCTAAACATAGCAATTATTTTCCTGTATAATATTTTTATTTACAAGAGGCGCCAAATGGATTAATGCGAACCAACAATGGAAGTTGATAACTTGATATTGTCTGTGAATTCAGTTAACTACTCTATGTAGTAGGAGTCTCTGTGGTTTAAGCATCGTTGGTAATTTTCAGAAGCTCTAGTTAGTATATGTCGTGCAATGAATTTCATAGAAAATTTTCATTTATGATGAGCTAGTAACAGGAGTTCAACTGGATGTGTGTTATAGAAAACCTGGGGAGACGTTTATTTTTTTGCATTATGGTTGGAATTGCGAGGCAATATCCAACAAAGAAGTTGATCATCTAAGCTATACAAGAAGTCCCTTGTCACCTCTCCATTGTTTTGCTTGAACCTTCATAATGGAATTTGTATTTTCTTCCACCTGGTTTCTTTCGTACTATGAGACATTGTTGCCAGTTCTCTAAAGGATATTTTAATTGAATATTTTCACATGTGATGTGCTTTAGATATTTCACTCTTCCTCATATATCGTCTGAGCAATGTGAACTTTCATGTAGGACAGAATTTGGGACAAAATCCTGCCTTCAGAGAGTGTTTTGACATTGCAGTTGCTAGAGCCGTTGCAGAAATGAGAGTTTTGGGTAGACAAAAATAAGAAACAATAGCAGTACTTTTGTGATTGAATTGGAAGTTATATCTCTTTCTGAGCATCTGGTTTCTTTTGGCTCACAGCTGAGTACTGTCTACCTCTCGTCCGTGTTGGTGGTTTGTTTCTTGCAGCAAAGGGTCATGATCCTCAGGTATTCTACTACGAATGGGAGTCTGTTAAACTACTTCTTATATGTACTTTTAAATGCTTGAGTTTGAATATTTGTTTTATATTACTTTCATACTTTTGGGTTTCAGCATTTGCGTCTATATTTGTATTTTTATTGTCTTTTTGAATGTTTATGTTGGGTAGTCTGTATGTATGTGGCTTTAGTGAGTAACCATGGATAATCCCTTAGCAAAAACATGTTTCTAGGAGGAAGTTACAAGAGCTGAAAGAGCTATTCATTTGATGGGTGCTTCTCTCTTGCGAACATGCTTTGGTATGTTTCTTGGAACCAGATCCTGATATTTCACCTCTCATTTTTTAAATAAGAAAGTAATTTGGTACTTCAACCAAATCCTGGTATTTTCCCCTCTTTTTTTAACCTTGTTCTTAAATATATGCTTATTCATGTAGTTGTGATGATTAAAGACTAATTATAAACAATCATTCCTTGTATAACACTGTAGTGTCTTGATTTCTTAGTAACATGTTTGAATGTGTCTTCCACATATTATGATTGAGTATTGCATAAGCCCCTTTCACCCATCACTTTTCTAAGGTTGTCTGGACCACTACGAACTTCCATGTCTACCTAAGAATCCTGTACAGTCAGAAGGAATCACAAGCACTTTCCTATTCGGTCTTTATTATTATTACAACTTCCTCAGACGCCTGAGATATGCTTTACGTAAACTGATCGTCTTTACAAGTTAAAAGGTTGCCATCTGTTAAATCTTGTTTTCTCGCAACATTTTTCCGCTCAAAATTGAAAGCAACCAAGTAGTGAAGTCACTTGTGTTGTCATGTTCACAATATTAACAGTACCTTTTTATCTATCCAGTGGAGTCGCATAGCAAACATGGACAAAGAACAGCCATTATTTGCCGAAAAAATGGTCCCACTCCAAAAAAATATCCTCGCGTGCCAGGTTCACCATCCAGAGCACCTCTGTGAAGTTGATGCTCAATTTGTATGCTGTGAGTTTTGCTCTTGGTGTTTGTTAGGTTTATAATTTCACAATTGTACAAGGATTAAATTTTTCAGTTTTGTTATTTAAATGAGATACAAACTGGTGTACAGTCTATAACCATTTGTAGCTTGCCCTGTGTCGGAAGTTTCGCACATTTTTTCTCCCTCTTTTCTGTATTGGTGCTTTAGTACTCGGAAACAAATTTTAGAACACTGAGTCACTGACCTATCCTTTATACTAGCAGTGATAATTTTGACGTGTCAATTTATCTGTTTACTAATTTTGGTTTGTGTATCCTCTTAAAAGCAAAAATATGTGTTGATGCTTAACTTTTTCGACGAACCTTTTTTGCATGAAGGCGATAAGTGTGGTTTTTCAGCAGGATACCTGAGGTTTTCCCCTTTATGCGTTCATGTGCTGCAATATCTTTATAATGGAAGCAGATATACATGCGAGTTACCCTCTCGACGATAGCATCTCCATTTACGAAGTAATTAATTTTGGAAGGTAAGAGACATTTGCAGGCAAAGAAACTACATACCTATGATAGATATATGTTCTTATGTTTGTATGATAGGATAGTCGAGAGGGGACATGCCTCGCTAGAGATTTACAACCGTGAGAACAGATGCCTAAATGGCCAAATGTTGCTGATCACTTTTATATTAAAATTCAATTCACCATCCTTGCAAAATGCTTCGCGCATGCAAGCATTAATCAGGAAATCAATCCAATTCAATCTAATGAAATAATTTTGAAAATTTTCAAATTCTGATCGTAACAAATCCACTTCCAACTGGTAAGCTTTGAATCTTAACACTCTCTCAAAGTTAAATATGTTAATGGAAGGCTAAATTTGAAACATGAAAACGTGACCAAGAGCAAACAGACAGAAATTACATGTTCCATCTTTTGTTGAGCATTGCCAAATAAACTTTATGATTGTGCCCTTCAGAGGACAGGCAAATGAATCTAGCTACCATGAAAACAATGAGTTCGGTTGTTCAAATGTGAAAAGTAGATGAACTTTTTCTATTTATAAGTCTTGATATACATCCTACTCCGATGTCATGATTGATTATGAAAATGGAAATAATTTAGAGAAAACAACATAGCTAAGTAAAGCAATAGCTAAATGCTAAAATTGCACATCATAATCCCATAACTTTCTTGGTTGTGTCTGCTTTTTACTAAAACTAGTGAATTATTGTGTACTGCTTTTTGAAGTGGGCCTCTGGGTCTGCCAAATCTTACTTTGGAATTCCACAAATCGGATTTATGGTTACCGGTGGGCTTCGTGCTATTAAAGTCAGGTAATTGATCTTCCATCATCAGTTTTAGAAGTTGTAGAAGCAGAGTTGATTAACTGACTGTCATCTCAGTGCCCGTAGAATCTTAATATAGTGTCCTCGGGGGCACGGGTGAGTTGATATGACTTGGGGTGACGTGAGATTCTCTTCTCCGCCTTCGCGGGTTTCGATTTTCGTGTGGAGCATATTCCCACTCAAATACTATGGGTGTATACTCTGTGGTCGGCCTGTTACAGGTCCCTGCATACCCTCGTATATTACTCGATTTAAACCCGTATGGGCCAAGGGATATGCTCTGTGTTTGGTCTGTTATATAAGTCATCTCCCTCGGTTCCCCGTCCATCCGCGCATATCACTCGATTTAAAATTTATATGGGTCAAGGCTCTGACATATACCGGGGGTTGGCCTTGATAGGATCTTAATATAGTTCCAAAGAGGGGTGGAAACTTCTGGTGGTTTGCTGTTGTTTGTACTAGATTTCGGAACATTATTCTTAATTTTAGTAGAATCTGTTTCCAAGTTTAGGAAATGAGAACATTGGGAATGTTCTTTAGCGCAAGTGTTTAAATATGTTCTCACTAAGGTTTATGTAGATAATAAAAACCACAACACTCATACAACCCACACACATGGCACCCACCCGGCCGGAAGCTAGTATGATGAAAATGTCTAAAGATTATAACAGGGAAATCCAACAACAGGAGTGGGTTAAAAAATCTATGACAAGTTATGCTGGGGGTAGAGAAATCTGCCAGACCTTAATGTCAAAATCCAGGCTTGCACTATATGTTGTTATTGTTTCTGATGTGGGATCAAATTCCACAGTAATGCACTTGACTGGTCCTCTGTGGCCTTCAAGAACCGCTAAACAAGAGTATGATTTCTCAATACCCCTCCAGATTCTGACTGTATTATCAGCCGAACCACTGCAAACTAAATCAGATGCAGTAGCCAGACACAATATGGACTTGGTGTGCCCCCTTAGTGCCCCCATCGCCGCCATGTAGACGCTACCAGCCTTCTTTTCCCAAACTAGGATTGATCTATCACCAGCTCCGGAGTAGAGAACCGATCCATCTCTGCTTAATGCAAGTGCGTTAACTCCAGAGTTGTGTCTCTCTAGTGTAGCCACTAGGTAATGCTTCTTCTCACCTGGAGTCCGTTTCCAAACTTTGATTTTCTTGTCTGATGATCCCGTGTAAATATGGTCATCAGTCGATGTCGTTATGGTGTTTATTGCATCGTCATGTGCTTTCGCTATTGATTCCACGCACTTGAAATCTGTTGTCCTCCAAATTTTCAGCGTCCGGTCCCAAGAAACCGAGTATAGTAAGGAATTATCGCTCGATATGGCTAACGCTGAAACTGTGTCGACATGGTGAACCCATGTGCATGACTTGTGCCTTGTCACCTGGACATGGTTCTTGGGCAAGAAAATCTTGAGGGCTCGGTCACTTAGTGTTGGGAGTGTGGCTACATGTGTGAACTTGTGGCGATCGCTATCAAGGTTATCGATTTTCCATACTCGAATCTTGTGGTCCTGATGAGCACTGATTATTCTATCTTGTGATGCTACTAGAGCTTTAACTGCACCTTTTCTTGTCACAGCCGCGTTACCATCAGTCGGACTCTCAAAGTCCATCAAAGACCTTGGGCCGTCGTGTTTCGATAACCGAATTTCTCCGTCCGAAGAGCCGGTGAACAAAATTCCTCCGGCGAGAAGAAGGGATGATGTGTAGGAGCTATTTCCCTTGAGAGTCGCCACACATCGATGGTGCATGATCATAAGGTCGACGTGACATTGGTGTTGGGGCGATGCCGAAAGGGAAGGCACTGAGGCGAAGCTCAGCTGGGAATCCAGGAAACCTGCTGAGGAATCATTTCTTGAGGTACAAGTTTGGTCACATGGCTCCATTTTCTTTGGGAAGACACATGCAGAAATAGATAAATATATAGAGATTGAAGGTTTACTGAATTTCGTGAAAGCTAATGTAGTAGCATTTTTTTCGAGTAAGATGGCATGGCCCCGGTTCTGATAGCGAGTGCTGGGTATTTATCAGAAAACGACAAACTAAAATGCAAATATTTTTCACATGCACGGTAAACTAATTTTTACATGAAAGTTGAGTGGATCGAAATGAAAGAGAAATCAAAGATTACACAATTCGATCGTTAATTCTAATCTCCTAAAATAATATGACGCCATAAATAAAGAGATGGGTATAAATTTATGGAATTAACCTCTGACATGATTTGTATTTTCGGTGAGAGTATGAATTCTTGAGAAATACTAGTAATACTTTCTTCAAACTTGTTGCTGAGTTTGAGCGATCATTGTTATGTGTTCCTTTCTTATGTGTCTTTTACTTTTCTCTTATCAGGGAGTTTTCCAGTATTGCAGTCGTTCTACAACCGATCCGTCGTCTCTCTTTTATTCAAACTGGGTTTTATGGGCTTCTTCAACTGTAAGTTTTGCATTGTTTTCCTGTACTTAGGCTTCTTGCATTTTGGGTTTTCAATATTTTTGGTACAAACAGAAACATGTCCTTATTCAGCTCCAAGGGAACAATGGAGAATGAAATGGATGCCAAGAAATGGAGAAGACCCCATGTTTAATCAGTAACTCAACGAAAGGAGATTTTACCAAATTCTCATTCATAATATTTGACCTGTAAAGTGGAAGACAAGTCTTTCCCACTTCTCTGAGTATGTCTTGCCAATTGCAATGATTCCTATCCAACAAGGTGCCATATTTTTTTTCTTAACTAAGTTGTAATAAAATTTTCGAAAGTAATGAGAAACACATTTCTTTTTTAGTGGTGACTTTCACTTTTCACCATTAAATTATAAAAGAGCACTTTCAAGCCTAAGGAACAAATCCAAGGAGATTAGAAGAGAAACGAAGCGCCTCTTCATGTACTTTCTGCACTCTATTTTATTTTTTTACCATGGATTGACACCTCTCTCCAAATCATTGGCACACTCTATTTAATTGAGATTATTTAAATTAGTTTTATTCGGTTAAACAATAGGTAATTGATTTCTTGATCCAATGGCATCGTATATCCCTAAAATGAGATAAATCTTGAGTTCGAGAGCAGTTAGACCCTCCAAATTTATTTGTCTTAACTAATTAATTTCAAATGACTTAATCCGTTGCTTCCCACAAATTTAGTGATTCAAAGAACATATGTTAGCTAGCGATAAGAATTTGAGGTAGCAATGATATTACTATTGTTGACTCACGTGCATCATGTAAAAGTTGTAGAACAGAATAAATTTGTTCTCTGTATTCACAAATATGAGACTCCTCATATATACACAACAAACTCCCTAACAAACTCCCTAGAAAAAAGACTCCTCATATATACACAACAAACTCCCTAACAAACTCCCTAGAAAAAAGCCTCTAACTACGTAACTGATTCCCACAATATATGACTACCTAAAATACACCAACTACCATATATACAATATCTAATACTCCCACTCAAGTTGGTGCAAGAAGATTTTGAATGCCCAACTTGCAAAGGAGATGTTCGAACTGATGACGAGCAAGTCCTTTTGTCAATATATCTGCCAATTGTTCGTTTGTACGCACATGGCTCGTCACGACGCTTCCTCGTTGTATTTCATCCCGAATAAAGTGACAATCCACCTCAATGTGTTTCGTTCTCTCGTGGTACACATGATTAGCAGCAATGTGTAACGCTGCTTGGCTGTCACAATACAAGGATGCGGGAGATTCATTAAACACTCCCAAGAATCGTAAAAGTTCTCGCAACCACTTCAACTCACAGGTCGTGGTAGCCATGGAACGATATTCAGCTTCAGCCGAGGAACGTGATACCGTATGCTGCTTCTTGGTCTTCCAAGAAATAGGTGAGTTACCCAACAACACTACATAACCTATCAAAGAGCGACGAGTCAAAGGACAGGTTGCCCAATCAGAATCACAATAAGCCAGCAATCTCAAATCACTATCAGACGACAAAAATATGCCTTGTCCAGGACTTCCCTTCAAATATCTAACAACACGTAATGCGGCTTCCCAATGATCCAATCTCGGATTCTGCATAAACTGAGCCAAGATATGAACAGAATAACAAAGCTCAGGTCTAGTGATGGCCAAATAGATGAGTCGTCCCACTAATCGGCGGTATCGTTCTGGATTAGCCGTAAGTGGTCCATCGGCAAGAGCCAAACGATGATTTTGCTCCATTGGAACCAAGCTGGCTTGGCTCCTAACCGGTTTCGGTAATAATATCAAGTGCATACTTCCTCTGAAACAAAAAAATTCCTTCAGGTCCACGAGTCACTTCAATGCCAAGAAAGTATTTAAGCATCCCAAGATCCTTCATATGAAAGCACGAGCTAAGATATTTTTTGAGATTATCTATAGCATTAGCATCATTACCCGCAATAATCAGATCATCCACGTACACGAGCACGTTCAGACGAGTTGGGCCCTTACAATAAGTGAATAGAGAATAATATGAATAAGATTGAATAAATCCATATCCTTTTAACGCTGTCAATAACTTAGAGAACCAACACCTTGGAGCCTGTCGTAACCCATATAAAGATTTCCTCAACTTGCAGACTTTTGTTTGATCTTAGGATGAGAAACCCGGAGGTAGCTTCATATAGACTTCCTCATTCAAATCCCCATGCAAGAAAGCATTATTCACGTCCATCTGATGGAGCTCCCATTTCTTCACTACCGCCACAGCTAACACTGTTCGTATTGTGGCCATCTTCGCCACTGGAGCGAAAGTTTCATTGTAATCAATTCCTTCAATTTGATTATTACCCAATATCACTAATCGTGCTTTATATCTCTCCACTGTGCCATCTGCCTTGTACTTTATCTTGTATACCCAGTTACACCCTATAGCCTTTTTGTCAGCAGGTAAATTTTCAAGAGTCCATGTTCCATTGTCTTCTAATGCCTGAATTTCTTTTCTCATGGCCTCCTTCCATTTCTCATGTTTTACTGCCTCTGCATATCCTTTAGGCTCAAAATTAGCATCAACTGCAGCTAGAAAACACTGATGCTTTTGCGAAAAATTAGCACATGTCACATAATTGGATATAGGATAAGGAGCCATACCTGAGAAACTCTGCTTGGAGATGGGTTCAGCACGAGTGGGGTCTTTCAAACACCTAGCACTATAAGTGACAAAGTCCTTCAACAAAATCGATGGTTTTGGCTGTCGATGTCCTCTTCCCAGATTCTCATTTCCTGCAACACCATCTACACCGTCATCATCCCTTCTCAGGTCCTCAATTATGTCAATACTCCCCCTTGCGTCTTCAACATCAACTCCCTCCGTCAAGACTGCATCTTGATTATTTGACGCTCTTTCTGTGGTTGCAGCAACCTCCATGTCATCATCAAACACCATGTCTATTGTAGGAGTAGGACTGATTTCAGCAGCTCTGAATTTATTCGCAGCATAAGGAAAAACATTTTCATGAAATATCACATCACGTGAAACAAAGAATTCTCCATTGGCCATATCATATAGACGCCATCCTTTCTTGCCCCAAGGATATCCGGCAAAGACACATTTTCTACTGCGCTCCCCAAATTTATAATTTTCACGGGTGACCCATCGAGCATAACAAAGACACCCAAATACCTTGAGACATTGGTACTGAGGTGCTTTACCAAACAGAACCTCATAAGGCGTCTTCCTATCAAGCAACGAAGAAGGAGTTCTATTTATTAGAAATCCTGCAGTTAGCACACACTCACCCCAAAACTGAATAGGCAATTGAGCCTGAAACCTCAATGCTCGAGCCACGTTCAGTATGTGTCGATGTTTTCTCTCTACTCGCTCATTCTGTTGTGGTGTGTCAACGCAAGAAGTTTGGTGCAAAATTCCTTGAGTTGCAAAATATGATTTCAAACATGTAAATTCAGTCCCATTATCACTACGAACAACTTTAACGGGTTTCTTAAATTGACGTTCAGTCATTGTGCAAAAATTTCTAATAGTTTGTGCAACTTGTTTCTTTTCAAGTAACAAATAAATCCAAACAGCACGTGAGTGATCGTCCACAATTGTCAAGAAATAAACTGCACCACACGATGCAGGTTCTTTATAAGGACCCCATAAATCACAATGAAATTAATGCAAAACATTCATCAGCTTTATTATCGCTTCGAGGAAAAACTCCACGTGTTTGTTTAGCTCGATAACAAATATCACAAAAATTATGATCACTACCACTAGCAACAGTTTTACTTCCAATCCCAAAAAGAGTAGACAAAGCTTTCTCACTCGGATGTCCTAAACGCCGATGCCAGACTTCCTGCTCATTCTTCTATTGACCTTATTTGCTTGCACTAATGCTGTTGGTCGGAAGATATAGACCCCATCGCGCTGCTCACCCGCTCCAATCAGAGTCCTCGAAGCTCGGTCCTGTATTACACACAACTGATCAGTAAATGTGATAATGCCTTTGAGTTCTTGCAATAATTTGGCTACAGAGACTAGAGTACAATTCATCTGTGGAACAAACAAAACATGGTTCACATACATATGGTTTCCCAAGCACAGTTTTCCTTCTTTCACAGCCATTGTATGTTTTTCATTAGGTAGTTCCACAGGGCATGGTGCAATATCCCGAACATCAGATAATAGTCGCACATCACCAGTCATATGATGTGAAGCTCCTGAATCCACAATCCAGTTAGTTAGTGATAAATTTGGATTACCAGAAAGTCGTTCCACTTCGCTTGTATTGGCCGCACTCAGCATTTCAAGTAACTTTGCCCATTGCTCATCACTCAGTCCAGGAATTCCATTGTGATCCACATCTGCAGCACTGATGGCTTCTCCTGTTGCAGCGCGAGTGACATTTTCTCTCGCACCTCCTCGACCGCGACTTGTAGAAATCGCATTAGTCCCGCCACGGCCTCGATGACCGCTCTTGCCAGTCCCTCGAGGTCTGTCTCCCCACCATTCTGGGTACCCAATAATCTAGAAGCATTCCTTAGCATCATGCCCAGGGCGTCCACAACTTCGACAAATCCCATTCTTGTTGTCCTTTGCACGCACAATGGCAGTTTTAGCACCCAAAACTGCCTGTGCTGTAAATCCCACAATGTCTCCATGTCCCTCCTTGCTTCGGGCAATATTCCTATGTCTCTCTTCTTGGATCACCGTAGAGTAAACTCTGTTCAAATTAGGCATTGATGGACACGAGGCCCATTCCCGATGGAGAATCGTTGCTGAATATCTTCCCACAAATCTTTTACGTTCTCCACATATGTTATGGTAGAACGTAAAGTAGGTTCTATTGTATTAAAAATCCAAGCCACCAGCATCGAATTCACCATCCACCAGTCTTCGATTTCTGATGAATCGTTACTTGGTTTCTCCAAACTCCCATCAATGAATCCAAGTTTCTTCTTTGCCCGAAGTGCATTGCGCATCGATCTCGCCCATTCTTCATAGTTTTGTCCTTTCAATTGGACATGGGATATAATGGTTCCAGGATTATCCGAAGGATGCAAATAATACAACAAGGTATTCCTTGCTCCTCTTTCTGACCCTTCTCCACTTTCTTGTTCTTTTCCATTAGCCATTGCTCTGATATCATGTAAAAGTTGTAGAACAGCATAATTTTGTTCTCTGTATTCACAAATATGAGACTCCCCATATATACACAACAAACTCCCTAACAAACTCCCTAGAAAAAAGCTTCTAACTACGTAACTGATTCCCACAATACATGACTACCTAAAATACACCAACTACCATATATACAATATCTAATACATCATATCCATAATTTCAATGCGTACGTGGTCTACCATGACCACAATATGAAGAAATCGGGCTGCCTTAATCCAATTATTCCACGACTCTGCTATATTATTATTTATAAACCGCATCAGTTTTCTAGAAACAATGTGTTTGCCCAATGTTTTGGAGAAGAATTCGTTATGAAATCTCAGGCAAGTGGCATCGACAATATTAAAAAACGACGACCAATGGTTCTTATTGTGTGGTGGATAACTTAGCATGACCTGTATTCAACAAAACAATTTTTGAAGATCTAATCCGGAAATCGGTGTTCGCAATGCAAAAAAAAATACGGCAATATCAGATAATCGAAACAACATCATATGATACATACATATATATATATATATATATATATATATATATGAGAATGATCTATACTATATTTGCAACTCAACCCTGAACAATCGTCATATGCACTGTTCTGGCCACACAAGTCACAACAATATTGAAGATAATTTTGGAATAACATTAGAAAATTTCATATATATATATAAAAAGTTGATAGTGTGGGCGTCCACAATTAGCGCATGTGTGGGCGTCGCGAGATGTTCAGCCGAGCATCTCATGAAATTGTGAAGATGCTCGACTTAGCATCTCGTGGCGTTCACACAGACGCCCATTGTGGGCGTCCACCACATCATGCCTAATATATATATATATATATCGGTTTTGTAACAAAATTAGATATCTTGATCGGTTCCGTGGTGGTGGACCGGATTTTGGAGGTTGTGGCAAAATTCTATTGGGGTGTGAGTGAGAGATAAGACAGGAGTTTCCATCCTTGACATACGACGTGACGGTAATCCCTATCCAAGCATTTAGACTCGATGAAGGAGGGCTTACCTGTTTAAATTTAAATTTAAATAAACTCGATGAAGGAGGAATCAAATATGATGTAGTTAAATTATCTCAGCAGAGAGCTATTACCACGTCGGGAACTTGAGCGTTGTGTCGTCGGGGCGATAGGGTAGTTCAATTATTTATACTCTCAGAATTCAAACGTAATAAATGTGTCCGATAAACTCATTTTTGAATCATTGTCCATGCATTTTATGATCGTTCTTTGATCGTACAACTCCATTAAATGTTTCTCCAAAATGGCAAATCTCATATACGGGCTAGACTTTGACACACCTGATATTATGATGAAAAGCATATCTGCTACACACCTTTTTTCAAGTCATTGCCTCGAAGATATTGCTCGGTTCAAACTCTTTTACTGATCTGAACTAGACTGATATGATCTATGAAGCTCCACTGACTCTGTTCTGCTCTTGAACTGATTGAAGCTCCGCACTAATCTGACATGTTCTGTCGAAGCTCCTAAACTGTTCCTTCTCTTCTAAGCTGCAATCTGAATCGTTCTAGAGCTTGAAAATACTTGGTGGAACTTGTTATGATCTGTATCAATCTGTTCATGAAGCTCAAACAAGCTCTCATCTGTTTTCCCTTTTGAACTGATCCAAAGAGTAATTTATATTTACTTAGCCTGATCTGATCTGTTCTAAAAGACTAAGTTGACATTACTTAGCCTGATCCGGTTTGTTGCGTTCCCTACATATGATCTAATCTGATAGCCTCTGAGCTGATATTTGTTTTCACAAAAACTTAGAATATTTTCACAGCACACAACATCTTACATGTACCACACATAGTATGAACAGAAAATTACGCCTAGATTCGAGGAAAAAAGAATCTGAATTTTGAATTGGATCCAGTTATGATAAGAATAAATTGATTTAAAAAGAAGTGAACTAAGATTTCATTATCTTTGATACAATTGATTGGAGAAGAAGGTTCTTTAACTTGAGCAACGAAAGATATGTGAGACGAATAGGAGGTCAAAAGCTTACATGCCCTTGAAATAGCGAAAAATGGAACAAAATATGGATAAACAGAGAGTTGCATGAGAGAAAGAGGGTGGGGAACTATTGAGTAGTTGAGATGGATTTTTTAACTTCATTTATTAATTAATTTTTTAGGATGCCAAAAAGGCCAAATAATTTCTCTAGGTACCTCTTCATTGATATTAGAATTAGAATATAAGAATAAGGGCTTATTATTAATCAACTGTTGGAGAAATTAAGATGCATTTTTATTATTTATTAATTTAATTGTTTGACACCAAGGAGCCAAACAATTTCTGTAGGCAACCCTTCATTGATTATAGTCATAGAATATGATTTGCTTGAATATGGAAAATTCTAACTTGAAGTGAAGAAATTTAAATGCTAACTAGAAGTGAAGAATTTTAAATGCAGTTTTCTTGCAGTGAGTTGTGCAGACTTGTGCAGATTTTTTGATGAGTGATTTCTTGATGATCCTTCTTGGATCTGTTGATCGTTTCTTTTATATCAGCATAGGGGAGTTTGCCCACTCCTTTGGCCATCACCTCACGATCTTCTCCATATTGCACGTTGTTTCAACTGCTTTGCTTCAACTGTCTTCTTTGGCGCTTTTCTTTGATCTGCCCATGGGCCGGGTTTACTTATCTATAGGCCTGGTCTTTTTGCTGATTCAAACTTAGGTTTGGGCTTTTCTATTGGGCTTACAATTTTTAGCACAAACAGATATATTATAAGATTATTGGGACAAAGACTAAAATTTCGAATAAGTTGAGTTATTCCACACATATTAATTCTATAGTAAAAAAAATATCGCCAGAATTTGATATGTTTGACTTTATACTAATCACTCAACGGATATTATGAGTGGTTCCATTAAATTCTGTGAATTATTTCATTTGATTTATATGGTTGAGCTCCATATATGCATAGATGGTTGATTCGAAAATCGAAGTTACTATAAATGATTCGAAAATCGATGGTATTATAACGAGTGTACGAATATAAAAAATAAGAGGTATGAGATTTTTATTTTAATTATCTTAAAATTCTCGAGAAAATGTTGACAGATTAAGAATTAAGTCATTGTAATTATTTTATTGAAGAAACCATGTAACTTTATATTCAAGCTTAGAATATACATCGAGCTAAGAATTCGATTTCGAAATTGAAATCATTTTGATTCATAATAATTTCTGTAAACTTGGCTGACTCATAGTCCTATATCTAAAGCAATGTCTGACATGACCTTAGTCGACGTTGTAGGGTATTGTTGTCCGGTCAGTGGTGGATAATAACAAATAAAATAAATATAGGCATTTCATTTATATTTCAATGGATATAAATTAAATGACTGATTTTTTGTTATAAATACTTTTGTTTTTATGGGTTTACCTCTTTCTTTCTTAAAAAATTAACCCATTAATGGGTTAATCCTCTGTATAGGTCAGAGGCCCCTTGACTCATACAGATGATAAATCGAGGGATATGCACGAGTAGGCAGGGTCCCAGAGCATACCCCCACAATATTTCAGTGGGGAATATGCTACACACGAGAATCGAACCTGTGAAGGCGAGGAAGTTATTATCACATCATCCCAGGTCTTACCAATTCATCTGTGCCCCTGGGGGCTACTTCTTTCTTTAATACAACCTGATGTGTTAAATATAGGCATTTCATTTATATTTCAAAGGATAGAAAATTATTTTTAAAAAAATAAAAGCACACGATTGATATTATTACAAAACGGTTATATATTTTAGATTTATGTTAATCACTATTATGTTATCTCAAATTTGAAAAGAATATACATCTTTCAAAAGTAAATTTATAATTGAGACGTTTTTGATAAAGGAACCGATCAAGAATGCATGTATTGACTTAAATGCATACCATGGTGGGGAAAGTTTTGCTAGGCCTAATACATAATTGTCGTCCTATGCACAAGAATTTCGGGGTCTATCTGGGTTTATTGGATGAGATATGATAAAATAAGGTTAATATTAAATGATGTTATTATAAATAGTTCGAGTTTGATATAGTTAATGTATGATAATAGTAATATGCTTGTATTCACCCTGTTAGAGAAAGTCGAAGAGACTAGAACTACCCGCCACCCCGCTTTCAATGTTGATCAAAAGAGCCCTCCATCTTAGATCGATTAATTACATATGGAAATAAAGTAAACTACATTTAACATTTGAAAAAACTAATATATAGTAATTATATTACTGATTTGATTTGATCGATATAAAGATAAATAATTAAAAATTCATGTCAAATAAATGTTTAATTATTTAATTGATATGAAATAAATAGACTCTAAACGGTATATGATTATCTGTTTGGATAAATTAGAATACAATTATTAATCTTATATCAAATGAACCATCAATATCTTAGTTATCCCAAACCCCATATCCTATTATGATCCGGTAACTAACGAATGCATTGACAAATCAGTAGCGGTGAGTATTCGATCGGTTCGGTTATCGACCGAACCGAATTTTTTTTAGCTAATCGAATCGATCGAATTATTTTCAATAACCGGTAACAACCGAAACCGAAAAAAATTGGTTATTTCGGTCGGTAAACGACATAACCGATTTTGTTAGAAAATCTTTTGAATAATGTGGAATAAATATATAAATAATATAATATATATTATTAAATAATATAAAATATATAAAAAAATAGTTAATATATAAATATCGGTTATTTCGGTTAACCGAATTTCGGAATTGAAAAAACGTAACCGAACCGAAATAACCGATTTAACCGATTTTTTTAAAAATAAAAACCGATTAACCGAAATAACCAAACCAATTCAATAATTTGATTCGATTTGATCGGTTATTCGGTTTAACCGATGCTTTGCTCACCCCATACAAATCAGTCAATCTCATAAAATATTGTTTAGAAAGGAAAAAATGTCATTTTGATCCTCTATATTTTTCTCTTTTAGTCCTGTAACTAGTCAAACTTCAGTATTAATCCTTTAAATTTCAAATTTTACCTATTTTATTCCGATTTTACTGAATTGACCAATTTGATATTAAATTGCTAACTAGGCGAAATTATTTTGATGTCATGGCAAGAAATTTGGGGATTTTTGAATTTATTATAACATCATCCTAGTTGGAATGACACATCATGGGACAAAAATATAAACTATAAACAAATAGTTAAAAATACATAGTTAAAAGCACCAATCTCTTCTTGCTAACTTACTCCAAAAAACTACCAATTAATATTTATTATGTTTTATTGTGTTATTCATTTTAGCCAAATGTTGTCTTATTTGTGAATCTTTCTCCTCGGAGGTAAAGACGAGAACTCTGTTAAGCTCTTTCAATCTGAATGGTGAAGTTTTTTATTTTTTTAAAAATCATTTAGGGATCTGATCAGTGTCGGTTTTCTGTTGTGGAATAACATTGGTATTTATCTGAGAGCTCAAATTGAATAACACAATAAGATAAAATAAATATTAATTGGTAGTTTTTTAGATTAATTTAGCAAGAAAAGATTGATAGTTTTAATCGTATCTTTTTTAACTATTTGTTTATAGTTTATATTTTTTTGTCTAATGATGTGTCATTCCAAGTAGGATAATATTATATTAAGTTAAAAAATTGTCAAATCATTTACCATGTCATCAAACTAAGTTCGTCTATTCAGCAATTTAATGTCAAAAATTGATCAATCCAGTAAAATCGGATTAAAATAGGTAAAAGTTAAAAGTTAAAGGATCAATACCGAAGTTTGATTAGTTATAGGACTAAAAGATAAAACAATTAAAGATAGATACCAGAATGATATTTTTTCCGTTTAAAAATTCTCTTGAAATAGCATTAATAAAATATTCGACTAATTAAGTAGAAATCGAAATCGCCATATGTGGCTAAGCAATGTAGGCCCAATAAAATGTGACTTGGAACACTATTTCTTGACCCAATTTTCTCATGAGTAATTAGCGGCCCAGATGCCTCACTCTTCAAGCATGTACCGAGTCGATATTATAAGAAAGTAACATAAAATTATGTTATTACAACAATAAGTGAGATCCTAAAAGAAATATGAAAATTGGTTATTACGATAATACATGAGATCCTTACCGAGATTATTCATATATATGCATCGCCACAAACAATTGAATTTCACAAAATATACTTCTTAAATTACGAAAACCCATTGTCTCTTAGAACAAGAAGGTAAGCTTATTGTATGACACATACACCATGGTAAATAAATAAATAAATTAAATATCAATACGTCAAGTTAAGCGTGCATATGTGAGGGTAGTATTGAGATTGTTAACCTCCTAGGAAGCTCGCACGTCAAGCTGCTGATATTACAAGTTTTGATCTGGTTGGCTAGGTTTGACATTAAAATAGTGACACCGGATCATAAGGTAATACTATATCTGCTGTGGATACGGACATGGTAGAGAAAGGGTAAGAGTGATCTCTAAAGTAAATGAGACAGTACGAGCAGTTAGACGCGCTCCTCCCCGAACTCACGGGTCTAACACCCGATCCTAACGCGCACTACAGTGTACTCTATGCTGCCACATATATAAGGAAATACAGTTATATATTGGCTAACTGTTATAATTTTTGGCCCAGTGACAAATATTTGATCCTAACAATTGACAGTAGAGTGAGATCAAGTGTTCGAATTTCCCAAAAAGCATATTTTTTATACTTTTTAGGGGTTGTTGGGTTAAACGTGCATGGTTGAGAGTAGTACTGAGATAGGTGACCTTAGGATGTGCTCTCGTACGTCAAGCCTTGCAACAGTTTATTTAATTGACTATGGGGAGCGTAACATAGTGACATCATATCATAACAAATACTATTATCTCTATAGGAATACGACAACGATGGGGGACGGCTAACAACTATAGTTTTTTATCTTATTTTATGAATAATCTTGTATATAGAAAATTTTGGAGTAGCTTTTTTACATGGGTATGATTAAATTTTGTTAGTTTTTATCTTCCTAGCTATGTGATTTATTCTTTCTTTCTATTTATCTTTCGATTATATATTACGTATGATATATATTAAGAAATGTTTACCCTATTTTCAGATAAAAAAACAGTTAAATTTGTTAAATATCACAATGTACTGGATTATCTATTAAGTTACAAATAAATTAAATTATATAGTTGCAACTCTATGGAGCATAGAAAGAGCCGATTGGTTGCCACGACCCCTGAAATGACTTGATAGAATAGGTGGAGTGTAGGTGTCGTGAAATGGTATATATTGGTTTGTACAGTGATATTTATACATTAGTATCTTTTAAAAATTAAAGTTTTACATATGATATTTTATATGATTGTTTAACGTATTATTTTTTAAAATATGTTCTTAATTTACTACACATTTGATTGATTCATTATTTTTAAAAATTTATTTCATATAATTAATAATTATCGTTATTAATTTTTAAAAGCAATTCTCATATAAAACTAGTTGTCCAGAATATAAATATATTAAAGCCAAACTGAGAAAGGTAAAAAAGATCTAAAAGATTTTATAAAACTACAATTGATATTGAATTTAATAACAATTTTAGTGGTGTTATTTAATATCAGTAATCTTTTTAATAAGATAATTTTATTTGATAATATTTTTCAGTACATATGTGTATTCTATTTAATTAAATCGTGGTTTATGCATTGGTAAAAATCCACTGAAATCCTAATTTATCTTTTTTTCTCTCTTATGACTTCTATGATTTCTACTTGATGAAAAAAAAAAAAACACTTTTTTTTCAGTTTAGATAGTTATTATATCAATACACTTAAGAAACAAATTTAAAATATGTCAATTAGATTGGTGATACTTAGAGGGGAATGTGTATAATCTATTTATATTGTTAATACTCTTAAAATAATGTTTTCAAACACCAGTCAACATTATCTATATTTTGTCTACATTACTAGTATATATGTGGTGTGTGAAATAAAATATTATAACCCATGTAATTTGTGTTCCGGAAATAATAGTATCAAGAAAACATAGTCATCAGCCCCAGGGAGACAAGCGAGTTGGTAAGACCTGTTGTGATATGGGAATAACTTCCCCGACTTCACGGGTTCGATTCTCCTGTGAAGCATATTCCCCACTGAAATATTGTGGAGGTATGCTCTGAGAATTAGTCCGTTATACGGGTCCTCTCCCTCGGGCCCTGCCTACTCGTGCATATCCCTCGATTTACCACATGTATTGGTCAAAGGACCTCTGACCTATACAGGGGGTTAGCCCATTAATGAGTTAACTTTTCAAAGAAAACATAGTGTCATCATTTATGGATCAAGAGCATCTGACTATAGAGTCGTTAGCCTTTAATACGCTAAATGTTTAAAAGAATAAAACATATGCATCAAAATCCGCCCTTACACTTTCCCCTCTAAGTATCACCAATAATAAATTATGAAAAAACACCATTGAATACGACGTGGGGAGCTCAATCTTGAAAATGAATTCCAATTCTTTATTTTCCACGAACGTGAAGGCTACCACCCATTGGCCTTCCCCCACCTTATTACTATTCTTCTATTTTTGTAATATCAAATTAGTTACAAATCTTCCCAAATTCCTACATTCTCCTTGAAATGTATATATATGTCACATCAGGGAGAGCTCATAGGATTACCAAAAGCAAACAAGAAAACATGGCCACCTTAGCACCAGCATATGGCATTCTTGCCTTGTTAGTTTGCTCATTTGTCTTGGATGCAGCCAATGTACAAGCTTTCGACTATGGCGAGGCCCTCGACAAGAGCTTGTTGTTCTTTGAGGCACAACGATCCGGTAAACTGCCTGTGAGCCAACGCGTGAAATGGCGCGGTGACTCCGGGCTGCGAGATGGTTATGATCAAGGGGTGAACTTGGTTGGAGGGTACTATGATGCTGGAGACCATGTAAAATTCGGCCTGCCAATGGCGTTTACCGTGACAATGCTTTCATGGGCAGCCATTGATTTCAACAAAGAGTTGCTCTCCTTGAATCAGTTGGGGCACACTTTGGAAGCCATCAAATGGGGAACTGATTATTTCATCAAAGCACACACTCAACCAAATGTTCTTTGGGCACAGGTACCAGGTTTTTGCATTTTCTTGGTTAAAGTTGTTGCTGTTCATATGACTTGTATGATCTCAATCGTTTCAAGAGTTAACGATGCATGATATCGACTACTTTCGTGCCTAGGTGGGAGACGGGGTATCAGATCATTACTGTTGGGAGCGCGCGGAGGACATGAGCACACCAAGGACTGGATACAGGCTAGACCCTGAGCATCCAGGATCCGACCTTGCTGGCGAGGCCGCAGCGGCCTTAGCTGCAGCCTCTGTTGCTTTCCTGGATTATGATTCTGCTTACTCTGACCTTCTGTTGATACATGCAAAACAGGTTAGAAATTTATTCATTGTTTTGTTTGGTTTCAAATTCAGCTGATATGTGGACTTAAATTCAAAATGCATGGTGTTATCTGATTTTTTCTTCCCTGCATCTTGTTTTTCCCAGCTTTTCTCATTTGCAGATAGGTTCAGGGGATTGTATCATAATTCCATCGACTCAGCCAAGCAATTCTACCCTTCATCTGGCTATTTTGTGAGTTGTGACCTCTCAATTTCTCATCCATATTGGTCGAGTAGCGAAAATCGATCTTGTTTTCTTTAGCGAGTTTATAAGTGTTTATTATGATATGTTTTCGGGCATCTAACATTTTCTTGATTTTGTGATTAGGATGAGCTTTTATGGGCAGCAGCATGGCTGCATAGAGCTACCAAAGATAACTATTACTTGAAATATGTTGCGGATAACCGTGTCTCCTTGGGTGGGACTGGAATGTCTGTCAAACAATTTTCATGGGACAACAAATATGCTGGAGTTCAGATTATTCTCTCAAAGGTAACACGAGATACTTAACGCCCTCGTCATTCGAGCACATGCTGATAACTGTCAAAACGGGGGTGTTTAAACTGTTTCGTATACGTTTTAGGATCAGCTGTCATGTTCAATTATTGCGACATATGTTCGATCCTATTATAATTGAAAGCCAAGATTCTTGTGTCAGAGCGAGTTTGTTCTATTGTGCAGATTTTGTTGGATGGAGCTGGAGGAGAGTACTCTTCAATACTCCAAGAATATCGCACCAAAGCCGATTACTTCACCTGTGCTTATCTTCAAAAGAATGATGGCTACAATGTCCCCCTGACTCCTGGTCAGATTAGTAAACTATAGAAAATTTGGGTATAAATTTCATGGTTGTAATGAAGAAAATAACTTCCCTACTCACCCATGATTTTCAGGAGGCCTTGCCTATCTAAATGAGTGGAACAATCTGCAGTATTCTTCCTCTGCTGCATTTCTCCTTGCTGTTTATTCTGACTATCTTGCAAAGGCAAAGGCTGTAGTCAACTGCCCTGATGCCCCACAAATCCAACCTCAAGATCTCCTCAACTTCGCAAAATCACAAGTATGAATACTACAACAACGCCCTTTCGTCTAATTCATAGCATTTCATTCACCTAAACTCTGTTGATCTAATGCCTATGACTATCCTCACAGGCTGATTATATTCTTGGCAAGAATCCCAAGTCATTGAGTTACCTGGTGGGCTATGGGCCGAACTATCCGGTGCATGTTCATCACAGAGGCGCTTCTATCGCCTCCATTTCCATCCTCCAGACCAAGGTTGGATGTGTGGAAGGATTCGAGAATTGGTACAAACGACCAGAAGCTGATCCTAATGTTATACATGGCGCATTGGTCGGAGGACCGAATGCTAACGACGAATTCACAGACGACAGATCCAATTACGAACAAACCGAGCCAACCTTATCAGGCAATGCCCCTCTTGTAGGACTATTCTCCAAGCTCCATAGCCTACCACAAGATTCTGCAGGTAAATCACATCCAGAAACTCAGAGAAAACTAAATTTTACATCTCAACATTAGTGTAACGATGCTTGCTCGAATCGTTGGCCTCATCTCACAGGTCCATACCATCGAGACCAACCAAAACCATACTATCCTCAGGACAACTCACCCAAAGGTAAGAAACCATACTACATTAGAACTTGGAGCATAATCAACATATATATTCGAATCAGGTGATATCACAAGCGACATAACCACCGTTCCTTGCAGATATCCCAGTCGAGTTTCTTCACTCGATAACAAGCTCATGGGGAGTAGGCAAAGAGTCGTATTATCGCCACCAAGTGATCATCAAGAACGTTTCGAAGCAGCCGATCACAGAGCTGAAACTTGGCTTTGAGAAGTTGACAGGGCCATTGTGGGGGCTATCTCCGACACCGGAAAAGAACACTTACCAGTTTCCGGAATGGATCAAAGTATTGGAGCCTGGTTCTCAATGCACTTTTGTATATGTCCAAGGTGGACCTCAAGCCAAGATTTCAGTTCTGAGCTATCATTAACACAATTGATAAAAAATTCTAAACATTAATTTGATGTCCATGATTTCTGATTGAGTTTCTGAACAGTTTCCTTCTTGTTATGATGCTGAAAAATGGATGAAATCTTTTGGAATTTAGGAGATTGAATATGTGATGAAATGCTCGGATCCAACACCATGTTTTTGAAATAATTTTTCAAAAATGAAATGAAACAAACTTAAAAAATTATAAAGCAAATGAACGGTTATCTTTAAAATTTTAGTTTCAATTTTTAAGTTAAAAATATTTCTTTTAACGTAATGATAAACATGTATATCCGGAGTTTGAGCTACCAATGCACCAAGTATCTAATTTTTTTTAAAAAAAATTAAAAATGTTCAATAATGAGAGTAGAGATTTGAAAAAAAAAAAAAAACTAAATGAATTAAGTAAAGTTTGCAGCATGCGTTATTTCATAAGAGGTTTCTTGCGATACCCGCTATTGTCAAAAAAAGTTGCATTACATTTCCTTTTCTGTTTTCTACATTTTTTTTAAATGAAAATATTTTATGAATATGCAAATACTCGACAAATATATAAAACACATATAGCACCAAATTTACTATCAGTTCATTGTAATACTAAATTGATATTACACTATAATCATTAGTGTTTTATCATCCCGGAGAATCGTGATAAATATATGAACCGGGAGTAGTGTTTAACTTATCATCAAGTCAAATGTTATACTAATTTGTGTTATAATATGGTTTTTATACAATACTTGACAAAAGTATGAACCACGTGTAACATCTAACTTTTCGTCAAGTCAAATGTAATAATAAATTGGTATTATACTACGATCATAATTACATGTTTGAATACTTGACAAACATATAAATCGCGATAGCATCGAACTTACCGACAAGTCAAATGGAATACCAACGTGGTATTATACTAAGGTTATTAGTGTTTATCACTTCATGAATACTTGACAAATGTAACCTCAGTTAGTACCACATTTTCATTTTAATCATTTGATTTTACACTGCCTTTCCTTAAGTTAAGGATACTAACACACCTACTATATCATAAAGGATCATTAGTAAGTTATTATTGCGCTAACATCTTATAAATATGTGAATATTCTGTTGTATCGAAATTGGCGTCGTATAAACTATGGTGATTAGTTTTTCAGAAGTAAGTCTATTAGAGGGTTAATCCTCGGAGATAATTTGATACATATAGATTTTAAATCGAGGGATATGTACGGGAGTCAGGGATTCGAGGGAGAGGACTTATATAACAGGACCACCCACGAAGCAAACCCCACAATATTTCAGTAGATAATATGATCCATATGAGAATCAAACCCGTGAAGCCGGAGAGAAGAAGCTCACGTCACCCTAAATTTTATCAACTCGTCTGTTTTTTTAGGACAAACTGTGAGACCTGATTTTGTATCAAGGATTAATTGTTGGAATTAATCGGTTGATTTAGAGATTTTGTGGTTTAGATCTCTGTTTTGAGTTGCATTTTCGGGTTCCAATTCGTACGTTGAGCAATTCTGGATGCCTTCGTGTTTTTGAGTTTGAGGCGAAAGCTGGTCGGTGACGAAAACAGTCGTAGCTTGGTTTGGTAGCGCAGGGCATGAAACGCCGTCGTTTGAGATGTTGCGACTGGTGTTTCGTATGTTGCGACTGGATGTGTACTGTAGCTGCGACTGGTATATTGCGAGGAGTTGTTGCGACTGGATAAGCAGTCGAGAGCTATGGTCAACGCGGGTCAACTTTCCTGTAGCTCGAAGAGGATGCGTCGTCGTTTCGTTGTTGCGACTGGAAGTCCAGCTGCGAGTGAGTTTCGACGCTATTGCTTGCGGCTGGTATTTCGCGAGAGCTAGCGACTGGATGACGTCAGTGGAGCGACGTCGTTCGAATTAGTTGCAACGCTGCGTTTTGAGATTGCGACTGGATCCAGCAGAGAGAGAAGCGTTGCGTTGTTTTGTCTTGCGACTGGATACCCAGCTGCTGGTATAGTATG
>KV000901.1:63456-143866 GCA_001598015.1 Dorcoceras hygrometricum | reverse complement strand
TCTTCCAATTCTTACCAGTTTTAGAAGCTGTAATTGGCTAGTTGAGGAACACGAATTTGCTGCCGTTCGAGTGTTGCGTCGACCGGGTAGAATTTCATTCTGGTTTTCGGTGAGACCTTGTTCCTAGCCATAGTTTTAAGCTTTCTATATTGTTGAGGTATATTGGACAGCTGGTCGAGTGAGACTCCCAGCCGTGAGCTTGATTAGCAACCTGTTAGATTTACGTTGTGTATGCCGTGTGTTTAACAGGCTTTTACCAGAGTCTTCGGGATTTCTCGCAGGGTTAGTTGTTGCTCAGTATAAGGTACGGATTTGAGCTTGTTTTACAGCGAAGTTATGGCTTGGATGAATTGTAGTCGCTGGTATGTGGAATTGCCGTGCCTGCTGGTTGTATTATGTTGAGAATTGTGTATGCTATTTGTGTATTTGCTGCGTTGCATAGGTTTATATGCTTGCATTCTCGCCTGTTGCATACACGCATGGTATTCCTATCCAGTTTTGGTAGTCTTTGTACCATTGTTGCATTGTTATTGTTTTCGTACCAGGATGTGAGGGCGAGCGGCAATACCGCACTCTCATCTCTCTGCTGGGATCGTAGCCACCATGAGCCGAGTGGTTAACTACCACAGTTCATGGGCGAGGCAATAGCAGGTTGAGTTGTTTGATGCATCCGGTAAGTGGGTGTAGTATCATGGCGAGTGGCTCACTACCACACTGTGAACACACCCTGTGGCCACCTGTACGTTGTCGATGATTCTTGGAGCTATGTTTGAGTTCCTTAGCTCCCTTGTGGGTCGAGCTTTCCATTGTTTTCTTGGCGTCTCATGCATAGCACCTGCATTTTATTCCTTGCTGTTATTTCTGTTGTAATATTGCTCTCCGTACTGGGGTTTGACCCCATGTCCCTCCGGGGCTTGGTTTGTTTCTTTGTTATGTTGTTTTCAGGAAACCCAGGTTCTACAGCTGGTCGTGGGTTTAGTCCAGCTGGTGGTGGCCCAGGAGGTGGCTAGTGTGTCCCAGTAGCATATAGCATATATATGTATGTATCAGTTAGCCAGGGGGATGCCCTGCGCTTCGTTGTTGTACCCGTAGGGGAATATGATACATGTTGAACTTATGTATGCTTTATTGATGGATGTTTTATGACTTGGGAAAACTTATTTTAAGTATTGTTGTATTTTAAATTATACGTTTAAAACCGTCGGGCCAAAAAGCGAAAATTTTACCCACTTTTTGATAGCTTCCGCATGTGTTTATCTGCTGTGAGCACGAGGCCTGACACAAACTATGGTCATTGGTGTTTTACGACTAAGTGAAACTTAACGAATTTATAAACCAAAAAATAAAATAATAGTGTATATTATTAGTCAAATTGAAATTATTTATAATTCAGCTTGATCTAGATCAATTTTTTTTAATGGTTCTGGACTCAGAACTTCATATTATGTGTATAAAAAGTTATAAAACTATGACATCCAAAATGGTCATTAAAAAACATAATCTTTGAACAAGAAGTTAACAAAATCCACTCCTGGCTGGTTTTCTGGGACTTCATGTTTCTGGTTTTTTGTAGTTAATTGTCCGAACGTAAGAAACCAACAGCTCTCTCTCTCTCTCTCTGCCGGCCTGCCAATTTGTCTCATTCTTCCACCCAGCAACTTCATCTCCATTTTATATACAATGATCGAGACTTCTTCGAATCATCAACCACTGTTTGGAATCCTTTTTACGCTTCCTCAACGGTGGCCGCCTCCTCCATTTCTGCTTCTCTCCCATTTTCGGGCTCTGTTTAGACGCCTCCGATGATGGGTTTTATCTTATTCGTCTTCTTGTTTGTGTTTGCTGTGCCAATGGCCGATTCCTCCACGCTGGGCGTGAAGTACATGTCGGGACTTCTGGAGATTCAAGATAGAGAGAGAGCGCCGCCGTCTGTGCAGCTGTCTGCTGTTTACGCCGCCGTCAACCGCATCATTCCTTCCCATTCTTCAAGCTTTGCGTTCGTCATCATCTCCAAGGTACCTGATTTTGCTCCCTAATTGGAGTTTGATGTGCTTTTTGTTACTTTGAAGCTGGAATATCTAGTCATTTTTTCTGTTCTTTGGGTTCAAGATGATGTAAATGGAAGTTGCTAAAAGAACAAAAGTAAAGTGTACATTTTTTATCGTCCTTTGTTATATCTACAAAAAGAAACGCAACTGTATATTGTTTTCAATCTGCTGTATATTGTTTTCAATTCGCATGTGGATTATTGGAAACAAAAAACACAATGGCCCAATGCCTGTGGAAGAAGAAAATGTATGAGAGTAGAATTTTGTTATTTTGGCATTTTTCCAAGTTCCGAGTTTATTTTAAAAAGTGACTGAGGGGTAACCACTACTTCATATGTTTTCTTTAAATCAGCTGTTCAAGTTTGCTTTATATAAGATAGAAAAGTAAAAGCACATACACGGCAGGGTATGAGGTGAAGACCTCCGTAGTACTAGCAGGGTCTCATAATTTTACGAGGACAGCTCTAGTGGAAACACTAGTTCAAGTAAAGCACAAGATTTTTATTTGAATATGTAATGTTCATTGAGTGCTTATTTCAAGTCAAGGAACACGTCTCACCCTTCAAATTTATATGACCATCCTGTTCTTCTTTGTGCTTTGCAGGATTCCTGTGGTGGAGAAGCTTGCTTTAAGTTAAACAATCATCCTGGTGTAAGCCCCATTGGTTCTCCAGAAATTTTGTATGTGTCAGTTACTTCTTTCTGTTATGTTTTGGACTGAACTAGGAATTTGGGACATACTATAGTGTTAATGTGCTTGAGCTTAGTGGAAAATGATTGCAGTTTTTTTAACCTTGCTGATGTATAATTAAATGAAAATACATGTTTAGTTATGTGGAGAACTAGCCCCTCTTTTGTGTGATATCTACATTTCTAAATATATTTTTCGATATTCAAAAGCATGTTGATTGCCCAAAAGGAATTATCTCTACTGTTTTTCTTTCACAGCATAAGTGGAACTACTGGAGTGGAGCTTTTGTCTGGTCTTCATTGGTACCTGAAATATTGGTGCGGAGCACATATATCTTGGGACAAAACAGGTGGTGCACAACTATCTTCGATACCGAAAGCTGGAGATTTGCCACGTCTTCAAAATGTCGGGATAACTATGAAGAGGCCCACTCCTTGGAGCTACTATCAGAATGCTGTTTCCTCGAGCTGTAAGCCTTCATCCCCTTTCATAGTTTTTTTAGGCTAGGTATGCTCTCACAGTTTGTTCATATCCCGAATATTGCCTATAAAGATACATTTGCATGGTGGGACTGGGAAAGGTGGGAGAAGGAGATAGACTGGATGGCTCTTCAGGGTATTAATCTGCCGTTGGCATTTACTGGTCAAGAAGCCATCTGGCAGAAAGTTTTTCAGGTACTTTTGTCATCTATCTGGCTAATGTTCGCAAAGAAGTGTATGCATCATGTTAATACATCTGTCGTATAAAATAAAAGAACAAGTGTAAAGTAAGAAGAATAACAAAGAAAGCTCTTCGGATAATATATGGTATTCAGGAGTTGTTCAAAATTACTCTGTCATTGTTGATATTAACCTATAAAAGAAAGATGTTATCCTGAAGACATATATGAATAACAACAATATTATTGTTACGTAATTTGGCTACCTGAATCATCAAAACCTGTTCTCCACAAAACAAAGCCAGAGTGATAAAATAAGCCTTTGAGAACAAAGCAAATGTATGGGCCTTATGCATATTTATCACATAATCTCAAAAGTCTCGACGACGTCCCTGGGAAATATTGTTTTCATGAAATCTAGCAAATATGGTATTCAGTTATATAAACAAATGGTTAACAACTAGATTTCGACCCCTAGGCTTTTTATTAACCACTCTGATACTTCTTGAATAGCCACTCGTCAGATAGCGAGATGTGAAAGGTTGAAGAATCAAATTAATTAATTTATTGAAAATTCCATCACATATACTTTTTCCTGAGAAAGGAAAAAGATTATGCTGGTTTTTAGATATGGCATTCATTGTTTTACGATATTGAAAATAGATAAAGACTTCAGTATCTGATTGCCCCAACAATATTTTATTTAACTCCATTCTAACTGAGAAGATATAATTATTCATGAAAATCCCAAGTTTAAATTATAAAAGCAGCAAATTTGTTTGTTCACTATAGGCAATTTATTAAACATGATGGGTGGGTATCACTCTTTTGCTCTTCTTTCTCATGTTTAAATGTTGGTATCCTTGCACCATTTTTTAGCAGAATTTCAATGTAAGTGCTGCAGAACTAGATGACTTTTTCGGTGGTCCGGCATTTCTTGCATGGTCGCGCATGGGAAATCTACATGGGTAAGCTTATAGATTGAAAGCAATTTCTAAAGCAGACTGTTCTGTCCTTCACTGTTTTGAACCTGGTTCCCCAAAATTCGGCTTCTACAACTTTACATCCCTTCAGGCTCCACATGCTATGTTTTGTCTCTTAACTCAGAAGCTTGAATATATGGCACGACAAGCTCGATTGCATTTGGCAACATAATTTCCTCCATCTCATCTAAGAGAACTTCCTTTATTATCATAGATGGGGAGGACCACTTCCACAAAGTTGGTTGGATCAACAACTGATATTGCAGAAGAAAATTCTTGCTCGAATGTATGAGTTAGGAATGACTCCAGGTACAGTAAATTTTGAAAAGACAAATGTGATTTGCAAACTCTGCAGGTGGAATGTTATATTTATGCTTAGGAAATAACTTTTAACAACTCCGGTCAATAAAAATAGTCTCTTATTTTGTGTTTCAGTGAATACAAACGAGCCTTTGTTCATATTTTTCTCTATTTATACTTCCATTTCAGTCCTACCAGCGTTCTCCGGTAACGTGCCAGCAGCTCTTAAGCGTGTATATACATCAGCACAAATAACACGCCTAGGAAACTGGTAAGTGCTGCCTCTCGAATGACATATTTTATACCGACATACTTCATAGACTGTTCATGACCTATATGTTAATTCATTGACTGCTCTGAACTAGGTGTCTAATTTTATGTGAATTTGTGATTATTGATAGAGTTTGAGGTTTTTAATACATAAAATTTATTGGGTGATTGGTTGGTTCTGAAAATTCATCATTTCTGCTGGTTCTTTCTTCTGCAATACCTTGTTGAACCTATTTGACATCAAAATGAAATCCAATGTGCTTTTAATACAAGTACTGATTTTGATTCTTTAGGTATACCGTTGGGAGTGACCCTAGATGGTGCTGTACCTACCTGCTTGATGCAACTGATCCCTTGTTTGTTGAAATAGGGAGAGCTTTTATTCGCCAACAATTGAAAGGTAGCATAACAGCAAAGTCACTGGCTTACTTCAAGTGAATATTCCACATGTCTACTCTTATAAAAAAGTTCCATTTTTCCTGACATTTGGATATCCTATTTTGTGCAGAGTATGGAAGGACAAGCCACATTTATAACTGGTAAATTGCTTTATCTTTGACAATCTAAATCTAGCTTAGTTCGCACTTACTTCACTTTGCTTCGCCTTGGTGATAGCACTTTTACAAATCCAAGTGTCACCAGGTCACAAACTTGTCGTTTACTGAACTAAAAATCTTGCAGCATGCTAAAAAGTTATATTCTGAGGGCAATGTGTAAGTTTTCTATTTGCATGCACGAGAACTATTCGAGTATATGAAAGATTGGAAACTAATTGCAAACAAGGAAAAAAATGGCTTTATTTCTGTGGCTACATCATATAATCTCATGAACCTCATAGACGTGTAGTAAAAGACCTCATTTCTATAAGTTTTAACATATAGCTTGTGATACAATGTAGCTCAACCTCTCCCGCTTCTGGTTATCTGCTCCAAACAGTCATTAATGGTTCATGAATTTCAATACAATGAAATTTCTGCAGTGATACTTTTGACGAAAACACTCCTCCAGTTGACGATCCTGAATATATATCTGCATTAGCTGCTGCAATCTTTGAGGGCATGGAAAGTGGTGATGTTGATGCAGTTTGGTTAATGCAGGTGACACTATACAAGTTTCATCTCTCCAGTTATGTGCAATACATAAGTCTATCTATGCTCTAATTTCTCTTATTTTCTGTAGGGATGGCTTTTTACTGACGATCCATTTTGGAAGCCTCCACAGATGAAGGTGAAATAATCTGTGTCTTTCACGATGTGAATGCCTTTCTTTTGAAGGCCATGCTCGGAAAATTCTGGTTTTTGTTCTGTGCTTTTTGGGGGGGTCTTTCTATCTAGCATAAAATTTATCCCATCATTAGGCACTTCTACATTCTGTTCCTGTCGGGAAGTTGGTTGTTCCTTGATCTGTATGCTGAGTTAAACCAGTATGGGCTACTTCAGAGCACTTCTATGGGGTCCTTTACATATGGTACGTTTTGTGTGGAAATCGCTTTTCCCCATGCATCTAATTGGCCCTTTTGTTTCTCTTTTTTAATAAAGAATATGATATGTGAATAGCTATCTTTTAGATTTTTCTTTCTGAATTCAACAGAGATTGTGTTTTCGATATATCATGCCAATGATCTTGCTCGATAAAGCTAATATACTATATTAAAGCTAATTCAACAGAGATTTTACTACTTTGTAATACCTGTTCAGGTGTATGCTGCACAATTTTGCTGGGAACTTAGAAATGTATGGAGTTATAGATTACGTGGGATCTGGACCTATAGATGCTCGCCTCAGTGCTAACTCAACCATGGCAAGTCCACTAAGTTTTTAAGGAACTGAAGTGCTTACCTTGTAGAATTGTCTCCTTTTTACGACAAGTCGTGTTAACTTTATAATGTGCCATTAATCGTACCTTGCTCATCTTACTTGATTCCTATCTGTAAGGTTGGTGTTGGGTTGTCAATGGAGGGTATCGAACAGAATGCCATTGTCTACGATCTTATGTCTGAAATGGCATTTCGAAGCAAGAGAGTTGAGGTCAAGGTAAGAAGGCTTTTCTGTCCTCAGATCCTAAATATCCTTATCAGATTCATCTGTTATGCACATTACTAGGTTGCTCCTGTCCATGACTCTGATTCCATCTTATTTTTTCAGAATTGGATAAGTTTGTATGCCCAGAGACGATATGGAAAGTTGGTCCCATCGATACAAGATGGCTGGAACATTTTGTATCATACAGTTTATAACTGCACAGATGGATTGAACGTATGCTGACTGTCTTAACACATTTGCCAGTTTTTCATTTTCACTAATGAATTGCAAGTAGATGTATCAAAAAAAAAATTTTTATTTTTTTTTGGATTTTGTGGTATGAATCATGCTAAATGACTGTTATTTCTAATTTTTGATAGGACAAGAACAGAGATGTAATCATGTATTTCCCAGATGTCGATCCTAATTCAATTTTGGCATCAGTTCACCTCTCTCTATCTGGAAAACATCACAAAATCCACCAAAGTCTTGGCCGGAGAGCTATCTACGAGCAAACAAGCTACTCCTACACTCATCCTCATCAATGGTATTCTACCTCCGAAGTCATACGAGCTCTTCAACTTTTTATCGCGGGTGGGGATCAACTCTATGAGAGTAGCACTTACAGGTTCTGAATTATTTGCTTCATATCGTATTTTTTTACTTTAATTTTTTCTTGTCTGAAACTGGCTTATGTGATGACATAAGGTACGACCTGGTGGATCTAACGAGGCAAGTCTTGGCAAAGTATGCGAATCAGCTTTTCTTAAAGATCATTGAAGCATATCAGCTAGGTGATCTGCAAGGAGTGGTAAAATTTAGCCAAACATTTCTTGAACTCGTGGACGATATGGACACACTTTTGGCATGCCATGAGGGATTTCTTCTTGGACCTTGGCTCGAAAGCGCAAAGAAACTTGCTCAGAATGAGCAACAGATGAAACAGGTACAGGTTTCATTCCCTCCATGAACCAAACCTTTAGTAGTTTCCTTGGTTCTCTATCTGATAAATAGGTCAAACACATACGCAGTTCGAATGGAACGCAAGAACTCAGATCACAATGTGGTTTGACAACACCGAGGAGGAAGCAAGTCTGCTTCGAGACTATGGTAACATGGAACCCACTCTCATTTTGTTGTTGTCCTACCACTGCTGATCAAATGATCAATTTCTTTTCATCCAACTTTCGCTTTCTTGTAGGGAACAAGTACTGGAGCGGGCTCCTGAGAGATTATTACGGTCCTCGAGCTGCTATTTATTTCAAGTGTCTAATAGAGAGTTTACACACGGGCAACGGTTTTAGCCTGAAAAACTGGAGGAAGCAATGGATCAAACTAACAAATGAGTGGCAGAGTAGCAGGGACATTTTCCCGACAAGCAGCAGCGGCAACGTCCTCGATGTATCTTGGTGGCTCTACAATAAGTATTTGAAAGATCTCGAGCTCGCACCACTTCACGTCGATCACCAGCCGAGCCCACGCAAGGTCCCAAATCTTTCATACTGGTAGTGGTTAATACCAGAATATTGAGCTCAAACATCCCTCTCTAGCCAGTGGATTAATAATTGAGTATTCAAGCATGAGATTTACTCGTTCATGTTTCAAGCAACTTGATGGAGTCACTGGACTGAAGTTGAGCAGCTCGATTTGCCTGCCTGCCCCTTCTTTGTGTAACGTGCAAAATGAAGTTAACTAATCTGTCCCACATCGGATGAATGCTGAAGGAAGTCAAAGAACGGTATTATAAATATTGAGATGCTGACTCCCAATAAACTTGCCTTAAACTAATGAGTAAGGAAAACAAAGTGGTCGGCGAGAGCTGACCACGGCACCCGTATATCCAATACAATGGTGCACGAATTTATGGAGGGGTTATAGGCTGGCCCGGCGTTGACGCTGCTTACTTCGCAGAACTCGCTTGTGCGGGCCTCCCAATATGCCCACCCCCAATTCTATAATCTAATTTTTTAAAAATTTATGATCGATCGATTATTATAATATTGTTAATGTTGATAATATTGATTGAAACTAATAATATTAATATTTTGGATCTGAACTAGGCTACGTCAGCATGACATTAAATTCGACAATTGAATATATAAATGCACATATTAATTACATAGTAATTTAAAAAAATGGTTGAAATGATAATATAAAATATGATTATACTAAATTTGCTAAAAGTAATTTTTTTCTGATGGTTTCTCCTTTCTAAAGTTTGAGGCAACATATTGATTCTGATAAACTTACTAGTCATTCTAAAAAAAGAAAATACTAGTTTTTTGAATAATAGGTAATTAATTTTTTGAATGGATTATCATTTATTTCTTTAATAAAAGTTATCTCATTAATGGGTAACCCCTGACAGAGGCCCTTTGGCCCATACAGGTTGGTAAATCGAGGGATATGCACGATTAGGCAGGGACCCGGGGAAGAGTATCCATATAACGGACGAATTCCCAGAGCATACTCCCACAATATTTCAGTAAGGCATATGCTCCACACGAGAATCGAACCCATGAAGCCGGTGAAGTTATTCCCACATCATCTCAGATCTTACCAACTCGCCTGTGCCCCTGAGGCGATTATCAGTTTATTTCTTATAGCATAGGTCAGTTGAGATAAATATCCTTCAAGGCGAGAGAGTGATTGTTAGAGATAACAAGCTTCCGTCTTGTCGGAATTCCTCCAGCCTCTCGTGGAGTAACTCAAATAGAGGTTAAGTTTGATATCGATTCTTTCCGTGGCTGCCGTTGACAAGGGAACTGGGAAAAAGCAAGATATCACCATCACTGGTGCCAATACATTGCCTAGTGATGAGGTAAGAGTTTTTTATGATGTCTTCACTATGTTTACATGCACTTACAACCGCCGCAGCAGCCAGCTAAAATCAAGCTATACTTAGATGAAGATTTGCCTTTTAAATTTGACTGCTTTTAGACCCTGTTATTCTGTCAAGCTTAACTGGAATTGGTACAAACCTTTTCCAACCTTGATCAGTTACCTTACATGTAACTACAGGTGCAGAGAATGGTCAGTTTTGCTGAAAAATATGCAAAACAGGACAAGGAGAAGAGAGATACTAAATTTGCAAAAGAGGACAAGGAGAAGAGAGATGCCATAGATACTAAAAATCAGGCTGATTCTGTAGTTTATCAGACTTGGAAACAGTTGAAAGGAACTTGGAGACAAAGTTCCTGCCCCGTAAAAGATAAGGCTGAGGCAGAACTCGGAGAACTTAATGATGCCATTTCTGGTGAATCAACACAAGCAATGAAGGATGCTATGATTTTGATAGGCGCAGGGTGTTTGAGACTACTAAAAGTCTCTAAGTAAGTAGGCCTTCAGCACGGTTCGTTCATTCTTTATTACTTATTGGTGGGTGTATAGTAGGACTTGGGAATTGGCAAAGTATTATGTATTTGAGGTCTTGCAACAAGAAAGTGTCGGTGTTAAGAAATTGTTGTGTGAGTTTGGCACGAGCTAAAATCTTTATATTGGTCGAATAGTTATACCATATTCGAGTAATTCAGTGATTATATACCATATTCTCGAATATAAGATCATAATTTACAGGCTTCATATTGCAAGTGCGGACGATATGAAAGGAAGACCGTCTATCTCAGTATATGATGTTTCCAATGGAATGTCCAACAAAACTAAGCTTAATGGTTCTTAAGACTCCAGATCTAGACACCTTATCCATCTTCTTTTTTACAAAAGATACGACTTCTTGTGCAAGCCTCTGTCCCATTTCTCTAAAATCTCCAGATGTTTTCTCCTCATTAAATCTAGATGATGTCCCTGCAAATATGTGAATCTTTCCAACAAATTAATATCACCATGCTTCTCAAATAGCAAGAATTGTAATGCAAGACGAAGACGTAACAGAAAATCATTTTCCCTGCTGAAGAAGTCAAGACATGTAACATTATGACAATTCAACCAACATTTAAAGAAATTAACTTCATGATACAGAAATCGTTTGTGACTGTCGTGGTCATTAGCCAGGACATTTACATTGCGATCAGTACATGCATCGTCAATGGAGTTGGCTATACACCCAACCAATCACTTGATATTTGGGAGGTTGATCCCATATACATATACATCTCATTGGCAAAATTCAACATGCCTGGAATCCATGGACAAATATCACAATCTTCAAAGTTCGACCATTTTGGCGAGTACTGGTGGCACCCAATAACTTGTTTGTCTGATCTGGCCCAAACCCACCAATCAAGCTATGTGTATCTTTCTGTTCCAGTTGACTGAAATAAGAAATTCCACTTGCTGAACGTAAAGGTGCACTAAGAACTCACCAGTATATAAGCAAGTGTGGTAAAACTTGTGCTTTACCAGGTAATCCATGGTAGGAAGATTCATTTGCCACACTGCTTATATACTGGTGAGGCATCTCAACCTTAGTGTAGACCATCCAGATTGACCATTCAGCTTTCCGATCAATGGCCCACTGGTTACGAAGAAATTCAAGAATCTTCTTTGAGTTGGCCCTGAAAAGAACAAGTATCAATACTACCCTGATTAATCACAAGGAGAATCAGATGGATAAAAAGTTTAAGAACATTTTCAGAATAGATATTACAACATCCATCAATAACCACTCTAACAAAGGGTGAGAGGGAGGATAGCAATGATAAGGGAAAAAAATTAGAAGACAATACAACTAGGAGATTGCAAGAAACAAGAATAAACACAAAGATGCATGCATCCTTAAAATATTAGAAAAAGAACAGAGAGACAGAAATAAACCTGTGAAAGTTCAAAAATATACTCCTTAAGTAGAACAATTGACTGCCAATGGAATCAAATACCCTCAGCAGTTTGAGTATCAACTTCACCATTTGGTTTCTGTTCAAAGAATAAAAGCACCATCATAAAAAGGTTGCAGGAGGAAACAGAACAAGAAAAATTTTCACTCACAGGATACATTTTCATGGTTACTTCAAACTGTTAAAACTTCAGCACCAGCCATTGTCGAATCTGATGTTGGAGTGAAACCAAACAACTCATTGGAAGTAATATGTTTTATATCAGTTGTTTGATTGATAGCCTTGCTGATCTTCTGACACTCTTCTGTTACTAAAACCATCAATTGCCTATTTTGGTTTTTTACTAAAGTGTGTGCTTGCAGCAAAAAGAATGATGGAAGTGCAACAAAACATGTAGTTCACTAAAATCAAATTTCGACAGCATAAAGGTTAGAAACACAAAATAGAAAGTAAACATTGAGATGGGTATTTACTAAAGTCTATGTCTCAGGCTCGTTGACTAAATATATATATATATATATATATAAATGTTAGCAGCAAATCTTGGTGACAGTGATCTAAACTTTTGTGTACAATCTTTTACAAAACTCGGGCCTAACTTTTACAAAACTCGGGCCATATGTTGGAGATTGGCAGAGGTTTCAGCCAACTCATATACAGAATAGGCTCTCACCAAGCAATTTGATTATGTATCCACTAAATTAGATTGTATAAAGATATTCCACTGCTGGCTAAAAAATTTACTTCATCTCGACAAGGAAAAATGAGAAATCCAGAGGCATTGAATATTGTATAGAAGAAAGAAATTTAACAATCAACCAATAGAAATTTATATATATGTGTGTGTATATATATAAATTGTAACAAATTTGTTAATCACAACTACATAATAGTCATAATATGACATGTGCTAGATATTAATTTCTATATATATAACAGACTGACATGAAATTGTAGCAATTTCATGAGATGTTCGGCTGAACATCTCAGACGCCCACACAGGCGCTCATTGTGGGCGCCCATAATATCGGCATTATATATATATATATATTAAACATATTTAGATTACTATCATAATTATTATAGATAGATATCCGATAAAACATTACATTAAAGATTAAATAAGGATCTTGGAAAGAAGATAAAAACAAATCAAGAAAATCAAGAAAGCCATAAATCTTGGTAGATTATCATGTTGAACCGTATGTGTATATATATATCATATTCTTGAATAGAAAGACATGCATGCTGGCTTCCCTAAGAGTTTGAATAAGTGAACAGGGACATTTTCAGGATCTTTGTTCCAATGGATTCAGACCAACAGAGTTTTATGCCTGTCACCCCGCATCGAGAACGAGCTTCGGATATCACTTCAAGTATTCTTGAAGAAGTTTCAAGAGGAGGAGACAACCAACTGATCACTTATCACAGGAGGGTTTCAGATGGAGAGTATATGGCCGTTCATCTTTCGCCCATGTTTCGGTTTTCGCCGAAAGAAACGGAACTCATTGTGGACTGCTTGGACAAGAAGATCAACGAAGAGTATGCTCCATACATCAGTATCATCCCTACCGTCAATGTTTACCTACATACTCCAAACGAGTTGGCTGGTACGTATGTGGTATTTTTACAATCAATTTCCTGTACATTTGCACGTCTGTTTACAATGGGATTTAATCAACAAACCTATTCAAGAACATCAACTTATTAGACAGATACATTTGGAGACCGAAATTCTTTGTATGTTTGTAAACTAGAATATTGCAATTCATCCTGAATTATAATTATGGTGGGATTGTCAATTATATGCCAAAACCTGGATCCAGTAAGTGATCTTTTGACACGCATGAAGGGTGAGAGTGTTTTTATGATATTTATAAAACTGAACTATCTTAATTACGCTTAGGATTTATGTATGGTAAAAGTGAAACATTCTTTAATGTATTAAACTATGTTTCATGCATCAGTACTCATATTATAAGAGCCGAACTCATACATTTGAGGATAATTATTTTTTACTTCTGATTCCTAATTTATTGCTTGCTATCTGGTTAATCGCACAAGAGTTTCCAATTCATTTTCCGTTTCGAATCCTGATTCTGTCCCACAAAGATTAGTTTTAGAACTACAGTTACTTATCATTTTCTTTTGGATGTTTACAACAGCTTCGTACAAGAGTTTGGGAGAAAACGACTGGTACTTCTTTACGTCAACAGAGCGCAAGTATACGAATGGAAGTCGACCGGATCGCCAAGCTGGTAACGGGTATTGGAAGGCCACTGTCGGTGATAAAATGATTTATGACAATCATGAGTTCGTTGGGACGAAGAAGTGTTTAGTATATTACGAAGGGAAGCATCCTAAAGGCAAGAAGACCGATTGGCTCATGCAAGAGTTCAAATCAGCTAAACAGTCACCAAGACAACCTGATGGTTCTATGCGAGTACGTATATATCAATCCTTTAATTTGCAATTGGTTTTTGTTTCCTTGTCGTAACAAAATTATTCTGATGTTTTTGTTTTGTTTCCAAATTTTGCAGCTGGACAATTGCGTTTTGTGCCGGATTTACAAGAAATCCAAGCACTCATCGAAAAGATCACAAACCCCATGTTGTGACTCACAGGATCCCAGAGGTATATCACAGAGCAGGAGGCTGTGCCTAGGGCACACTACGAATCAAGAGGAATTACAGACCACGTATGATTCGGAGTATGCCACTAACCAGCAACTCATTATGCAGTCGCCGCCGCAGGCTGCACCACAGCCGACACCGTGGCAGAATAATTTTCAGTTGATTCTACATCCACAACAAAATCTACAGTCTGGAGTCAATGATCATGATTCTCATGTTTTCGACGATCTCGTAGACATTGAAACTTTAAGTGACTTCATGTCAATCGACACTGTCCCGAATCAAGCATTGGAGCACCTGGACCCTCAACGTTTTGACAGTCAGCACTTTGAGCTGGAATCCGCGCTCGCCATCGATGATCATGCATTCATATTGGAGCTGGAATCCCTGCTCGCCATCGATGATCAAGCGTTCATATAAATATAGGGTGATGAATTAGATATCTTGTAGAAATGCTCGAGCTACTAGATGAATTGAAATTTACTGTATCATTAATTGTTGACTGCAGGGTACTCTTTTTCCTTTTCGTAGGTTTTTCCCATTGGGTTTTTCTACGAAAAGGTTTTAACGAGGCCTAGCAGGAACCTCATGACTTTTCGAATTTGTGAATTGCATGAGTTATTTTACACCCTACTGAATTTTCAGTTTTGTAAACATTTTTCTTGTTTAAAGAATTAAAACTATTTTGTCTGTAGAAAGGCCACGCTATTTGATTCATTCAGGTCACCTCTTTATTTGATTGAATACACAAGTCACCATATCAAGCAGAGACTTAATGTTTGATCTCCATAACTGGAAATCATATACATCAACAACAAGAGGATGGCAACAATTCATGACTTCCAACGTTAAATCTGAACAAAAAGGGACTGATTGAAATATTAGTGTCATTGACGAAGTAATCATTGTTGGTAGTTCCACACGTATCCCAGCTGTCCAGGAACTTGTCAAGAAACTGACTGGAAAGGATCCAAATGTTACTGTCAACCCTGATGAAGTTGTTGCCCTTGGAGCAGCACTGCAGCAGTTCAGGTTCGGGCATGTCCGGTTTAGCTGTCTTGTTTAGGCTGGTGTTTTGTCTCCATCTTTCCGTTTAGAAACACTTGGTGGGGTAATGACCAACATTATTCCTAGAAATACCACTGTCTTTTTATTATAAGCTGATACTTATATTGCTATAATAACTATTAATTATAGATAATTATCAATATTTGTGTATAATTACAAAAATTGCCCCTTCCCTGTTGTACGATAAAAAATGATTGTGCAGCCATTGCTGCGAAGAAGCAGGACCATGAAATGTATCCTCACTCGATCACTAATACAATTAGCTCTCCCCAGTTTTCCCATTTCGGCTACTAATATTGGTGATACCACCCAAATCCTCAATTTTCCTCCTCTTTTCTGTGTAATTCGCACTCTCTCGCATCATCATACACACCAGCATGCTTCAAGATTATTGCTTTCGAAGCAATCATATAGGTTAATTCGATTTATTTTTTTTTTGGCGATTGTAGGTTCCGGGTTTTTTGGGTTCGAATTCGAGGCTTAATTTCAGAGGGTATTCTTTTAATTCTTTTACCGAGTTGAAGTCGATGGCGACGGCGACGGCGAGAGTTGTGCAGGACCCGGAGTCTATTTCATACTTGAATCAACGAGAAGCAGCGGAAATCGATGAAATTCTTATGGGTCCTCTCGGGTTTAGCGTTGATCAGCTAATGGTGAGCTATTTTTACGTTTTTGTTTAGCTGTAATCGTGTTAGAAGGAATCAGCTTCTGGGGTTGAATCTTGGAAAATGTCCATTGCAGGAATTGGCTGGTTTGAGTGTGGCTGCTTCAATAGCTGAGGTTAGTTTTCTCTTAGTTGTAAAGCGTCTGTCTCATTCCTTTTTGTTGGCAGTTGTTTTTATCATTGCCTAGGAGCAGCCGGATATATCTTGCCCTTTAGCTGATGAGTTGCAAATGCTTATTAGTAGGGGATTGTTTATACTTTTACACTGATAAGTAGTTCAGAGTGTTCCAACAGGATGAAATACTTCATGAATATAAAGTAATTATGGGAAAGGCGGTTGGTATTGAAATTTTGCCTGACAACTCAGAAGCCTCACTTGATTTTGTACTTTGGGTTGATATATCAACTGAAGTCAAGCTCATGCCGGTATTTGAGATATGTTGTGTCTAGTTGAATGGGCCAATCCAAAATACTGTGCACGGTCTCTATTTACTTTTCGGTTTGCTTTTGAAGAAAATTTAATGCGGACGTCCTAACTATTTGTACAATATTATATTTTTGAGTTTTGAAGGATTCGAAAAATGCTCTTATGCAGGTCTATAAGCCAACTGAATGTAACCGTGTTCTTGCTATATGTGGCCCCGGTAATAATGGAGGTGATGGCCTTGTAGCTGCTCGTCATTTGCATCACTTTGGTTATAAACCAGTTATTTGTTACCCAAAGCGCACTGCTAAAGCTCTTTATAATGGGCTGGTAACGCAGGTATCGACGTATTGGAAATTTGGATATGGGTCAAGTATACTAGCTATTAGAATCTCACCTAGGAGCATTGCTTATGCATTAACATTTTGTAGTTGGAGTCACTTTCCATTCCTTTCCTCTTGGTGGAAGACCTCCCCGTGGATTTATCCACAAGCTATGACGTTATAGTGGATGCAATATTTGGGTTCTCATTTCAAGGTACTTAATGTTTTAGTTTAACCTTTCTTTAAACTTTGCATTGGTTGAGCGGCTCTTACTGATTCGCGGAGTTTTATTGTGGAAAGGCTTCAAAGAAGGAAATAAATAATTCTTTCATGACTGCGAATTTATTGAATGTATTATGAGAACTACTTCTTTCCCTGTGAGCTTCTATGCCTATTTAAACAAATTTGAGCATAATAATGAATATAAAAAGTTTCTTTAAGAAAGTTATATGTCGCTAAACTATTTAATTATTATTATGATGCCTTTTCTGTTTGACATCTAGCTCTTACAATTTTTATTACACATTTATATAGTTTTTTTGACAGCTATTCTTTTGTAAAATTTCTATATTCAAAAATATGTTGATCGGAGTAGTGTTGAGAGTTGAAACTTCCTGCTCTTTGCAAGTTTGAATTTTTTGTATTGTAAACATAGGATAAGAGAGAGAAGTCATAAGATCAATGAATTAGTAAGTTGTTAGATCGCCTGTGTATGAGCCAAGTCCTTACCGCCATTGCATGTGTAGATGGCGATAATTGTAACCAGAAAATAACTTGCCACCTGTGGGTTATTATGTCGACGGACTAATTCTTCTAGGATGATCTTCACAGTTAATCGTTAGCTCGCTTTCAGCTGTCATCTCTCTGTAATTATACTTGATCAACTTAATTGTTTGTTACCACGTGATGCTAATTTAAATAAATAAAATCGAAGATATACCTATTACTCATATTTTTCTGATGATTAATTAATTGCCTTTTCATTTTTTTTGAGACAGTTACATTCAGTCTATTGAGTTCAAAATGATGCAATTTAGAGATTTACTTGCCTTAGGCTACTGCTTCAGCTTTCATATAATCCAACTATGTTCGATACATCGATTCTACTCACCCAGGTATTCCTAGGCCTCCTTTTGATGGTCTGATACAGAGGTTGGCAGACATAGGAAATCTCAATCAAAAGCAGCAGAAATCACCTGCCATAGTCTCTGTAGATATTCCATCTGGTTGGCATGTTGAAGAAGGTGATCTTAGTGGCAAAGGAATCAAACCAAGTATGCTGGTATGTTTTTGAGAATGGCTGCTCTTCTGTACTCAGCATTTAAGATGGCATTTTTTTTCTCTCCTGTCGTTGAGAAAATTAAAACGTTGCTAACTATGTGTAGGTTTCATTAACTGCTCCTAAGTTTTGCGCCAAAAAGTTTTCTGGTCCTCATCACTTTCTAGGTGGCAGATTTGTTCCCCCATCCATTGCGGAGAAATTCAAACTTAACCTGCCAGAATATCCTGGAAGTTCTATGTGTATTCGAATTGGAAAGCCTCCACGAGTTGACATATCCACTCTTAGAGAAAACTATATCTCTCCAGAGTTTTCTGAGGACCAAGCCGATGCTGATCCCTTTGCTCAGGTATGACTTCACATCAGACTGGGTGATCGTCTTCATTTTCACTTCAGCACCGTCTGCATCCAGAACTGGGTTTTGGCATGTACCATTACTTGTATAAAACAGAAGAAACGGAAGTACTGGGCAGTCAACATAGCAGATGTGAACATGCATAAGCCATCAAGAATCTTTCAGATTTTAAATTTATAGAAGTGTGAGAAGTAAGGATGGGATTGGTTGGTAAGGTGGTACTGAAATTTTTTTAATCTAATCTCATCACGCGTCAGGTTTTTGTTTACATATTTATTAATGTCACAATAATCAAATCGTTAATTATTTATTAGACATCGATCAAATCATTTAATTAAACTATAACATTAGCCATCATATCCATTTTTTATATTAATTAATCATTCAAAAAGGTAAAAATGTCATTTACAAATATATCCTACTTTTAATCAATTAAACCAAGCATACTATTATTAAATACTTTTCCTTATCATAATCAAATATAATAATCACAGCATAAGTTATCGGATCCAATTACATCATCTTAACTAAATGCAACCTTAACAATAGAACTTGTGCCTTTTTGTAATTTATAGTGTTCTCTGTGTTACTGTAGTTCCAAAAGTGGTTTGATGACGCTATGGCCTCCGGGTTGAAGGAACCTAATGCTATGTCACTTTCTACTACCGGAAAAGATGGAAAACCGTAAGTTTCTCAAAATTCTGATTTCATGGGCACCATGTTTCTTGCAGGTGAGAACCCTTACCACTAGGTGAAGTAGTTTGATTCCTGCAAAAATGATCATTTATCTTTACCGGGTTGGTGTTGCTCAGTGTTACTTGTGCTGAATTTTTGTTAACCCTGCGTACTTTTATATGTTACAGTTCGTCAAGAATGGTCTTGCTGAAAGGGCTTGACAAAGATGGTTTTGTCTGGTAAGTTCTGCTCTATCACATCGTAGTTAAATATGTATATTGCTTTGATAAATTTAGTCTAGTTTTCCTTCTGAGAATTCATAGCCTCTCATCTTTTGGATAGGTACACAAATTATGAAAGTCAAAAAGCTCATCAAATATCAGAAAATCCTCATGCAGCCCTCCTGTTTTACTGGGATGCTTTAAATCGTCAGGTATTTCTTCTATTTTCCCAAATGGTACCCAATCGTCATAAAGTGGTCATCTCACCAGTACTTTTGGCACCATTTCCTTTATCTGGAGGAAGTTCATTCTTTCCCGTCACATTTATAACTGAGGAGAAAATAAAAATTGTGGTTTATGCACTGTACTATTCATGCCTTGAGAAGAACTTAGAAAGGTGATAACTGGGATAATGCCTTTGACTCTCCGAGATGTTTAGATGTTTAAACATCATCATTAAATTCCAAGTACCAAACCCCCAGAACTAGGTTGCACCTTGAACTAGATCTTAACCATCACTCGGCTAGATTGTGCTCTCAGAGTCTAGAAGATTCTCAAAAAATGCTTACTATCATGAAGAACAAAATGTTCCGTCATTATTTTTGTATCAACTTGCATTGTTGCTTCAGGTAAGAATTGAAGGGCCGGTGCAAAAGGTTTCAGATGAAGAATCTGAGAAATACTTTCACAGCCGGCCAAGAGGAAGCCAGATTGGGGCAATAGTTAGCAAACAGGTTTCTTTTACCTTTCTTAGGTTTGATTTCTTGCATCATGTGAATATCGGTAATTTTGCTACATTATCACCGAGATCTTTCTCTTTTTTTCCTTCAGAGCACAGTAATCTCTGGAAGGCATATTCTCCACCAACAAGAAAAAGAGTTGGAGGCTCAGTTTGCTGATGGGTTAGTTATTCCTGCTTAACTACCAAACGCTTTGTTATTATACACAATCTTCATGGATTAGCCTGAGTGGAGAGGTTCATCAGGGATAAGCTGCATTTCGCATAACTTTCATTCGTTTTAGGTTTAAATTGAGCGCTAAACAATCCATTTGCGTCCACTTCTGATCAGTTTGTCTGAATCTGAGGATCATATAATACACCGTCATGTTGCACTATGGTGGATATCTAAGGACTGGCTTCACTATGATAAGACAGCAATTTTTTCATTTTACATAAATCTCCTGTTTTGGCAATACATTGTGGAAAGTGCATATGGAAGCTTGCCACTCCACCCTCTTCACCAAGTCCGTCATGGTGATTATTAGTGGGAACCAACTTCATAAACCATAAAATTTGTAACATGCAATATGGATTGGCTAGACGGAATTAGCCTGCTGAATGCGGACATCCTTATTTAAGTTTTGTGTCAAATACCATATTAATGCCTGATTATTTTAACCTTTTCTTATTGCCACAATGCAGAAGCCTGATCCCAAAACCAAAATATTGGGGAGGATATAGACTCAAACCTCAGCTTTTTGAGTTTTGGCAAGGGCAACCATCTCGCTTGCATGACAGGTGATCTTACGAAACTATTGCTGCTTATTGAAAGTGACGGTGTATTTGCAACTCAAAACTCGCTTGGTGATTTTTTAATGACTTTCATTTGTATTTAGCTGTATCCATCCTTTATACATAAATTTGTAAACATAAATACAAGCATAATTGCATCGTCATGTGTGCCAACAATTATGTATTTTGCCTTTCTGATGATCATGTATTACAAATGTTTTTCCTTTCAGGTTACGTTACTCGCCAGAGGTGATCGCCAGGAAGAATGTGTGGAAAATTGATAGATTGTCTCCATGACTAGTTTTCTCTGCATCTTCGTTATGAGACCTTATATCTAAAGTTCCATTTGTTTCTTGGTTTTTGTTCCTTTTCATCAATTGCACTACAGTTTATGCTGTACAATGTACAATGATGTGAAAATTGCAAATATATTTAATCACTGAAGGGTTCATGAAATCTTCTTAGTGCAGTCCTCCCACTTTGGCAGTTGAAATCTTCTTGGTGTAATGAGGATAATATCGATCATTGATCAATTACATAATTGACAATGACTTAACATTTTAATCCCTATAAAACCAGTCGCCGAAAATAGAGTTACATGAAGCCTGGGGAGGAAGTCTCCCCTCGAAAGAAAATGACATTCGTTTGTATTTTCTAATGAGTCGGTTTTATCTGCCATCGCATGATATTCCACTTTAATATTATGAAAGATACAGAAATTTCATTCCAATATATTTTTCGTTGTTGCAAATGAAAAATCCTTAAAACGGTGCAAGTTACTGATGGATATTAATTAAGAATGGCAGCTAGTACAAACTTTCAGTCAAATGTATATGGATATTCAAAGTTGATAAGTGATCAAGGTTGTCAATGTAGATCCTAGCGTCTATCATGATAAAACCCAGAAATGAATGGTGGTGAATAGAGTTGCACAATCGATTGTTACAAATGCATGGTTCCTGCGAGGCTGCCCTGTGCATTGAGTATATGCACTCTTCATCAGGGGCCATTTACTCTAATTGGACAAATGTACCTCTGTTCTTACAAAAAGAAATTTACCACTGTTAATTGAATAGAAACCAGGGTGTTAGGACATTAGTTGTATATGGTTCTTGCCAGCGACTTCAGAGTACCATGAATTCCATGCTTCAACATAGTGCGAGAACAGGTCTTTCAAAGCTGAGAAAACAACCATGAAACAAAATTCTGGTAAGCAAATTTGGGAAAGCAAAAGTAATTATTGAGCGTTTATTTTACTAAGTGTGCTTAAAGAATGGAACGTTTTTGCTTCTTCCCCAAATGTATAATTGACGAATGGACAAGAATGGTCTGTGTAACTTTAACCATCGGAGTAAACAAATAATCAATAATGATAGCTCTTCTAATGTGACTGGAATCAATCGAGAGTAAAGTACCTTGATTATGATACTGAGGGCGATAAGTGGTGGCTAGACTTTCCCAATCGATGACCTGTTTTTCTTTTTCATCTTGAGAAGATACCTTGTGCACATTTGCTGGAGCGAAAGGACCGAACTGGTAACTCTTGCCTCCTGTTTTTGTCCTTTCGGCCTCATTATCCAAAGTCTCCTGTTTAATATGAAGTGGCAAATGTGGCTTGAGGAAACAGGATTCATCGCCATCCCCCTTGAACCTCTTTATAGTAGAATTAGTAAGGTCAGTTCCAAAAACCCTCTTCTTGGACTCATTCAAAACCAAGGAATCCACATTTCCTTTATCTGGTTTTCCATTCAGCCCCAACCATCTGAAAGCGGGTTTCCTTGTTTCAGGATGATGCGTCTGAAAGTCATTCAAGAGATAGATAAGCGCTAGAGTTGCGTACATTTTAATCTTTTGGAGCTTTTTCATGAAAAAAGTTTACTGGTTAGAATAGAATATGGAAGTTATTACAACAGTTTACTGGTTAGAATAGAATATGGAAGTTATTACAGCTGTTTTTGTTTTATAATCCCATAACTCAATAAGAAGTCTCACCTTCTCAATAAAATTCATGGAAGATAGCACATTAGCTATATCGTACAGTCTTCTAACCTTTGCTGCAGAGTTGCAAAAGGAAAACTTTAACTAAAGGGGTCATACATATTAATTTCAGGCAATAATATAACACAAGTGAAGGTACATTACTTCTTGTAGTCATTGAATTGCGAGTTCCATCCCCAAGCAGCAGTTTTGCAGCATCATCAAGAGAAATCATATCCATCTGCACAAAAATGTTTCATTATAAAACTGTATAGATTACAAAAGAGAAAACCACAATTACGGTGAATTTGAACATTATCTTACATCAGTGCAAAGAAAAAGCTTAACAAAATTCTGAGTCAGAAGCCCAAGAGACTTCTCTTTCCTATTTTCACCTAAATATGGAAATAAATAAATCAATGATTCATTGCTTGCAATGTCCAAGATAATGAATCATCCACAATACACATTGAACATCAAGGGAAAACGACCAAGAAAACTTACCAGATCGGTTCGACAACGAACATTTAGGAACAGAACTGGAATCTGACTTTTCAGTTTGACTTGAGTTGTTCAAATCCGAGCACATCTCATCTTCTTCGTCATCTGAAGTCTGAAGAAATGAATAATGTAAAATAAAGAGGGAAAGAATCCTGCAGACTGATGACACCCAAGAATTTAGTAGTGAAAAACTTTCATTTCACTTGGATCTAACCACCTACAAGAATCACTCAACGAAGAAACATGCAAAGAAATATTTTGATAGGAGCATACTTTCTCGGAGCAACTTGTTTCAACAGCAGAGCTGTTATCCTTTAAGCCCTCTTTCTGCAAACATATAAAATCTACAAATTCAACGAGGCCTCAGAGAAAGTAACAAAATCAGTGACAAAAAATTTAATTTACTTTTAGGTTTTCCAGAGCCTTAGGGATTGCACCGAACCCTTTCCACGTATAGCGATTCTTGGCCTTCCGTGCAAGAATCTGAGATAGAGTAATGCAGGATCAAATTTCATGTCTAAATCAAAATCCCATGTAATAGATTCCCAATAATTCGTTAAATTTTGACGAGGTTCAAATTTTAGAACTTCTTACGCCAACGCTTTCCAAAACGTTCACGATATCATAAATTCGTCGCCTCTCCACCCCTGCAACAAAAACGGAAATCCCAGATCTATATTACCGCGCAATATTTTTAGGAATGTAAATCTTGAAAAGAAGCTCATTAAAATCAGGCTCAAATCTGAGTTAAATTTTTCAAGGGATTCCTTGCCAACTCATACCAAGTCGTGAAGCTGCATCGTCGAGCCCAATTGTTTCGATGCCATCTCTATTATACAAGCTCAGGAAACTGACCAAAACAAAAAAACAAAAACAAAATCAACCCACAAATTTTTCAAACTACAGCTAATGCACACAAGTATGAAATTGAAGTTCCAGCAACACTCCCAAACTCACACTAAATGGAAGATATGAAAAAAACGGGTCCTTTATTTAAATGAAACACAAAAAAATTTACTTGGTGCACAAGAGACCCAAAGATTTCTGTTTGCGGCAATAGGGTACATCTTTAGATCCAGAATCCATGGCTGCCGCTGCATGGAACTGGGGTAAAGCCATGTATAATCACCAGAAACTAGTATATCGATCTGTGAGCAATAACACAGATGTATGTATTATACGACCAAAACACACACAATAAAAGCGTATCTCTGCGCGTGCTTGGAGACCGTTAAAAAGGGTTCAATTTCAGTGGCGGTAATCGGAGGATTAAGGGTTTGTAATGTGAAATACGATTGCGATAAATTGTCGATTTGGGGGAGGGAATTCGAATGTTTGAAAATGGCCCATGCAGAAACAGCGGGAATTTGAACATTATTTTGGATACTCAGACGCGCCGTTTGTGTGGAAGTTACTCTCTTGACCTCCATGGAGCGTGGTTTGTGTTCCATTGTGGGGGGCAATAGTGGAAATTTGCGTGGGGCTTGGTGATTTGCGTGGAATCTCATCATATTAATCACTAATCACGTGGGTAGATTTGGTTTTACTACCTTGTTTGATCATTCATTTTTCTACTAGTTTAACTTGATTTAGTATAATTCTAGTTTCATTTGTTGATTCGATCACGGCTTCCTTCGGATAATCATTTCTCGGATCGTTCGTCTAACATAGAAAATCGAAACCAATTTTTCCGTTATCACATCTAATATGGAATCAAGAACAAACAGCTCTACTTTATCTTGTTGGAAAAGGATAACAAAATTATGTAAAATTATAATAGTTACCGTTGGTTTTGGATTTCAAGTTTGTTGTGTTGCTAATTCAGTTCTCATTATATCAAACTGACTTGCTATCGTCTTGGGGTCCTTCTCGAGGGCTATTATATGCTTCTACCGAAAAACCCGTCAAGCTCGTCTCGTTGGACAGTGATCTCCTAAAACCTGACCCGCATTTACTAGCAAACATAAGAGGGTATCTATGAAGTAGGATGTACCCCAAGTCTTTTATAAGGGGGCTAACTGGTTCATATAAGCAATTTATCCGTCATGTAATGTGGTACGTTGAGATCCATATCTCATTACGAGATTCGTGGGCTCACGCACCGTGTACGCGTAGAACTCCTCTTTTGGCATGTTTTCATAGTGATAGGATAGGATCTGCTGTGAACACTTTGGATTTCTCGTCAAGCGCGACGATGGCAACCGCTCCTTAAACGACGCATGGGGTATATCAGGGATATGGGGAGTAGATATCTCATCGGTCCCGAGCGGAATAGTAAGAGGGCATCACAATTGATACAATCATGACTCCCTTTGCTAGACTGAAATGACTGCCAATATAAAAAACTTGAAACTCTCCCTCTGTTTTGGTATCATTAACTGATTTTAAATTGTAAGTGCATAAAATTGGATCCTATATTTAATATTATTATCAATATGTCTTTAAATATTTGAAATTAAGATAGATGTTGATATATTTTATTGATTTTCTTGGTCTGTTTTTTTTCTCTAATAGATTAAGCTTCTTTCAAAAATATAAAATAAACCATTCTTATTAGTACATATATCAAATAGAATTATAGGCTCGACTATACAATACTAAAAAAATTCAATAAGGTCTAGTGAATTTATATAATGTGAAATAGATTGGATTTGAAATTTCACTCTGGATTAAATGGTTTGGATTTAACATTTAGTATTTGAAATTCACTTTAGATTTATATTTGATAAAATATTTGATGAGATGAGGATTAGGTCATCCCTTCAACCCAGCAATCCTAGATAATTTTGAGTATTTGTAATAAAGCTATGTGCATGCTCCTTATTTTTTTTACATATTCAATTTTTTTTAGCTTTATATTTTTACCAATTTAAAATTTGTAGGAGGCACACACACTGAAATTTTTTATAATTATCATTTATTTAGGAAACATAAACATTATCAAAGTTTTTTTTAATAAAAAGAAAGTCATTTCTTTTTGAAAAAATCTAAATTCAATTTATTATTCGAGCTTAAACCACCGCACAAGGCGGCGCCGTCGATAGAATCATCCCTTACTCCTCCTGTCCATTCCCTCTCGAATTCAAATTTCACTACCTGAGTTTCACCTTTGAAACCCAACAACCTTTTATTTTCTCGGAAAATTTCTACGGACGTACGCATCGAGTGAGAGAGAGAGACAGTAATGTGAAGAATTAACAGGGCGGGAAGAGAAATTATACTTAGCAATGTCCTCTAAAGAAACCTGCCGGACCGAGCTTCGCGTCGCCGTCCGCCACCTTAGTGACCGTGGCCTATACACAGCTTCCAAATGGTAAATCTTTTAACCACATAAAAAACCCATCTTTTTTTCGATTCAAGGATTTTCCAATTAGTTAAAAGGCCCTGTTTTTTCATTCTGATTTTCATGATTTTTTTATTTCTTCAGGGCAGCGGAGCAACTGATGGGAATAGAACAAGACCCTTCAAAGCACACCTCGTCATATACCAGATTCCAGCGTGGCAGCTCCAGCATCCGCCGTCGCTTCCGGAGTACTAATGCCGGGGATTCCTCAGCCACCCCTTCTGCCGGGTTGTCATATGTTACCACACCGACGATGATGGGGATGGAAGAGTATGATTATGATCCTATTGACGGTGATATTTATCTGCTGGCAAAGTCTTATTTTGACTGCAGGGAGTATAGGAGAGCGGCTCATGTGCTACGGGATCAGATTGGGAAGAAAGCAGTATTCCTACGCTGCTACTCGCTATATTTGGTTGGTTTCTGACTTCAATGCGAGCTCCTTTTGTTTTCGGAATGTTGGTTTTTGCTGACTGATTGCTCTTTGATTGTTGCTTGAACGAATAGTTTGAAACTTCTGGAAAAATGACAAATTTGAGTCCTCACTCCTGCTTTATAAAATTCCTCAGCCTTGAGATTTTGAGCAACTAGTCTAGGGGTGGCTCAAGGCTGGTTACCTAAAATTTCAAGGTTCACTTCTGTTAACTTATGGGTGTTGTTTTTTTCTCATTTAGTATCCTTAAGGGTTTCTTTAGCCTATTGAGAATGTGCTACAAATTTGAGATGCTCTGGAAATGATTACCACTAATACAACTCTTGTTCTACATCAATTATTGTATTGTCAGTTTCTAAATAAAAAGGACGTTGAAGTGTAGTTTTTGTTAGAACGACACGACATAAGCAATCAATTATTTGAAAGTACCCTCCAGCATATTTCTGTGTGTAGAGAGGATGGTTTGGCTTAGAGCTAAGGTTAAATGACATGCATTTAGATCTGGTCTATTCTGCTGATACCAAGCTTGTGGATGAGTATACCTCCTGATATTTCGGTAGAATCACCAATCTTGCATGAACTTTTTACATTTTTACTACTGAGAAAGTTATTTCCTTCCTATTAACTGGTAATCAAATAAGACAAACATATGGTCGAAGATTCTTGAAGAGGACAAAATAGAAACTTCTGATTTTTGGACTCACAAGATTAATGCTATATAAGGGTAGATGACGATATTAATTGTCTTGTTATGATTATTTGTAAACGTGATTTCACTCGCATGTTCTTGTGCATTCATGCTGCAGTAAATAACACACATAACCAGTAGCACTACTTGATGCAATATTATGTTGTGTTAAAATCTTGAGAACATAAATCCTGGGGAAAAACCGAATATTGGTAGCAAGAAATCCTTGTGTTATAGCAAAAAACGTCAACAAAATATTTTGAAAGTAACGAGACCCAGAAAACTCCTTGTCACTTCAAAACCAGAGAAGTTTTTCACATGGGATTTATCACAAGTTGCTTATGCAATCATCTATCAATGTCCGTTAGGTTTAGCAATTCTATGTAAAAAGAGAGATTGTATGAACTTATGAAGATACTCATGCCCATTTTAAATTTGAATTGGTTCTTGAGCATTAAAATTCTTTCCCAATTATTAATAGGAAGGAATGCAAACCCACCATAAGATTTTGGTTTGGCACTCTTGGATTTGTGCTCCTGTTGACAAAAATGATCTGTGAGGTTCTGCTAGTTATTATGTGGTTGAGCTGGAGACCTCTATGTTATATCTCTCTATCTTTTCCACTCCCTCCCCCTCCCAACTCATTCTTAGTGTGTATCCGTGCCTATCGTAAGTAAGTTTCTAACTCATGGCCAATAAGTGATATTTCCTAATAGGGTTGTGTGACTCCATGAAGTTTTTGTCCATGAAGCAGCACTCAGAGGTCAGTTAGTAAAGTAATTGTCACGATACTTTCGACCAACATGAAATTTGAAATCCTAGTGAATGTTTAGCATTACTCTGAAATGGAATTGCAAGAAGTCCATCAATAGAAGTTGTCGTACTTCAAAGAAGTTATACATGTTCCACGAACATTGACCATCAGATTTCTGATTCACCATGTAAAAGGTCCATTTTTCGGGTGTTTAAACAATTGTGGCATAATCTTTTCCTCTGATTAAGGTGGTGGTATGATTTTTGATTGCTTGTTTCTCAACATGGAGAAGAGACATCCAATATTTTGATTGCTGCTATGAGGTTTTGGCTGTGTAACTTTTATCTATTATAAACCCAAAAACGGAAACAATTTGGAGCAAGCATACGGGCCTTTGGTGTTAGGTGTGTCTGTCTAATTACTGGGCATTGCATACATGTGATTATTTTTTCCATGATTAAATATGCATTGTGGCTGCATGGGCTGTATCATCTCACAAAATGTTCCGCATATTTGTTTTTATCGAAAGCGCAATTTTATTTTGCTCACCACCTTCTCTTAATGAAGGCCGGAGAAAAACGAAAAGAAGAAGAGATGATAGAACTTGAGGGGCCTTTGGGCAAGAGTGATGCTGTGAACCGAGAACTGGTTACTCTGGAGAAAGAACTCTCAACACTTCATAAAAATGGAACAACTGACCCTTTTGGTCTCTATGTGTATGGACTTGTCCTCAAGGAGAAAGGCAGTGATAAGCTAGCAAGGTCTGTGCTTGCTGAGTCTGTCAATAACTACCCTTGGAATTGGAGTGCTTGGTGTGAGCTACAAGTACTTTGTACCACAAATGAGGCATTAAATAATCTTAATCTCAATAATCACTGGATGAAGGACTTTTTCCTTGCCAATGCTTACCAAGAACTCCGGATGCTTAATGAATCCTTGGCAAAGTATGAACACTTACAAGGAACATTCACTTGTAGCAATTACATCCAAGCCCAAATAGCTAAAGCTCAATATAATCTCAGGGAGTTTGAACAGGTGGAAATTATATTTGAAGAACTCTTAAGAAATGATCCTTACAGGATTGAAGATATGGATATGTATTCCAATGTGCTGTATGCCAAGGAATGTTTCTCTGCCTTGAGTTATCTAGCACACCGTGTGTTCTTGACTGATAAATACCGACCTGAGTCATGTTGCATAATCGGGAACTATTACAGTTTGAAAGGGCAGCATGAAAAGTCGGTTGTGTATTTCCGTAGGGCTCTTAAACTGAATAAGAATTACTTATCAGCATGGACTCTTATGGGCCACGAGTATGTGGAGATGAAGAACACCTCAGCTGCGATTGATGCCTATCGAAGGGCAGTAGATATAAATTGTAGCGACTTTAGAGCTTGGTATGGATTAGGGCAAGCATATGAAATGATGGGAATGCCCTTTTATGCACTTCATTATTTTAAAAAATCAGTATTCTTGCAGCCAAATGATTCTCGGTTGTGGATTGCAATGGCTCAGTGCTATGAAACTGAGCAGCTTCATATGCTCGAAGAAGCCATCAAATGTTATAAACGAGCAGAGAATTGTAATGATAGGGAAGCCATTGCTCTACACCAATTGGCAAAGCTTCACTGTGAACTTGGACGAACTGAAGAGGCAGCATTTTATTACAAGAAGGATTTGGAGAGAATGGAGGCTGAAGAGAGGGAAGGACCAAATATGGTTGAAGCTTTGATGTTTCTTGCTCAACATTGTAAAAACCAGGAGAAATTTGAAGAAGCAGAACTTTATTGTGCACGTCTTCTTGACTATACTGGTCCAGTAAGTCATAGTCGATTCTGTGTTTTATGTTACATTCATATCGTGGATTGTGATTCTTATTGGACCATCACTTTGCGCAGGAGAAAGAGACTGCTAAGAATCTTCTTCGAGGAATAAGATTCTCGAAGGATGTCGAGCATTTCCCTCCTTAAATTACCTAATTAAGCGGTGAGGCTGGAAGGGGTTGAAAATACTTGTTTCCAGATCATTATTGTTGGACTCCGCTCGACTTATTTTGTTGATTGTCAAATCTGTTTGTCTGAAATATCTTTTCTACTATTTGATGTTATTTTTCATTCATGTCAACAGATCTTAAATATTTACTAGATGGAGGAACCTGATATCCGCCCTTCCAACTCAAACCAAATCATTCATTTCCAACTTCGCCCTTGGCCCAAAGAATTTAACGAATCCTGAACCGAGGATGTTAATCTGACGAGTGCCGGATTACTGGACCGGAATCACAATCAGAAAGCCAAGGAGTTCAGACTTAATTCAACAGACAAAGATGTCGTGTCCTTTTGGTTCAGATTCACTTGCAAGTTCTCTTTACATAGTAGTTTATTTATTATACCATTGTTGTACCAACATATCTGTAAACACTGCTTTCTGAGGGCCATGTTTTTGTCTGTCAAAACTCTCAAATTCTCCCATTGAAATGTACCATAAACCTCAAAGTATCCTTGTGTACTTGCCACCAATAGTTCTGCACATTAAAAATTCTTGGTTTTATTTGATCCCCTATTCTTGGGTTCAATATCAATAAAATGCCATTCAAATCTTCCAACTTTCATGCATGACTTGAAAAATGAAATTGACGTTAATCCTCCCAATGCAATTAGATGGCAGAAAATCGTATAAATTTTCAACAGATCTGTCTCACTTGAGTGCTGCGATTTGGGTGGACAGTATTGGGTATTTTAACTTTAAGTGAACATTTGAAGTGCTAAACTATAGTGTCTTGTGTTTATGTACCTTATAAACTATATACATGGACATAAATTGTTGCAGTAAACATCGTTCAAGAATACTTGGAATTAATGTCAAATCTAAGGGCTTACTTGGAATTAAGGTACTCGAGGGATGTCGACTATGGAGAATCTCCCCTCCTTAGATTACTTAAATTAAGCGCTGAGTCTTCTTTGGATGAATGCTTTGAAATTTATATGATTTTCAAAAGCCTTAGAAATTTCTTCAAAAGCTGTTTTTCCATTCATGTCAATGAATCCTTATTAGGCAGAGTAACTTGAAATCCGTCGCTTCCAACTGTATATCCTTCAGTTCAAACTTCATCCAAAAGAATTTTACGAATCCGACGAGTGCCGGATTGCTGGAATCACAATCAGAAAGCCAAGGACTTCACAGACTTCATTCAACAGAGAGTGCCCATCAAATGTTGCTCCTTCGGTTCATGGTTCACTCGCTAGTTCTCTTATCACTATTGTAAGAACACATTTGTGAACACTAGAAAGCGGGGCTCTTTTCAGGCCTATGCTTTCATCTGTCAAAATTCTCATTTGAAAATGTATCATAAATCTCAAAATATCCTTGTGTAACTGCTGCCTATTCTATGCACTTCCTGAATACCATGGAATCATCCTGATTTCATGCATAACTTGAAAAGAGCAAATTGCTAACACAAAAGATATCGACAGGTAAGAAAAGCACAGCAAACATAGGACAAAGTTCCATTCAAAATTGCAAGTTTGAGTACACACCTAAATGAACTCTAAACCTGCTTCTGAGACAAGAGAACAAGAAGCCCCTGTGGGCCGACCAATATCTCACTGAGGAAACTGATCAGTCCAAACCAGACAACAGGGGTCACATCGACTCCACCGAGAGGTGGAATCAACTTCCTCGTCTGAACAAGGAGTGGTTCCGTCGGGGCATACGCCACAACGTAAGGGAACTTCTCGACAGGCAACTTCGGATACCAAGACATCACTATCCTCACAACGAACAGGAACCCGAATGCGGAGAGAAAAGGACCCAAAAACCCGATTGCAAGCTTTGCTGTGGCGGGGTCCAAATCCATCAACACCATCGTTTCCAGCAATGGAGGACGTGGAATCTTGGAGACTTCATGTCCGCTGGTTAAAGGGTCTGCGGATAAGGTTGAGAAGGAAGGAAGAAGATGGTGATTGCAGAGAGAAGATGAGGGGAGTCCTAAAAAACATCGTGCACTGTATTTGTGTGGAAATCTTGGGATCCGGCACCTTGTTGGAGAGGATTCTAGGATTCTGACAGCAGCAGTAGATAGACAATACATTATCTGTTCACATCTCACTCGGAGAGATGAGTAGTGGTTTAAATTCTAATATTGGAGCCTGGATTCAACATGTTTTAATTTAATGTATAATTAATTATAATAAAATATGTTATTAGTAATACAATTGGTATTACACAAAATTGATATCGGAACAGTATATTTTAAAGGGAAGAATGAATAATTTTATAGGGAAATAAGTATATAACCCGCAGACTTGCACAGTTCCACTCTTATTAAATATACTTTTATCTACTTGGCTAAATGACTTCACAAAATACTTCACGAATCAACAAATATCTTGAAGATATTATCATATTTTTAGCTAAGCCTATAAATATTCATGACTTTCTTATAGTAGAATTAGAATTTCATACATCCTCAAGTTTTCTACAAATTTGTGAAGGATAGCTGATAGCTTATGAACCATTTAGTACCAAGATCTCAAGTTAGAAAGGGGTTCATGGTTAGGGATGGTGATATAAATTAGCAGTTTAGTACGTGCATCCCCATCATTAATGATCTCATATTTCAACTAGGAACACAAACAAGATTGCAAGAGGAGGATCATAAAGTCTGGCAAATGTTCTTGGACATGCCGTATTACAAAGTCCATATCACTTGAACAACACACGATAGCATGATCCATGTCTTGATACAGACACATGAATCTTAGACAAAACACAACACACACATTTCACACAAATTCAGTAGCACAAACAAAGCCATAGTATGACTCTGTTTCCAACAATGATAAACATTATTGTAACTAAAAGACAGCATGTTTGCTTTCCGTGGCATCTTGATTTGAGGCCGAACTAGCTCTTTTGAGGATCGGCGAAGAAGCTGTTGATGGACGGCATGATTTCTGGTCGCCTGTTGCGGACAAATTTCCTAAGAGCATGCTCACAGTACTTCTCTCCCTCCGCGAAATTCTCCAACACGCCAGCAGCCCGGCCTGCCTTGTTTACCCTGCTTATATAATCACAGGTTAGTTTCCAAGTCTTTGTTCTAGCATATCAATATCATACCACTGCAAATGACTTATGGCATGTATCAGGAAAAATATACAGGGTAAAGCAAGCTGGATTTAAACTGAAGACCATATCAATACTTGATATTTTATGGAGATTTGAATAAGAAAACTAGTATGCTTTTGGTCAGCGAGTATGGTATCAGGGTTGTATCCTCAAAAACAGAAAGGGTTGACCAAACATAGAATGATAGAAATACAAGGAAACTCAAACAAGGAATACATTTTTTGGTATGTGTCCATAGCCGCATCTGCGCCTGTAAATATTGGGCTTCGAACCTGATACAATGTCGAGCTTTTGGAGATACAAGCAGCATATCTCCACTTATTCTGTGAAAGCGGGTGTTCTCGCTTGAATTGTTTCAAGACTGGCACACAAATCATTAGGCCTTGAAATTAGGATCTCTTTACTTAAAAAAAAGAACCTTTTTTTCACCAAACAAGAAGGCACATTTCCCATTTGAGTTTTGAAATCTTGATTCCACTTATTATCACAACATCCTTAGCCCTTCACCAAAATTGAACTTCCCAATTCAAGATAGCTTCTTTGAACCCAAAAGTTTTATCAACCCAAGTCGACTCCCACAGCAAGCTCCACGACTTTCCCCCAAACGTCTAAGAAAGATTCTCGGAAGTAAGCACTTTGGTTAAATCACAGCTCAAATTTTCATTTGCACAGTCAGTAATCTGGATGAACTTATATTTTAAGTAACTTTTACGCAAGAAAGTTTTGCTTTCGATTTGTACAAAGTACCAACTTTTAACAAAAAAATTTAAACAAGAAATCCAGTCATATCCTGAATTTCTCCCGTATCCGCCACAAAATCCAAGTACCTGACTTCGGGATTGATGCTGATATTACGTATCAGCTGAAATCCACAGATCCCCACTGCAACACCCATGGCTGCAAAAAGTGGATACACCTGTATTCACAAAAACAGAAATTAATTAAAACAGCTTCAAAAAAACAATTCTTGAAATAAAATTTCGAATAGGAAACAATAAATATAGAACCTCAGGTCTGATCCAGCGACCGTGAGCCATCTAGTGAAGAAGATGAGACCAATTCGGTGAAATTTTTTTGAAGTACAGTGTCGCTAAATTCTTAAAGTTGGCGAAGAATAAGAAGAAAGCCGATTGGTTGTTTTGTTTGGTGATAGTTGACTCTTGATCCAACTGTAATCCAATTATTCGACGACACGTGTCCAGTATTATTCATATTTTTTTAAAATTAATTAGGTCGTCTTATTAAAAGTATACATTATGTCATTATCCATCCATATTTAACATTTATCCAATTATTGGACGACACGTGTCCAGTATTATGCATATTTTTTTTAAAATTAGGACGTCTTATTAAAATTATACATTATGTCATTATCCATCCATATTTAACATTTTCATCTTTATCTGTATAAAAAAATTATAATAACGGTTTTTATATCTATTTAGAGTTTTTAAATTGAATAACCCATCATTCATGGTATTAAAATCATTTTAAATATTAAAAATTTTATATAATCATTCAAACTCAGAACAAATTTATAACACAGAGGTATTAGCTGTGAGAAGATTTTGGATTAACAGTTGCAAAAAAAATTTAAAAAAATAATATTTATAAAATATCAATAGTAATATTGATGTTGACAAATATTTTAATGTTGTTTAGAAAAAAAACGTGTGTCTACATATTTATAAGTCCATGTTATTTGTGTTTTCGTTGTTACATATTTTTGAAGTTGTTTATAAATTGATTCACAGATTAATTTTAAATTATTCATTAAATAAAGTGCGAATAACATCACTTATAAATCAGATTTATTTAAAATAGTTAATCTGAGTTGCTAATAATACTCTTTTATGTTAATTTGCAAACATATTGAAATATTAACCTTTTATCCACATGGATGGAGATCCTATATCAAAACCTTTATTCTTTTCAATAATTGTGGGAATTTTATAAGTTAATGAATGATATAATCATTTCAATGTAATTTATACTGGTTTTCTAAATTATTTAAAAATAAACTTAATATTAAAAAACTAAGGTGATTACCTCAAGTTTAAATCATAGTACAATATATGAGAGGAGGGAAGTGCATAAATAATCATGAGTTCATGACATAGGGAAAACTTCATTATTATAAAACTTCAGCCAAATATGGCCATATTATTGGTCAGTTTTTAGAAAAATTATATTAGGATTATCTGAGTAACTGCTCATCGGATCATTGTACCATTTTAAATTTGCTCATTTTTAAAAGTAAAAGGTTGTACTACGGTTGCATTAATATTAGTAGAATTGCAAATATTTATGCGACAGTGCAGATTGCTACTATTATGTGGGTTAAACTATTAGGTTTATGAGTCTCATGAGGTGTGTTCTATACTGATGATGTGTCTCATTTCTCTTAAAATTCAGAATTACATTTTTCCGTCGGTCCTATGTTCAGCAGAGATAGTATTATCGATTAAGATCTGACGTTTTCACAATCAACTTGATCAATCAAATCAAACGGCGCAATGTTAGCAGCTTGGCGCACCAGAGTTTCCTAGGAATTCATCCATCACAATACTTCTCCCGCACATGCACACTTAATTCAATAATATATATATATGACCAATATTATTATATACATATATATATAAGATGAAATGTCCATGAAAGTGTTTACTATCTATTCCTTTCAAGCAATACAAAAGAATCCACCTAATATTTTAAAATTAAGGCACTCAAAGGCCACGTAGGGTATATAAATCACCTAATATTTTAATTGAAGGCACTCAAAACGTACTATGGATAAATTTGTGCACCGGTGAATTTACGATTAGTCCTTCGTCTATAGATACTTGAAAATTTTGGTGAGTATGCTTTTGTAAAATCAATTGTTATGATAAGCAAATATTTGAAAAAAAAAAAGAGTTGTGTAGGAGAGAAGAGGATCCAATCATTTGGAAAATGGAAACACTTTTTTGTACCTTTTGTAAATTCAGTTATTATAATGGGTAAAATTAGAAAAAATAATTTCATAAGAGATAAGATGATCTAATTACCTGGAGGATTTCTGCCATTTTTGAAGTAAAGAAGATTAAAACAATGATAATAATTCTATCTATTTTGTTGTATAAGCGTGCAAGGTGACCTCCTGTGAAGCTCTTGTACGTCAAGCTGCTGATGTAGTGCCACTTGATCTTGTTGACCAGGTGGACTGTAAAAGTGTGACGTCAAATCTTAATGGGTAATACTATCTTTGCTGTGAATAGGACCGACGGTCGGGAAAAGGTAAGACCGATCTCCAAAGAAATTGAAACAGCACCAACAATTAGACACGCACCTCCCTGGAACCATGGACCTAACAACCCGATCCTAAAGCACATTATATATGCACTCTGCGCTAACATATTTAAGAAAATAAAGTTACACATTGGTTAACAGTTATAACTTTTGGCATAATGGTAAACACTTGATCCTAACATATTAATATTAAATTAAATTTCATTCATATACAAAATACATTAAAAAGAATAATTATATTTAAATGGTTAACAAAATAAACTTGCTTTACTGATTAAAAATTACTAAATTTCCATGTGCTTGCTACCAATTAAAATACACTACTCAAATTCTATACAAATATATAAATATGTCTATTAATATTTGTTAAAATCAAGAGCTTATTGCTTAGTCAAAAGCAATCATTCATAGCCAATGTAATATTTTATTTCATTATACATATGACAGCATGAAGCGCACCTATTAATGCATTACGGGTTGTTAATCTCATTCGTCTGGCAAGGTTCGTGTTTAATTAACGATACTGTCTAATATTCCTTAGGGAAGTCTGATCTTTCCCTACCATCGGACATATCTGCAGTGGAGATAATATTATCCTAAGATCTAGCATCGCTCTTGTATGACCCAAATTGTCAATCAGATCAAGCGGCAGCATATGGTTCTTGGGATACTCAAACGCATGACCCCGCTTTGATAAAGTTATTAGAATCGATTGTTTACTACTAGTATAAAAGCTATAATTATTGAACATTATGCAATTTTATTTCTTATACATATGGCAACACAATGTGCACCTATTGTGTACATTATGATCGGGTTGTTAGGCTCATAAGCTCAGTTAGGCTCATAGGTATGTGTCTACTGGTTGGAACTGTCTATATCCTTTGTAGAAGGTTTGACGTTTTTCCTTATCACAACTCTATCCCCAGCAGATAGCGATGATCTGACATCACTAATTCAAAGTCCACCTAACAAACCAGATCAAGCGATGCAACGTCAACAGTTTGACACACGACCAAGGATATCACTCATCCTTAAATTTAAATCCGTATGAAAACTACATTAAAACATAAACATACTAAAAAAAAAAAAAATAATAATAATAATAATAATAATAATAATAATAACAAGAATAATAATGATGATGATGATTGAGATGATGTTGATGATGCAAAGTTGCATGACTAAACCCTGTTTGATATACAAAAGAAAAAAGTTATACACAAGAACTCAAATAATCACTAAAAATGACTTAAAAGAATAAGATACTTAAATGTTCGTTCTAAAAAAGATTAAATTTTTGTAGTCACTAACTTAACTAAGCAATTAAATTTCTAATGTACAAGTTGGCATTAAAATAAATTTAATGAAATTCTATATAGATTCAATAATATAATTACATATCGAAAATAAATGTATTCTTATTAAAAAATCATAAATGAAAAAAAAAAAAAAACGTGGCATGACTGAAACCTATTTCGCCAGTTACAGGACGAAGATTTATAGACAACAATCATTAAAATTGAATAAAAAGAATAGTTGTACTTAAATGTAAGAATCAAACATTTACCATAAACTAAACATATATCTGTAAGTCAATGTGTAACTTTATTTCCTTATATACGTTGTAGTGTGGAGTCCACATATCGTTTGCATTAAGGTCGGAGTATTAGGCACATGAACCTGAGAGATGTGTATCAAACTGGTGATGCTGTGTCATTCCCTTAGCGATTTGTCTTACCATTTTCTACCGTCGGTTCTATCCACATCAAATATAGTATTACCCGTTAAAATCTGATATTATTCTTTTAATGATACATCAGTTGTAGCAAAATACAAATATCGAAGAGTTTAGACATATCGATATTTGTTTTCATAAGTTTAAAAGAAACATAGCGCATTTAATACATTACATTATGGGAAGGCTATACGTGAAACATTAAATGATCATCTTACTATTTCAAAAAGTCACATTCTCATAACTGACTTGAATGACAATCATATTTATTAACATCGAGACAATCTTATATATAGTCAGAAGTTCATAATCACGACGAGAGACACATGAGAGAGAACAAGTGAACTATCAAACAAAAGTGAAAACATTGTGAAAGAAACTGATCTATCGTCTTGATAACATCACTTCGCTTTCATCTATACACATAAGTTCTTTTAGGATCATCATTGAGCATCTATTTTCTTTGTAAAAACATGTTTACACCGCAGAAAAATGTATCTGTTCAGTTTAAGTTCTAGGAGTTACAACTCGATCAGAATATGTCAACCGAGTTAAAGTGAATTTATACAATGTGATTCTGTTAACAAGCTTATCGTGTTTATGCACCCATAAATACGCTCCTTGTCCTATCAAATAAAACTGCATTTGCATTAATAAATCGAAAGGTAAAAATGAATACTGGTGGTTCCTAAATATTTAAACATAACATTTTTGGGTCGTAAAAGAAAAATAAATCACATAAATTTTCAATGTCGTCAATCTTATAATAAAATAACATAGAATAATATAAGAGAAAAAAAAAAGTGAAGATCTTCTTTCGAAGTTAGTGACATAAATGATTATGTATTCGTCGTTTGTAGTCACTTATATTAATATTTGTATGGAATTGTTCTTCATGTTCAACGGACATTCACTTTTTAAGTTAAGAATTAACATATAAATATATCAGTTATATAACATGTGTCGGTCACTAATTTTAGTTCAGAGATCTTGTTACAACCACTAGATTATCCCTCTATTATTATGACATTATTGATCCTGTAATATATTTCAAATATCGAAAGCCACACATTTTTTTATTTGGTTCAACATTTATGTCAAGATAATGGACATCGTCAGGTGCAATACAATAAGCACATTAAAACAAATTTTCTATAAAATTGTCCAATTCTCCGAGTAGTTGGAGTAGATTAATACCTAATATATTTAGGACTAATGATTTCAATGTTTTATCAGCGGAAAAACATGGTTTGTTCATTGTAATACAACTGAATAACATTTCGTTAGTTTTGACTTAAGCGTGCGTGAGTGAGAGTAGTACTGAGATGTGTGACGTCCTGAAAAGTTGTCGTACGTCAAGCTGTTTGCGTCGCTTGATCTGGTTGGTCCTGTGGGCTGTAAAAACGTGATGTCAGATCTTAATGGGTATCCTGCTGGGGATAGGACCGACGATAGGGAAGGGTATGACTGATCTCCAAGGAAATTGAGACATCACCAGTAATTAGACATGCACTTTCAGGAAACTATGGACCTAACAACCCGACCCTAAGGCATATTATAGGTGCACTCTGCGCTGTCACATTATAAGAAAATAAAGTTGCACATTGACCAACAACTATAGTTTTTGGTCCGATGATAAACGCTTGATCCTAACTGCATTCAGTATGTTTATGGTTGGTCAAAAATAATTTAACAATAATTAACACACAAAAAGATAATAATAATAATAATAAACTGTTTAATGACAGTAACTTCTCAACAGCCAATACGAGTCTAAATACATTTTATAGATTAGATATTTACATAGCGAATTAATTTTTTGGGCTACGATAATATTATATAAAATTGAATTCTTTTGGCAGGTTATATTTAACCACGGCCCTGTTTATACGTGGTTGCAACGTCACTGTTTAACTTGTGAGCATATTAGTATTAAAAAGTTATTTTTTACTAAAAAAGTCATTATGTATGTAACACCGACGATCCGTACGATGTAGTTGTTGTTTTAAGTATGCATCACGATAGGATAAGTTAGAAATTTTTTCCCTTCGAAAATATTTATTGTTCGATCATCAAATTATTTATTTATTTATTTATTTATTACTACTATCCTTATTATTAAAGACATAAATCATGTGCTATGTAGATTCCAAGAGATCTTATCTACCAATATATTTTGCTATAGAGTGATCATACGCCGCTTCGGACCGACGATCATCGACAAGTTGTTTCTCTGAGTATTAAGAGCATCTATTTCTGTTGACTCATTTAAAGGAAAAATTACGAAAAACATTTATTACGAAGAACATTTTCGAAAAAACCAAGTTAAAAAAAACACAGCAGATGAATATTTTATTCGGAAAAGTTTTGAGCGGATAAAATATTTTATTCGAAGAAGAAACGTAGCAGATAAAATATTTTATTACACGGGAAAAACTTTTATTTGAAGAAAGGATTTTCAAAAGTTTTAAAATAATTTATTCATCCCCTTTTATTATTTTATATCCTAATAGCTTATTCACTTTAAATAGTTATATCAGTTATTTTGCATGATTGGTAACTAAGTATGTGACCATAGGGAAAAAAATTATACAACACCGAATAGCATTATCCATTAATAAATGCAAGTGCCATGATATGTCATTGTGCACACAAACTACCCTCTAGGGTAGGATTGCTGGGCATTTAATGTTTTATATCATACTTTTGAAAAAATATAATTTCAATCGTATATAGCATGTGAAATGTAGAAAGATATAAAACAAATTAAATGATATTCTATACTCTTTTAACCAGCAACAACATAGACGTATTACGACACAATTATCATGTCTTCATAACTATATACCGATTAGCAATTCAGTGGGAACTCGATATTTTTATTTATTAGTGCAATAATTATAAGTAATCGCCAAAGGGCCAATATAGAATTCCTTTTCAAATTTCTTATATATATATATCAGTATGAAATCAGGTAGTATTTACAGATCTCATGATAACTTTTTATCATAACTTGTCAAAAAAAAAAAAAAACATATAATCACTTATTTTTAGTAGTTATCTATAAACATCCTCGTGAATGAAACGGCAATAAAGAAAACGAGGGATAATTGTGGATAAGAAATCCACCTGATGTGTGGAAGACTGGACATCAATATATATACTACTACTGTTACTACTATATTATAATAGCTAAACATATCAGATAAACTAACTTTGATCAATTTAATATTGACTAAGTTGCCATATTTACAAACTTAAAATTACATAAAATTTCGAATATATGCACAATCCTTTAAAACCCTATTACCAGCATAATCCAGATAAGTTCATGTTTTCAGCAATAATAACTTCTTCCCCTTTATTGTCTTCTGATTAACTTCTTCTCATTTGTTCTCTCCAACTTACTTGAGCTGAGCAATCTCGCTGTATTTCAGACTTTTCAAATTGCTCTATACAATGCTTCTTTCTCATTGTTAGGATCAACTGCTTACCACTAGGCCAAAAGTTATAGTTGTTAGCCAATGTGCAACTTTATTTCCTTATAAGCGCAGAGTGCACATATTGTGTGTGTTAGAGTTGAGCTGTTAGGTCCATGAGTTCCGAGGAGGTGCGTGTTTAACTGATGTTGCTGTCTCATTTCTCTTAGATATCAATCTTACCCTTCCTCCCTACCGTTGACCATATCCCAAATAGAGATAGTATTATCCGTTAAGATCTGACATCACTTTTACAGTCCACCTGATCAATCAGATCAAGCTACGCAACGTCAACGGCTTGACGTACGAGAGCTTCCCAAGATGTCATTCATCACAGACATGCTCTTAACCCAACACTTCTCGTCACTAATTATTCTCACTACTACATATATAAATTATTGTCCTTAGAAATTGTTTAATGTATTATGACAAACCGAACGTGTGAGGCTTAGACGACTAGTATATATAAAATGTGACATTTAAGGGTTTCACTTCTTTGGGTAGAATGTGTTCTTTATGTTCTATGTAAAGAAATGGCACATGGGGGGTTGGTGGTGAGATCTCTCTCAAGCAATAATGCCAACAAGGTCTTGTAATATATCTTGGCTTGTATGCAAATTCAATAAATATCGCAAGATTTGGATACGTGACATTTTATCTTAATGGGACCCCTTTTCCTTGGAAGGATCGTGTCTCTCCATCAACAATTAATATGTTTTTATTCCATATATTAATGTTATATGTCTTGTTTTATGTCAAAATATGAATAATACATGTTCTAGGTCCTCCGAATAAATTTAATAAATATATTTATTCATCTGTAAATATATCTTCTGATACAAGATTATGACTCCGTTTGGACACGTTTTTTAAAAACGTTTTTAGTGTTTTTAAAGATAAAAAACTTAAATATGTGTTTGGATAAGGTTTTTATAAAATGTTTTTGAAAAATATTTTTAAAAAACTAGTTTTGAAGTACACTTTTTTAAGAACAAGTGAACAATGTTTTATAATATTTTTAGAAAATAAAATATAGGTAAACTTTATACGAATGATCAATTAAATATTTTTATTAGATTAATTTTCGAATGTTATTTTCATACTATTTCTTAGTTATAAATTATTTTTAAAATAATTATGTAAATATTTTTTAATTTTAAAAATATTTTTATAAAATAGCTGTCGAGACGCATACTAAACTTTAAAAAAAAATTTCAAAACATTTTACAAGAATTTTTTTAAAACACTTTTATAAAAATATTTTTGAAAAACGTGTCCGAAGCTTATAATTTGAAAGACCGACAGTGGAAAGTGGGTAACTTTTGGAAGATTAACTTTGGGTTTAGATTGAATAAATCTATATATAATAAAGCCGATAATAACCAAGTGCTTAACATAAAAATAACTCGCATGCAAGAATAGAGGAAAAATATTAAAGAATTAGGTTTCAGCTCTCAGATACAATATCAATCATATCTCAGTCAATAAATTGTCGGTAGCCAAATTTTATAATTTAATTAATCAAAGTACATGAATAAATGCCCCTTTTTCTCCTGTTATTTATGTCCACTATAGATCAACAGAGCTATACACAAATAGTGAGTTTGGTATTAAGAGGTTGACTACCAAATTAATTAACTTAATTTTCAGAGAACCATTATGAGTGTGGATTAGGTACCAACCTCAACCAAAATATACCAAAATAATAATAATAATAATCTAAAATAAAAAACCTCAATCAAAATATACCAAAAATTAAAAATAAAATTATAAATAAGAAAAACCTCAACCAGAATATTAAATTTTTATTTTTAAAATATTTAACTAAGTTTTATTAGTGATTTTTAATATTGGATCACTCATAAAAAATAAAAAATCGCCCAACCATTAATCAATTATAATTTATCCGGGAGCAGCTAACTCTAAACGAAAATTAATTATTTTTTTCAAATAACTATAAACACACCATTTTTCTACACAAAATACCCCCACCTCTTCCCCACACTATCATTGATGTGAAATAAAAAAATACAATAAAAAAGAAAAAAGGTTATTTAATCTCATCATATTATACATATAGATATAAATTTGTATTAAAATATAATTTATATGCATACATTGCATGTGAGGTTTACTGGTATTTACATTATTCACTAGATGTCAATCATTTTCTTGGATTGATAATTTGGCCGTGAAAAAGGCAAAAATTAAACGAAGAAAGAATGGAGAAGTTGGATGCTTAAAAAGCAAACAAGTAATCATAAAGAAGCATCATTATTACAAGCACTCTTTATTGAATCAAATAGACCTGTAAACATGCTCAAATTATTTGTGACACCACATTTGATTTTTTAATAAAGTTAACTTATTAATGGGCCAACCTTCTGTATATGTCAGAGTCTCATAGACTCATACAAGTGATAAATCGAGGGATATACACGAGTAGGCAGGGGTCCGGAGGAGATGACTCATATAACGGACTAACTCTCAGAGCATACCCCCACAATATTTCAGTGGGGAATATGATCCACACGAAAATCGAACTCGTGAAGTCGGGGAAGTTACTCCCACATCATTCCAGATCTTACCAACTCGCCTGTGTCCCTGGGACGACATCACATTTGATGCACCAATGGAGATTAGTAACTATGGAATAAAGTTTTTAAATTTAATCTATAATGCTCTAAATGCCTACACTCGACCTAACATCGAATCAATAATTTCCACATGAAATTGAACCGAATCACCTTAGAATGATATCTGTGTAGTAAAAAGAAAAAAAGAAAAGTGTGAGATGATTTTAAGCAAAGGCAAAACCATTTGAATACTAAGGCTCGCGTTGTACGACAACTTGTAAAACGTTTTTAATATTTATAGGTGAAAAAATTTAAAATATATGTTTGACTAAATTTTTTCAAAATATTTTTTAATAGTGTTCTTTAAATATACTGTTTGTAAAACAAGTGAAAGCTGATTTTTGGATGATAATTGCGGATCCAAAATGCGATAAATTGGGAACAAATCGGGTCTGACCTCAAAATATGTCACTTTTCTATAAATCAAGTATTCATTAGCGTTTATTATACAATGACCCTATAACCTTGGTGTTTTTTCATGCCTCAGTCGATATTATATTGGACAATCTACGTATCTATTGTTCGAGATAAATGTTTATTGCTCGAATTATGTAATATTGGTCCAAATAAAGTATTTAGTAACATTTATTTTACTATTATCCCATAGCCCTAGGGTTCTTTCATGCCTTAGTCAGTGTTACAAAGTTCATGTAGTAATAGCAGAAACAAAAATTCGACAACAAATGTTGTATTTAAAAAAGTTTTTCAGAATTTGTAATTAAGTTTTTTTGTTTCATAATTATACTGTTTATAATAATTTATTTTAGATTATATTCATATTATTATTCAAATGTTAATACGTACTATTTTAATCATTAACTAAAATAAAATTATATCTCCGTGCATCGCACGGGTGTAATACTAGTTGTCATAAATCCGGAGTTGGTTTACCAAGTTAGGTATTTTTTAGGTTATATTATATAACTATTAATTAAACATGATATCTTAACTTGGAGCCAAACACTAACTTAGGTATTTATCTAAGTTATGTATTTAATTGTTACCTGTCTCTAGAAATATATCGTTCCTAATGCTTGATTGTTGTTGTTAAAGCTCGAGGATTTAAATGTATGACATTTATAATTTAGTTATTGAAATTTAAGTTTCTTAATGTGACAATTATGATGTTTCATTGTTAATAGCTCACAATATTTATTGCACATAAGTTTCTCACATAATCATGTCGTATTAATTTATATAAAATTTAATAGTAAATGAGTAGTTGGAATAAGTTGATTAATCATACGACGTCGTTTGATGAAAGTGAATAAACGGCGTCTCTATAAGAAGAAGAAGAAAAGTTAGCTGGAGTCCTCCGAAGCTACTCAAGTCCTCGCACATCTACCAGCAACCATCCCCGGCGACCGCAATGCTGCCGGCGGTGCCGGCGGAGCCACCTGAATCCTGAATCCGGAATCCATTCATCTCCGACGTACATTCACCGCCACTTGTACACTTGTTCAGACATGCAAGCTTCCCATTCGAAGCAAGCGCAGGCACGCGAATTCAAGCACCGCGTGCTCACGTGCCTCCACAAACTCTCCGACCGGGACACGCATTCCGCTGCGGCGACTGAGCTCGAATCCATAGCCAAAACCATCTCCGCCGCTTCTCTCCCGTCGTTCCTGTCATCTATCTCCGCCACAGACTCGTCCGACAAGTCCCCCGTTCGCCGCCAGTGCCTCCGCCTAGTCTCTGTGCTGTCCGAGAATCATGGAAACTCCCTATCCCCTCACCTTTCCAAAATTCTCACCTCCATCGTGCGCCGACTTCGAGATCCGGACTCCTCCGTACGCTCCGCCTGCGTCGCTGCTGCCCTCTCCCTTTCCTCTCACGTCACAAATCCCCCATTTACTTCACTCACCAAACCGTTCCTCGAATCTCTCTTCATCGAGCAGGATATACATACTCAAACCGGGGCAGCATTATGCTTGGCTGCGATGATTGAAGGATCCCGAAATGTAGACGTTGGGAGCTTGAGGAGGCTGTTGCCGAGGCTTCAGAAACTTGGGAAATGCGATAGTTTCAAGGCAAAAGCGGCCCTTTTGGCGGCGATTGGCAGTATTGTTGGAGTTAAGGGAGTCTTCAGTAATTGTGGGAAAATTGTGATCAAGAATTTGGTTGCGTGCCTGGTGGAGTTCTTGAGTAGCGATGATTGGGCTGCGAGGAAAGCGGCGGCCGAGGCATTGTCAAAAATTGTGGCGGTGGAGAGAGACTCCTTGTGTGAGTACAAGGATTCATGCTTGAAAATTTTTGAAGCTAAGAAATTTGACAAGGTTTGATTTTTGAAAATGGTTTCAGTTAAGCTTTGCTATACTTTGTGTGATTTCTTGATGTTTGCGATTCAATGCAATGTGTGTTAATTTGATCAGGTGAAGGCGGCACGGGAGGCGATGAATCAGTTGATAGAGGCTTGGAAGGAAATTCCTGATCTATCCGGAGTTTATTCACCTCCGCCCGGATCACAATCATCAACTAAAGGTAGTATAATTCTTTAAGAAATTGTGCTACTTGTTGATTCCTTTCTACTTGAGCTTTCAGGTCATTGATCTAAATGTTTTTAGATTGAGTTTTCTAGAAGAGATGAATGGAAATTGATTATAGATTCAACGTTATGTTTTTCAATATTTGTTGAGTCCGCCACTTGCTTTTCTGTCGGTTGTTGAATCATTCAATATCTGGCCTGCCATGCAAGCGATCCAGCGGTGTAGTGGATTGTTAATTTCTTACATTTACTCGACATGTAATTCTTTTTGGAATGGTCCTTCCCCTGTTTATTCTGTCCTTTCTGATTCATTTAATTGCATGCCTTTCATTTGGATTATAATACAGAATGGTATCATCTGTCCAGAATCTTTTATATGTCTTTTGGCCCACCCAATTAATACTTTTGTCAATTTCAAGTATTGAATGGTATATTGGCAGTTAAGATTGTTTTTAACTGTTCCTGTAATTTTATAGGCTTCAGTTCTTTTTTCACTGATTTGTCACAGAAAAGGCTAGCGATGGGTGTCCTCCTGTCGCCAAATCGTCAATTGGTTCTACCACGCCGGCGCCTCATATTCGGAGAAGAATCTCTCTTGAAGGTCCACCTTGTAGACCACCTTTGTCCGATAACTCTCCGGTCTCCACAGCCCGAAAAAGAACTACTTTTGCTAGTAATGAAAATAAAAGTCAGCCAGCCATGTTTAGGAAGCTGGATCTCAAGAAACCGACTTCAAATGGGAACGTTGAAATTGCCGTTCCAATTCCAACTACTGGTTCTACCGGTGCCTCTTTTTCTGATGATAATCCACTGGATAAAGAGGCTAGCAAACAATTTGAGAAGCCTGAGATTAAACGGGACTTGTTCGTTGAGACAGGAGATGCCTGTCAAAACCAGAGAGAATGTGAGGACCTGACTAAGATTCGGAAGCAACTTGTTCAGATGGAAAATCAGCAGTCCCATTTGTTAGACCTTCTCCAGGTACTTATCAGTTTCCTTTTACATGTTCTTCGGCTTCTAAACTTATCTCCAAATGTCTAGTAATTGTATGGAACATGTTCTGATGTTTAATTTCACATAATCGATCTTGATATCGAAGTTTGCCACATCGAGTAGTCTTACAGTATTCTGATGGTTTCTTTGCTGCTGCTATCAAAACTAGAAATTCATGGGGAACTCGCAGAACGGAATGCAATCTCTGGAGGCGCGTGTTCACGGTTTGGAACTGGTTTTGGATGAAATCTCACTTGATTTAGCTGTTTCAACTGGAAGGATGTCACAAAATAATGGTGATGGATCCAACTGTTGCCAGTTACCAGGTACAAATTTCTTGACCTGGAAGCTGTGGAGAAGAACAGAAGGTCATTCCTCAACCTCCCGATTGCTTTCATCTCGTGGAACACCTTCAATTGCTGCAGTGCGTATCGCTGATAGGAATGGAGATGACACGATGCCTCGGCTGGAAGCTCGAGAGTATCCGGTCCAAGGTGGTCGAGGGATTATTAAGAACCCATTGGCTGATACTCGTCTGGTTTGATGACAAACAATTCTTGAAGCTGCTCTATGTCACAAGTAGGTATGGTTTCATATCATACTATAATCGATGAAAAATACTGAAACACAAGCGAATATCGGAATCGAAACATCCTCGGTGAAGGATGGGCGCTCTTTGTTTCTCTGTCCTTTCTCCTCTCTTTCTCATTGAGATTATCTTGTCATTCTTTACAGACCATAGGTCATCTCCCTTTTGAGTGATGTAAATATGTGAATGATGGTGTTAAATATGTATGCATTTTGGAATGAGATTAAAACTTCGCATGTGAGTGGGGGATGACGAAATAGACATAAAATTCACACAACAATGGCATCATCTGTTAATCTGGGTTGGATAAATGCTGAATTCAAAGTTTTTTATGATGGAAAAAAGTGATTAATGTGGATATATATAGTTGATCAAAAACAAGAGACAATACACTGCAAAGAGAACTTGTAGACTGCATAGGACCATAGACTTACAACCCAACATCATTCTTCCTTTTGACATTAGAGGTCCCTTTTGCCAGCCTTGTAAAAAATAATGCACCCACGAAAGTAGATGAGACGATTGCTCAAACAATAAAAATAATAAAATAAGGTAGACTAGATTCCATATGAACAATGTTTCTCCTTTTCTTTCCAAAAAAAGACAGCCTTTGTCTCCCAAATAAGCAATCAAGCCTCGAAATTGAAAAGTCACGTACAATTCACTCAAGCAGTCTGCAGCTAACAAATGTATGTGTCTAAAGAAAACAGCGTGCATTAACGATGAGATGATGGATGATATCGAATATAGAGATGACAAATCAATAAATGAAGATAAGAAAGTTATACGTAACTAGAAAGTTATATGAAAAAAAAAGTTGTGGAGTTGAATTGTTTGAAAGTAGTTTGCCAAAATATTAGTTGAATTTTGAGCAGATGAATTGAAAATGAATTTTATATTTGGTATACAAGTTATACTAGTTTGAAGTTAGTATTGTCAAACATCTATATATTTTAAATTAATTTTAATTACTTATCTAGAAGGTTTCGAGGCTACACATTTATACCTCTTTGTTTAATCACGAATTTGATGTTGTCTACCTTCACATGAAGCGAGTAATTTTGTGTTATAATTGGAGTTTTGTGTTAAAAAAGAACTCTATATTAGAGAAATACGAAGACAATCGTTTAATATTTACCATTCATAACATTTTATTTTCGTTTTAAATTTGAAATGTAATTGATTTTAGCTTGCAAAGTAAACAGTTTAAAGATTTGTAGGACCGAACTTGTCGTTTTATCAAAAGTTATAGTTAGAGGTAATGTTGCAACTCCAATCTTTCAAACCGTGTAGCATCTCAAGCGTCAGGGTTCAACCGCTCTACCTAGTAGGGACAATTATTGCACTTAAACAATACCTCTCCCAATAATTGCATTCCTTGTGATTCGTGAGAATTGAACCCGTGACATTGACTCTGATACAATTGTTGGAACGAGCGCTTTCCAGTTTACCAAAAGTTATTGCTAGTAGTAACAATACAACTCCAATATTTTAAACCGTATAATAACTAAGCGCCACGGTTCGATTGCTCACCTAGCAGGGGCAATTATTGCACTTCAACAATATCCCTCCAATAATTGCACTCCTTGCAACCCATTAGAATCAAACCCGTGACCTTGACTCTTATACCAATTGTAGGAACGAGCGCTTGTCGATTTACCAAAAGCTATAGGTAGTGATAACAATACAACTCCAATATTTTAAAACGTATAATAACTCAAGCGCTACGGACATCGCTCTACCTTGCAGAGGCAATTATTGGACTTCAACAATATTCTAACAAGATTATTCGACTTGTCTTGTTTTTATTATTATCATTAACACTATATGATACTTTGGGTTCGAGAATTGAAATCAAATTAAAAGAAGTAGATTTCCTTGCGAGATATGTGAAAATTTTAATATGTATTTAACAACTTATGTTTGTAATAAAAATCATTTTCCAAGATCGAGTGTTGAGTTAAGCATGCGTAGGTGAGAGAAGTACTGGGATGTGTGACATCCTAGGAAACTCTCGTACGTCAAGCCGTTGACGTTGTGCCGCTTACTTTGGTTGGCCAGGTTGAAGTGAGACGTCAGATCATAAGGGGTAATACTATCTCTATTGGGGATGAGACCAGTGGTCGAGAAATGGTAAGACTAATCTCTAAGGAAAATGAGACAGCACCATTAGTTAGACACACACATCCCCGCACTCATGAGCCTAATAGACCAACATAACACACGTAAGAGCACTCTGCGCTGCCACATTATAAGGAAATAAAGTTGGACCTTGGTTAACAGCTATAGCTTTTGACCTAGTGGTAAGCGCTTGATCCTAACAATTGGTATCAGAGCGAGGTCAGAGGTTTGAGTTTCCTAACAAGCATTTTCTATACTTCTTGAGGGGAGATTTTTGAGTTAAGCGCACGTGGGTGAGAGAAATACTGGGATGAGTTCCCCCCTCTCGAAACTATCGTACGTTAAGCTGCTGATGTTGTGCCGCTTGATCTAGTTGGTCAGATATGCTGTAAAAGTGAGACGCCAAATTTTAACAGATAATATCATCTCTGTGGGGATATGACCGATGGTCGATAAGGTAAGACTGATCTCTAAAGAAAATGAGACAGCACCAGCAGTTAGACACGCACATCCCCGACTCATTGGCCTAACAGCCCAACCCTAACACACACAATAAATTGTATTATGTGCTCCACATTATAAGAAAATTAAATTACACCTTGAATAACATTTGTAACTTTTGGCCTAATGGTAAACGCTTGATCCTAACATCGAGCTCAAGTCATTTGATGCCGGAACTTATTGTGCTCGATCACCAATTAATGGAGTTGAGTTTGATTGTGAAAATAAACTAATTGCGTTTTAACTAATTTAAATTAAGTATTATAACGATATTAATTATAATTGACTTGTCTATGTAGTAGCCCATGAAATAAGAGCTAGCCTATGACAGAAGAGAGGAAGAAAACGAGAGCGATCCTATATATCCCAAGATTATAACTAAAATTATTTAATAATATACTCAAATTTATAGAAATACAATTAGCTAAAAATAAATGACCAATAATTAATTTGCTATTTTAATAACATATTGAATTCTTTAAAAATATAATAATATATAAGTAAAATAAAAAAATAAAAGATGTTTATAGTATTTTTCTGTTTATCCAGATATATGATCATTTTTTATTTGGTAATCTGGATTGTTAAGTTAGCGTGCATGAGCGAGAGAAGTACTGAGATGTATGATCTCCTGGAAAGTTCTCGTACGTCAAGCTGCTGACGTAGCTCCACCTTGATCTGGTTTGGCCAGATGTGCTGTAAAAGTGATGTCAAATCTTAACGGATAATACTATTTCTGTTGAAGATAGGAACGACAGTAGAGTAAGTGGTAAGACTGATCTCTAAGAAAAAATGAGACAACACCAGCAATTAAACACGCACCCTTCTCGAAATCGTGGACCTAACAAACCGACCTTAACATACATATAGGACTCTACACTACCACATTATAAGGAAATAAATCGATACTTTGGCTAATAGACTATAGTTTTTGTTTAAGTGATAAACTCTTGATCCTAACATAGGTTATTCAAATATATGCATGTTACGGTCAAATTTTTGTTATAATATTTTTCATTTGTATCTATATGTACATAACAGACGATGCACATTAACAAGTGAAAAAAAACGATTTAAAAATGATTAATGTTTCAAAGTCATAATTCTAACTGTTTGTGTTATTTTGTAAATTGCTGGGCGCGTCAGGTGCTCAAATATCAATTTATGTAAAAAAATGTGAAAAATCTAACTTTTGATAAATCAAACGAAAGTGAGAAAAATTGATCGTTAGTTCTAATCTCCTAAATTAATATCACGTCAAAAACAGAAAGAAATAAACTGAAATTCATATGAATAACATCCCTGACATAATTTGTGTTTTCAACAAAATGTAGGAAATTTACAATAAACAAGAATTAATAAAACTAAAGTTTGAAAGTTGAATATGGAGAACTCTAATAGAGATTGAGAAATTTGATTGCTGATGATTGCCGAGCTTTTATGCAGATTTTGCTTAGTGATGTTGGATGATTTCTCTTGTCTGTTGATCATTTCCTTTTATCTCGTCATTGGGGAGTTTCTCTAAATCCACGTATACACGACTTGGGCCATGAATCACGTTCACACGTTACTTCAACTGTTTTCTTTGACGGTGCTTTTTGGTTTGCCAGGGACCGACCGAGTCTAATTATTTCAGGTATGAGATTCAGGTTTGGGCTTCATTCTTGGGCTAATATTTTTAGTACACACACTAACATAAACATTATTTAAATCTGAGTTATAGTTTATTAAAAAAAATTATCAAATTAATTTTTTAAAAACCTATATTTCTATTAATTTGTCTCCATGTTACTTGCCAAGGTAAATTGGCTACAAATTTACTTTTTCCAGAAAATTTATGGGCTATAATTTGTCCCTTCTTAGTTACCTCGTAATAAACAGCAGCCCATATTATTTTAATTTTTAAATATATATTTATAAACATAATATTTTTTATATAATTACTATAGAAATTAAATTCTCCGTCTGCTCCCTGTCCTTTGCTCTATGCCTCTATAACGCTGCTAATTGCCGTTTCATTTCCCACGCCGCCGCTGTCTCCACGAGATTAACGATCACGTTTCTCGGCGCCGTTGAGTAGGCTGACACTGTCAATTTCCCGCTCAATTGTGGTCGAACTGAAACCCTAATTTCCAGGTCATCTTATTTCCAAAACCCCAATGTACATCAATGGATGCGTATACAATGCCCATGTCAAAATTTTATTTCTTGTGATAGGTTTTGTCTGTGTTCTGTTATTCTTATTTGACTTGCCGTTCATTGGTTAGTTGTATGTCCCAATCTATGTTTTTTTTGGGTTTTGTGTAAAAGGCATTTATTTTGTGAAACTAAATCGATATTGGGCTCATTCAGTATTATTAAAGCAGTGTTCTTGTTTCATTGTGTTTTTGGGTTTACCGAGTGTTTGTCTTTTGGAGAAACTTGAGTTTCTTCAAAGACCTTCAATGCATATTCTTTGAGGATCTCGGATAGAGAAGTAAAAGCAATAATCACTATTATGAAAAAACGCTATTTGTTTATCCGCATTGTTATCAAAGTGTTATTTCATCAATGAAGATGTACATTGCTATTTGAAACTCAGTTATCAAAGATCCTACTGGCAGGGGTGCTCAAAAAAGACAGTGTCATTGTATAAATATGAGTTAAACTTTTTCTTTCTTTTTTTCTTTTTATGTTTTGTTTGTAGTACAATACAAAGTTGAAGTCTTTGCAATATTCCCGGCTTAATTCTGTTTGGTAACAAGAGGAGAGGTTTGAAGCTTAGTTATATAAATATTTGATTAAAACTTTGAACTCTTCAAATTCTGTCACTCTATTGACGACGGTATTGTTTTTAGAAAAAGCAAATAGTAATTTCACCTACATGATTTTTGTTGATGGAGACATTATCAATGATGCACTGCTTAGAATAATTCCCTTCGGAAAAGCAATCTCGAATTCTTGTATGTGGCAGCAAGTACCATATGCTTCTTACTGTTTGTAAGTCAGAGCGCCGCTTCTTATTGGACCTAATATTTAGTTCTTTCTCCTTTGATTTTGGAAAAAGATAACCTTGAAAACTAATTCATGTATCTATCTATGTGTTTAAAGTCCAAATTAAAGGTGCAATTTTGAAGAAGCTTATCTAATATCATATTTGTGTCAAAATTTTCCAATGGTCAATCCCAGTTTAAATGTTTGGAGAAAAGATTACCAAAATCTAAAAAAATATCAGAGGTCTACTCCTGTTCACTAGCACCATAATTTGTTCTTTTGAAATCTGGATTTACTAGTTGTCTATTATCCTTTTTGTGTCATTTTCGTGACGTCTATTTCCTGATGATTAAAAATGACTTCTTACCTGAAAAGTGTGATCGACTCATTGCTACCTTGCAACTATAAAATCAGAGATTAACCGACTTTAATATTCTTGGTTATGATTAATAGTACTTAATGTTGTAGAACTTCTTTGGGCAGGCTTGTATTTGGCACGGGATCTACTTATACCAGAAAGTTTTCCCCACCAATATCTAAACTCAATAACCACTAGTATTCTCACCATTACCTTTAATCAATCCCAAAATCTCCATGTCGTGGAGATTTTTCAATCTCTTTTCCTTGAAAGATGAACCTGGTCTGGTTAAGGATTAGTGTTTTGGCCTGAGGAATTGGAGGGATGCAAATTACAAGTGTGAGAATTCATCATAAATGTCATTGTTACTACAACGCCTCAAATGGTTGGTTACTGGACATAATAAATCAGCATCTTTGAATCCTAAGCGATTGAATACTGCTGATGTGAAGCCTTTCCCCCTTGTTCACTTGCCTGAGCAACAAAAACAACAATCATTGAAGCCAAACAATCTCAAGTCGAAACATAAGTTTAAATTACCAATGCTGGAGGCTGTTTATGAGGTTGCTGTTTATATTCATCGGTTTCACAACCTTGATTTATTTCAGCAAGGGTAAGTGTAATAATAGTTCTGTTGCCATTTGTTGGAGTGCTTGCTGTGTTGGTTGAACATCCTTCATATTTATTTGTTATTAGATGGTATCAACTTCGAATTACAATGAGATGGGAAGATAGTGAATATGGTTCTCTGGGAACCCCAGCAAGAGTTGTTCAATATGAAGGTAATTATCCTTGTACTTGTTCATATAACAAAATCCTATTTGTCAAGTTCTACCATTATTCTTCTGCCTGTTTGTTCTGTTAACCATTATTGTTCCAAATTACAAAATTGGATAAAAAGAAGAAAGCAGCACATTATTCTCCAACACAGGGATCTGTTGCACACAAACTCAATTTGATGCTCTTCGTCTCCTATTGCTTACCTATTTACTTGATGCTGAGAGCAATGACAAATTCCTGGACAACTAGTGTTATCTTTCATTCCAAGTGGTGACAGTGTATTGCTTCCGGAATTAACTTTCACACCTAGTGGAATTTTGATATTTTTAACCATCACACACTTCTTACTTTATTTGCTTGTTGTTTCTCTCTTAGTAGCTTTTTCAGCCAGAGTTGTGATGTTAACTGATCGCCTGCTCTTTAGCTTGTCTAAGAGCTCGAGGGACTTATGAGTTTTCAGTTTTATGAACAGCTCCTGATGTGGGTTCTGAAGATGTGTATGGAGTCTGGAGAATCGATGACACAGACCACAGCTTTTCAACCCAGCCTTTTCGAATCAGATATGCGAGGCAGGATATTCTTTTGTCAATGATGGTTTCTTTTAACTTATCTCTTAACAATTTTGAGGTAATTTTTATCCTCTCTGCTAGTATTTTGCAGCACATTTGTTTATGTATAGAACCTTGCCTATTTCTGAATCAAAATTGTTGGAATTGATCCTTTGAGTGGACTATGAAATGTAAATAAGAATTGTGCATTATATTACAGATGCTAGTAGCAAATACATGCTACCAGGAGCATATAACTTCGGTATCTTGTGGAACATGTAAACTGGTGGAGGTCCTTTGACCTTTCTGACATAATTTTTTTAATAGATTACTTGGAAAAGGAGAATGTCTTCTTTTATTAGTGTTTGAACGGAAACATAAATGCAAGTTTAGTGATTATGTTTATATATCCTACCAACTTAATGGGTTTTTGTATTATCAGGGTCCATCCTCATCTGCTGTTATTCTGAAGTTCGAACTTCTGTACTCTCCGGTGTTAGAGAACAGGTAAACAGATAAAATTCTTGTTTTTGGTGGTGATCACATGATAATGTTCTTCAGAGCAAGGTTCAGTGATTTCCTTTCTGGATTTTTTAGTAATTCTATTTAAATATTTGTAGGTACAATATTCAGGCTTGTTTGGATTCATGCCCTGCCGCCATCCATGAATTTCGACTCCCTCCTAAAGCACTTTTGGGGTTGCATGCCTATTGCCCAGTTCATTTTGATGCTTTTCATGCAGCACTAGTTGATGTAAGTGTTCATGGCTGCCTGCTGAAAAGTGGGGTTTACACTTCCTCGATGAAGGTACCCAGGTTTGTTAAGATTTCCATTTTTGAGGTTAAATTTTTAATAATAGGAATATGATGCGAGAAACCCATGTAACACGGGATCCACATAACTCTGTCTAGGAGTCTGCATCCACGAGAAACGTGCTTCGAGTATTGCAACTTTTATTTGTACATCTTCATTCATACGCAATCATCATACCATTATATAGCCGAGAAAAAACATTGGGGATGAATATCGTAGGAAATCTACATAGATCACAATAAGATAAACTCGGTTAAATTTTGCTCATGATGATGTCAAAATTTATTGTCTATTACAAGTGATTATTGTTTCATCAACTGTTTTGCATGATTTTATTGGTTTTTTTTTTGTTTTCTTTGTTTTGTGACTTTCAGTGACCCCCAAGCTAATGACGAAGATACTATTGGAGAGAGTAATAAGTCAAAGCAAGTATGTACTTCTGGGCTATCTGTTTTACTGGAACTCTACTTGGCTCCTTTCAAAATCGATGATTCATTAGTTGAACGTTTTGGTGCTCAATTATCCCTTCACACATGAGGCTACTTTTTTATTGTCCTCAATATCCCACTATTTTGAAAACTACTACTGTTGATATCAATGTATGGTTTTATCATTTGTTGCGAGCACTAAACCTGATGTGTTTTTTGTAGCATTAGATACAAAATTATCAGACTGAGATTATGGCTTCATTTATATGTCGATAATCAATTTATTAGGATGCTTATGATAACTTGTGATCTAGACGATATTATCAATCTTCATGATCGATGTTATCAATCTTCAAGATCATTTGATACAAAGCTTTTGTAGCATTTTGGGTCACCTCGGAAACTCAGTCAATTTCACTACCCTGCATGTGTTGGTGTTTGTGAGGTGTTGATTGCTTGCTATTTTTAACAGGTTATGCTTGTTAAAGCATTAACAAGTGCCCGTGACATACTAACAGAAGAGTTTCAAAAGATCAGCAAGGCTATCAATCAAAAAATTGATATAAAACATATTACTTCCAATGAGTTGTTTGGTTTCACTCCAACATCAGATTCGACAATGGCTGGTGCTGAAGTTTTAACAGTTTCAAGTAAACATGAAAATGTATCTGAGGTTAGTTTGCCTATTAATTTTGTTGCTTTAGTTTTCCTTGTCTGCCTAATGAAAATTTTCTGTTTCCTCCTGCAACCTTTTTATGATGGTGCTTTTATTCTTTGAACAGAAACCAAATGGTGAAGTTGATACTCAAACTGACGTTTTTCTCCATTCGCTATCTGATGATAAACTGCTGAGGGTATTTGATTCCATTGGCAGTCAATTGTTCTACTTATGGAGTATATTTTTGAACTTTCACAGGTTTATTTCTGTCTCTGTTCTTTTTCTAATATTTTAAGGATGCATCTTTGTGTTTATTCTTGTTTCTTGCAATCTCCTAGTTGTATTATCTTCTAATTTTTTCCCTTATCATTGCTATCCTCCCTCTCACCCTTTGTTAGAGTGGTTATTGATGGATGTTGTAATATCTATTCTGAAAATGTTCTATTCTGAAAATGTTCTTAAACATTTTATCCATCTGATTCTCCTTGTGATTAATCAGGGTAGTATTGATACTTGTTCTTTTCAGGGCCAACTCAAAGAAGATTCTTGAATTTCTTCGTAACCAGTGGGCCATTGATCGGAAAGCTGAATGGTCAATCTGGATGGTCTACACTAAGGTTGAGATGCCTCACCAGTATATAAGCAGTGTGGTAAACGAATCCTCCTACCATGGATTACGTGGTAAAGCACCAGTTTTACGGAAGTTAACTACCGATGTAACTGCCCCAACACTTTACTCAATTTTCATTTCATCTTTTTTTAAACTAGATATTTAAACCAGCACTTTGTGCAGCCTGCACATTCTGCAGCTATGAGAGCGGAGCTTCATAGGCGAAGTATTGCACAAATGAGGGTGAGTTCTCCTAGAGTGTGCAACATAGTTTCCCCTTTAGTTGGCATAAACTTGAGCTGGCACTGCTCCTCTGCAGATCAACAACCGGTCTATTCAAGACATGCATATATTTGGAGATACATCACGCATCCCTATTGTCATAGTCGAGCGAGTTCTTAGTGCACCTTTACGTTCTGCAAGTGGAAATTCTTATTTCAGTCAACTGGAACAGAAAGATACAAATAGCTTGATTGGTGGGTTTGGGCCAGATCAGACGAACAAGTTATTGGGTGCCACCAGCACTCGCCAAAATGGTCGAACTTTGAAGATTGTAATATTTGTCCATGGATTCCAGGCATGTTGAATTTTGCCAATGAGATGTATATGTTTATATTTTCACAACTTGCTATTTGCTTTTCTGCTTGAATTTGTTGCTCTAACGTGTCCACTTGACTTTTATGAAGTTTTGATTGATGCCTCATTCTCCAAGGAATCAACACCAAATAAGACCTATGGTGGAGAGATACTCATTTTCAAAATGCTGAGCATGATTGCTTCTTTGTTTGTCGGCTCCTTAAATCTCCTCAGACTCTGTTTATTTGATCATAAATTGCGTTTAAATTAAGAATCTGGTTGCTTTTGTTCACATTTCCATGATATCCTCGGTTTAAGAGAGGGAAGCTGTATAAACTAGGAATCATATGGGATCAAGCTCCCAAATTTGTTGTATTATTTTTATTCATATATCAAGTAATTGTTGTGTGTATGGCCAACTCCATTGACGGTTAGATTTTTTTTTACTTCATTTCATGACATCTTCGTGTAATATTATTTGTACACTATCTTCAAATGATGCCTGTATTTTATGCTTATCATAATTTCAGTACGTACTATTTAGGTATTCCAGCATGTACGTGATATGAAAATTTTCTAATATGCATTGAAATAGTAGATTCAGGTATTTGGTGTTCTTGTGACAAACATTTGTTCCTTGGGATTGGGGATTTTACGTTCTACTTTCTGGATCTGTATGATAGTTTTGGCTAGTTTATCACTACGATGCATGTATTGGTCGCAATGTAAATGTTCTGGCTAATGACCACATTGGCTAACGACCACGACAGTCGCAAACGATTTCTGTATCATGAAGTTAATTTCTTTAAATGTTGGTTGAATTGTCATAATGTTATATGTCTTGACTTCTTCAGCAGGGAAAATGATTTCCTGTTACGTCTTACGTCTTGCATTACAATTCTATGCTATTTGAGAAGCATGGTGATATTAATTTGTTGGAAAGATTCACATATTTGCAGGGACATCATCTAGACTTACGACTCGTCAGAAATCAGTGGCTTCTAATAGACCCAAAAGTCGAGTTTCTAATGTCAGAGATTAATGAGGAGAAAACATCTGGAGATTTTAGAGAAATGGGACAGAGGCTTGCACAAGAAGTCGTATCTTTTATAAAAAAGAAGATGGATAAGGTGTCTAGATCTGGAGTCTTAAGAACCATTAAGCTTAGTTTTGTTGGACATTCCATTGGAAACATCATATTGAGAACTGCGCTGTCAGGTTTAACTTGAACTCAAAAGACCAGCACCTTGTAATTCTGCAAAATACTCTTTGCTAATTGCCATATTTACTCGCGCAGAGAGCATTATGGAACCTTATTTGAGATACCTGCATACTTATCTTTCTGTCTCCGGCCCACATCTTGGTTATCTTTATAGTTCAAACTCTTTATTCAATGGGGGTTTGTGGCTCTTGAAGAAGCTCAAGGGCACACAGTGCATTCATCAATTGACTTTTACCGACGATCCTGATCTCCAGAACACCTTCTTGTACAAACTCAGCAAGGTACTGGTTAAGCTCTTACCTTTTCCGCTTTAATAGCTGTTATATATTGTCCTATTGTTCAGTTTGGGCTAAGAGGTGCTAATTCTGTCTTCTTGTTCGTCAGCAAAAGACATTGGAGTACTTCAAAAACATTATTCTGCTATCTTCACCACAGGTTAGTCCAAATCCTACTTAATTCAAGTTTGTTATTGGATTCTTTTGACATATTTGTGAAAAAAAAACTGAGAAGCGTGTTTAAAAGTTTAACATCCCGGACCTTTTTATTAGCATTGCTAAGCATTCTAAAATTTTTGTATTCCCCAAATCACCTCTCTGTGCAGTACCGATGACTAGTAACTGGGTTGCTTTGTCTTTGTGTAGGATGGCTATGTTCCATACCATTCAGCTAGGATTGAAATGTGCCCTGCATCTTCTGGAGACTACTCCAAAAAGGGCAAAATCTTCCTGGAAATGCTCAACGATTGCTTGGACCAAATACGAGCCCCATCTTCTGAGCACCGTGTCTTCATGCGTTGTGATGTCAACTTCGAAATGTCTCTCCAAGGACGTAACTTGAACACCATAATTGGGCGAGCTGCACATATAGAGTTCCTGGAGACCGACATCTTTGCAAGGTTTATAATGTGGTCGTTCCCAGATTTGTTCAGTTGATCACATGGTTAATATTACAACACACTTCGTATCTGAGTCCCGAGTACTCGAATTGTGGAGCCTGTATTCCAAACCACCCAACCTCGATTTTTTATCATGAGGGACCAAGATATCCACTGATCTTGGGGATGGTGCGCCACTCCTGGGCATTTACGTAGTCCCATACTGGCCATGGACGACGGGGCAACATTGTCTTCTTGCTGGTTGAGGCAGACAGTCTTCCTTTTCTATCGCCGGCACTTGCAGCATGAAGCTTGGAAATTATAATCTTATATTTGAAAATATGGTATATATAATCACTTAATTTATGAATATTGCACAGAGGACTATGGTTACGGTTAATTAATGTAAAGTTTCATTAATTTGGGAATGATTTATGATTTATTTCTTATATATGTAAATGTCGTGTTTACAAATTTTATCCATATTTTTCATATCTAAGTGATTGAATCACATGGGCATTTCATATAGATATATCGGGGATAAAATGATTCTTATTATTATGTAACATCTATGAGATAAAATTCAGTTTGCATAACAAGTAAAACACAATAAATATACAACAAGTTCTATTTGGATTATATATGATATAATACATAAAACTATTCATTTTGTGAACATGTTTTTTAAACCTCCCGTAAGTTTTAGATATTGGTCATTTTATGCCCTACTGGATGTAAAACATATGTATATAATTTATTTTCAACAAAATAGTTTACTTCATTCTTCAAATGAAAATTTATCTTGTTGAGTCGCAAATTCGTATCAACAAAATTTTGAAAATACTTAATAATATTACACTTTTTATATATGTTCATACTATTTCACATGTGTATTGTGGAGCTCGATATATCCGAAGTTCCATCAAGGCATAAACAATTAAACCTGCATATGAAAACCAAACCGAGCCAAACAAAAAATCGGTCCATTTTCATTTTTTTTAATACTAAATTCGATTTAGAATGTTAGAAAGGTGTCCCTTATTTTATAAGGCATCCAATGCATTAAGTTGCCTTCTTTTATATAGAGGAAAAATATGTGTCAATCTTGAACTAATTTGCCTAAAGATTTGTTATCTCTAACAAACACTCTCTCGCCTTGAAGGACATTTATCTCAACACTTGTCTGACCTTCAGCTGCTGTAGAGAACACCTCTGATTTTGAAGTAGGCAAAGTGATATTTCTAGGAATAATCTTGGTCATTACCCCACCAAGTGCATCTAAACCCAAAGATGGACCAGAAGGATTATATCACTAACATCTCCCGCCAAAACACCAGCCTAACACTTGTCAAACAATGTTACTCAGTCAGAATAATTGAATTTATAAATGAATCCGTGGAAGAAGAAGAAGAGGCTGATGCATCAAAAAAGTAACACAACATGCAACCGTTGCCGAGAGCTGATCCTGTCCCGATGAGAGGGACAACCTCAGAGATATTGGAGATGGCTTGAACTGCACTTGCTGATTTAGGTGAAGATCTATCATTGTTGGAGAAGTTGGCATTTGGAGCATTGCTGGTGACTTGTTCACTCGATCACGTTGGCACGAAGTTGGATTTTCCATTGGATTCCCACGTTGCGTCGATAACATAACCGGGCTGACAGTAATCGGGAAAGGAATGGTAGAGAGACCGTTGATGTTGGAAGCTGAAGGCACAGATGGTGCGGTTGCTTGTGGAACTGGCTGAGCAGCAGGGCGCTCTTGTTGGCTACCCTCCTCTTCAATTTGCATCGCAGTGACCTTACCAACACAGGAGAATATAGAAAATGAGACACTAACTGAAAGAACATTCAAACAAACTGTAGAAAAACATTGTTTCCCTGTTCAAATTTATGACATAGTCATAAAAAAACCAAAAACTTGCAAACCACATTCTAACCAACAGAAAATTCTCTCTGCTTTTAGCCTAAAATATGCATTTATGTTTCTCTAAAGCAAGAAGTGGTGCCCCCCAATAACTTTTTCAGAGAATGTTTCTTAGATCGAACACCATAGCATGTATACAACGAATAAATGTGTAATATGCCTTAGCCAAAAGAATGAAACAAGTTTTGCAGCACTGTTACAAATTCAATGTTTTCTTACCTAGTTTTACAAGACAAAACACTAACACAGATATACAAAGGTTATAAGAAATTATGGTGATATCAAATAAGCTTGTACGGCGACAGCTGCGATTGAGGTTGCTGCCGCGGAGAGAGTATTTCTGGGCATGGCTACCCACTTGAGTTGGTGTACGAGTCTTGACATAAGTTTTTAGAGATTCCTCTCCAGTCACCTTTCCCAACATTCTGCAACCCAACAAGGAATAGTCTGTGCTCTTCCTCTGTGCATGGGACTCCTATAACGCACAGGATGTAAAATTTGGATGAGATTTTAAAAGTAATCGAAACATGAAAATCAAGAAAACAAAGAAAAATACAACAAATTAAAAGTAAATCTACAAATAGGAGAAATCAGATTTTAAAAGCTGAGCTACTGTAGACTCGTTAAAAGATCATCTTTGATCCATCAAAAACCTCATTACCTCCTGTTACCTACCGAAAATAAAACATAGATTCTGTTCAAGCTTTGGATGTCGAAGTACCCAACTCAAACAAACAAAACTTCAGATCAGTCCACCGAAGACTGGCAGATGTAACAATATTAACAAAAAAATAGACCTAGAACGTCACGTAACATAGGAATTAAACGGAAATAGTACAACTATAGTAGACCTATCAATCGTTCGATTTCGAATAGCACAAATCATTTCTGCTAAACCAAATTCAGATACTCAAACCATTCATGACAAAAGTCTCAAGATCAGCAAAAAAAACAAAAAAGCAATTAAACCAGTCATTTCACAAAAAAATAGCTGGAAATCTGAAAACAAAACGTAAACAACAGATCACACCTCGTTCACGCTCGCGACTCCCGTGTACCGGCTGCGGCAAAGCATCATCAGCCGACGCGTAGCCTACCATGCCACCGTCCTTCCTCATAAATGGACCCGTGGAAGAAGAAGAGGCTGATGTATAAAAAAGGTAACATAACATGCAAAGAAGCTGCGTTGGTGTGTATCAAATTAATGATAAAACCATTTGTTAAAATAAAAGGAATGTGGGAATAGAAATCAAGTTTGCTAATGTTGTCACTTGCATGGCCTTTCTAAGTGACATATATTTTTAATTCTTTCAACACGAAAAAGGTTTAAAAAATGAAAACTCAGTAATTTGTAGAATAACTCGTGCAGTTCACAAATTCGAAAAGTCATGAGGTTCCTGCTAGGGCCTCGTTAAAACCTTTTCGTAGAAAAACCCAATGGGAAAAACCTACGAAAAGGAAAAAGAGTACCCTGCAGTCAACAATTAATGATACAGTAAATTTCAATTCATCTAGTAGCTCGAGCCTTTCTACAAGATATCTAATTCATCACCCTATATTTATATGAATGCTTGATCATCGATGGCGAGCAGGGATTCCAGCTCCAAGTACAGACCGTCAAAACTTTGAGGATCCAGGTGCTCCAATGCTTGATTCGGGACAATGTCCATTGACATGAAGTCACTTAAAGTATCAATGTCTACGAGATCGTCGAAAACATGAGAATCATGATCATGAACTCCAGATTGTAGATTTTGCTGTGGATGCAGTATCAACTGAAAATTATTCTGCCATGAAGCCGGCTGTGGTGCAACCTGCGGCGGCTGCATAATGAGTTGTTGGTTAGTGGCATACTCCAAATCATACGTGGTCTGTAATTCCTCTTCATTCGTAATGTGCCCTAGGCACAGACTCCCGCTCTGCGATATATCTCGGGGATCTTGTGAGTGGCAACATGGTGTTTGTCATCTTTCCGGTGAGCACTTGGATTTCTTGTAAATCCGGCACAAAACACAATTGTCCAGCTGCAAGATTTGGAAACAAAACAAACATGTCAGAATAATTTTGTTACGACAAGGAAACAAAAACCAATTGCAAATTAAAGGATTGATATATACGTACTCGCATAGAACCATCAGGTTGTCTTGGTGGCTGCTTAGCTGACATGAACTCTTGCATGAGCCAATCAATCTTCTTGCCTTTAGGATGCTTCCCTTCGTAGTATACTAAACACTTCTTCGTCCCAACGAACTCATGATTGTCATAAATCATTTTATCACCGACGGTGGCCTTCCAACACCCGTTACCAGCTTGGCGATCCAGTCGACTCCCATTCGTATACTTGCACTATCTTGACGTAAAGAAGTACCGGTCGTTTTCTCCCAAACTCTTGTACGAAGCTGTTGTAAAGATAAGTACCAGTCGTTTTCTCCCAAACTCTTGTACGAAGCTGTTGTAAAGATCCAAAAGAAAATGATAAGTAGTTGGATCCAGTAAGTGATCTTTTGTATGGTAAAATTGAAACATTCTTTAATGTATCGCACATCATATTAATATTAAACTAGCATTGCTAAGCATTCTAAAATTTTTGTATTCCCCAAATCACCTCTCTGTGCAGTACCGATGACTAGTAACTGGGTTGCTTTGTCTTTGTGTAGGATGGCTATGTTCCATACCATTCAGCTAGGATTGAAATGTGCCCTGCATCTTCTGGAGACTACTCCAAAAAGGGCAAAATCTTCCTGGAAATGCTCAACGATTGCTTGGACCAAATACGAGCCCCATCTTCTGAGCACCGTGTCTTCATGCGTTGTGATGTCAACTTCGAAATGTCTCTCCAAGGACGTAACTTGAACACCATAATTGGGCGAGCTGCACATATAGAGTTCCTGGAGACCGACATCTTTGCAAGGTTTATAATGTGGTCGTTCCCAGATTTGTTCAGTTGATCACATGGTTAATATTACAACACACTTCGTATCTGAGTCCCGAGTACTCGAATTGTGGAGCCTGTATTCCAAACCACCCAACCTCGATTTTTTATCATGAGGGACCAAGATATCCACTGATCTTGGGGATGGTGCGCCACTCCTGGGCATTTACGTAGTCCCATACTGGCCATGGACGACGGGGCAACATTGTCTTCTTGCTGGTTGAGGCAGACAGTCTTCCTTTTCTATCGCCGGCACTTGCAGCATGAAGCTTGGAAATTATAATCTTATATTTGAAAATATGGTATATATAATCACTTAATTTATGAATATTGCACAGAGGACTATGGTTACGGTTAATTAATGTAAAGTTTCATTAATTTGGGAATGATTTATGATTTATTTCTTATATATGTAAATGTCGTGTTTACAAATTTTATCCATATTTTTCATATCTAAGTGATTGAATCACATGGGCATTTCATATAGATATATCGGGGATAAAATGATTCTTATTATTATGTAACATCTATGAGATAAAATTCAGTTTGCATAACAAGTAAAACACAATAAATATACAACAAGTTCTATTTGGATTATATATGATATAATACATAAAACTATTCATTTTGTGAACATGTTTTTTAAACCTCCCGTAAGTTTTAGATATTGGTCATTTTATGCCCTACTGGATGTAAAACATATGTATATAATTTATTTTCAACAAAATAGTTTACTTCATTCTTCAAATGAAAATTTATCTTGTTGAGTCGCAAATTCGTATCAACAAAATTTTGAAAATACTTAATAATATTACACTTTTTATATATGTTCATACTATTTCACATGTGTATTGTGGAGCTCGATATATCCGAAGTTCCATCAAGGCATAAACAATTAAACCTGCATATGAAAACCAAACCGAGCCAAACAAAAAATCGGTCCATTTTCATTTTTTTTAATACTAAATTCGATTTAGAATGTTAGAAAGGTGTCCCTTATTTTATAAGGCATCCAATGCATTAAGTTGCCTTCTTTTATATAGAGGAAAAATATGTGTCAATCTTGAACTAATTTGCCTAAAGATTTGTTATCTCTAACAAACACTCTCTCGCCTTGAAGGACATTTATCTCAACACTTGTCTGACCTTCAGCTGCTGTAGAGAACACCTCTGATTTTGAAGTAGGTAAAGTGGCGTTTCTAGGAATAATCTTGGTCATTACCCCACCAAGTGTTTCTAAACCAAATGATGGACCAGAAGGACTATATCACTAACATCTCCCGCCAAAACACCAGCCTAAACAAATAATAAGTAATAGCACGTGTCAAACAATGTTACTCAGCCAGAATAAGACAGCTAAAACCGGACATGCCCAAACCTGAACTGCTGCTCCAAAGGCAACAACTTCATCCGGGTTGACAGTAACATTTGGATCCTTTCCAGTCAGTTTCTTGACAAGTTCCTGGACAGCTGGGATACGCGTGGAACTACCAACAAGGATTACTTCGTCAATGACACTGGGATACGCGAGTATGCTATACCGCTCTGTTTCATTGTCACAAAGGAATTATGACTCACCGGAATAATTGAATTCATAAATGGACCCGTGGAAGAAGAAGAAGAGGCTGATGTATCAACAAAGTTACACAACATGCAACCCTTGTCGAGAGCTGATCCTGTCCCGATGAGAGGGACAACCTCAGAGATATTGGAGATGGCTTGAACTGCACTTGCTGATTTAGGTGAAGATCTATCATTGTTGGAGAAGTTGGCATTTGGAGCATTGCTGGTGACTTGTTCACTCGATCACGTTGGCACGAAGTTGGATTTTCCATTGGATTCCCACGTTGCGTCGATAACATAACCGGGCTGACAGTAATCGGGAAAGGAATGGTAGAGAGACCGTTGATGTTGGAAGCTGAAGGCACAGATGGTGCGGTTGCTTGTGGAACTGGCTGAGCAGCAGGGCGCTCTTGTTGGCTACCCTCCTCTTCAATTTGCATCGCAGTGACCTTACCAACACAGGAGAATATAGAAAATGAGACACTAACTGAAAGAACATTCAAACAAACTGTAGAAAAACATTGTTTCCCTGTTCAAATTTATGACATAGTCATAAAAAAACCAAAAACTTGCGAACCACATTCTAACCAACAGAAAATTCTCTCTGCTTTTAGCCTAAAATATGCATTTATGTTTCTCTAAAGCAAGAAGTGGTGCCCCCCAATAACTTTTTCAGAGAATGTTTCTTAGATCGAACACCATAGCATGTATACAACGAATAAATGTGTAATATGCCTTAGCCAAAAGAATGAAACAAGTTTTGCAGCACTGTTACAAATTCAATGTTTTCTTACCTAGTTTTACAAGACAAAACACTAACACAGATATAAGAAATTATGGTGATATCAAATAAGCTTGTACGGCGACGGCGGCGATTGAGGTTGCTGCCGCGGAGAGAGTATTTCGGGGCATGGCTAGCCACTTGAGTTGGTGTACGAGTCTTGACATAATTTTTTAGAGATTCCTCTCCAGTCACCTTTCCCAATATTCTGCAACCCAACAAGGAATAGTCTGTGCTCTTCCTCTGTCCATGGGACTCCTATAACGCACAGGATGTAAAATCTGGATGAGATTTTAAAAGTAATCGAAACATGAAAATCAAGAAAACAAAGCAAAATACAACAAATTAAAAGTAAATCTACAAATAAGAAAAATCAGATAATAATAAACTAAAATCAAGCTGAGCTAGATTCTGTTCAAGCTTTGGATGCCGAAGTACCCAACTCAAACAAACAAAAACTTCAGATCAGTCCACCGAAGACTGGCAGATGTAACAATATTAACAAAAAAATAGACCTAGAATGTCACATAACATAGGAATTAAACGGAAATAATACAACTATAGTAGACCTATCAATCATTGCCTACCGCGCCACCGTCCTTCACCACCGCTGTCTTAGGTCAATCATTGCTCCGATCGCTATTCTTACTGCTTTTATCACCATTGACCGGCTCGTACTCGGAGAGATTATTCATACTCACGCTCTTCCTCATAAATGGACACGTGTAACAAGAAGAAGCTGATGTATAAAAAAAGTAATACAACATGCAAGAGGTGTGTGGATTAATGTTCTCACTTAAGGGGCTAGTTTTAATTCTTTCAATAAGAAAAAGGTTTACAAAAATGAAAACTCATTAGCGCGTAGAATAACTCATATGCAGTTCACAAATTCGAAAAGTCATGAGGTTTCTGCTAGGGCCTCGTTAAAACCTTTTCGTAGAAAAACTCAATGGGAAAAACTACGAAAAGGAAAAAGAGTACCCTGCAGTCAACAATTAATGATACAGTAAATTTCAATTCCTCTAGTAGCTCGGGCCTTTCTACAAGATATCTAATTCATCGCCCTATATTTATATGAATGCTTGATCATCGATGGCGAGCAGAGATTCCAGCTCCAAGTAGATACTTTCAAAAAGTTGAGGGTCGAGGTGCTCCAATCCTTGATTCGGGACAGTGTCGATTGACATGAAGTCACTTAAAGTTTCAATGTCTACGAGATCGTCGAAAACATGAGAATAATGATCATTAACAACAGATTGTAGATTTTGTTGTGGATGTAGAATCAACTGAAAATTATTCTGCCACGGTGCCGACTGTGGTGCAGCCTGCGGCGACGACTGCATAATGAGTTGCTGGTTAGTGGCATACTCCAAATCATACGTGGTCTGTAATTCCTCTTGATTCGTAGTGTGCCCTAGACACAGCCTCCCGCTCTGTGATATACCTCCGGGATCCTGTGAGTCACAACATGAGGTTTGTGATCTTTCCGGTGAGCGCTTGGATTTCTTGTAAATCCGGCACAAAACACAATTGTCCAACCGCAAGATTTGGAAACAAAACAATCACATCAGAATAATTTTGTTACGACAAGGAAACAAAAACCAATTGCAAATTAAGGATTGCTATATACATACTCGCATAGAACTATCAGGTTGTCTTGGTGGCTGCTTAGCTGACTTGAACTCTTGCATGAGCCAATCAGTCTTCTTGCCCAACGATCACATGATTGTCATAAATCATTTTATCACCGACAGTGGCCTTCCAATACCCGTTACCAGCTTGGCGATCCGGTCGACTCTCATTTGTATATTTGCGCTCTCTTGACGTAAAGAAGTACCAGTCGTTTTCTCCCAAACTCTTGTACGAAGCTGTTGTAAAAATCCAAAAGAAAATGATAAGGAAAAGCGTAATATTCTTAACAATGAGGTAAGAAGTAAGCCAATTCTGGTCCGTGAAGCCCAGAATTCCCAGGTTAAACCATCAAACTGTGAGTGTCTCATTATTATTATTATTTATATTCTATTATAAAATAAAGTAATTTTGGGTTTACTTTATTTAACAAACGGCACATTGTCGTATATATATATATAGGTTTAATTTGTTTTTCATTAGTCTCAATTTAGTATTATTATTTTTTTAATCTTTACCTATATATATCTATTTAATTTATCTGTTTATTATTTAATTAGTTATAAAGGAAGAACAGAAAGTGCTTTATAATTTAATTCCCCAGGGAGTAAATCATTTTATTTTCTAGATAAAAAGAGAATTAATTGGGGAATCAAACACATGATAACCAAAAATTATAAGCCCTCTCTATTCAATGGAATAGAGCCTTTAAAAAAAAAAAAAAAAAACTAATACGAGCTTATCAGTTTTAAATATTCCTGTCTTCGAGTTTTCAATATACAAGTACATATTGATTGTTTACTAGAGTCCAACCATAGATTCTCCATTAATTAATGATGATTTAGCTCAGTTTTCTATCAGATAATGTGTTAATAATTTTGGCCACTTGCTTATTGGAAGGTCACATGGTGCTGCGTCCCCTTGTTCATGTTAGGTGTGCCATCAAATATAAAAAATTTACAAGGAGACAAACTTGAAGTTCGAAGGGGTTGTCTATATGACAACTTTCAAAGCCATAAAGCAGAGCTTTTGAACAAAAAAAAAATTGGCTTAGAAATATAAGCCATACAATTTTCAAAAAGTTTACTTTTCTTAGTTGAGGCAGGTATTGAGACAGTCTCGTTTAAAACATAGAATGTATCAAATGATCGAGTTATCAGTTATCAGAAAAAAAAAATAATAATAATAATTTTACTGTCATTTTTATTTTTACTGAGGTTTCTTTTGAAATATTATTAGCTCAAGATCAGAAACAAGGAGATATGAAACAAATTATTTTAGCTTCCCGCATCCATGCTAGAATGAATGTTAATCCTATCACATGTTTTAGACTCTGTTAAATATATTGTAAATATATTAGTCAAAACATATAATTGCTTCCTAGTTTGTAGCTTAAAGTCATCATAATTGATTCCTAGTTTGTAGCCTAGAGTCAAACTTTGTGGTAATTGCTTCCTAGTTTGTAGCCTAGAGTTAAGTCTTTTGTTAGGCACATAAGTTGTATATATACTGGTGGAAATGTATGAGAAGGACCAAGGGAAAATATTCCACATTCTTTCATGGTATCAGAGCACCTAGGGTTTTCTTTCTTTGTCTTCCGCTTGCCCTAGCTCTGTGTTTCTTGCCCATCGTCTTCCTCAATCTCATTTTCCTCTCTTTGTTCTCTTCTCTCAATGGCTTCAAACAAATCTTCCTTTCATCCGGCTCTTGTCGTATCGAACATCAAGAATCATGTTTCTATTGTTCTTGAAATGAAAAACGTTCAATATTCAACGTGGGCAGAACTCTTCAAGATTCACGCACGTTCAACCAAGGTGCTTGATCATATCATACCTCCGGCCAAAGGCAAGGAGATGGTTCCTTCTACCGAGGAAGAGAAGGAGCTATGGTCAACTTTGGATGCCACGGTTCTTTCGTGGATTTATGCTACCATTTCTAATGACTTATTGCACACCATTATTGAGCCCGAATCAACGGCTATGGAGGCTTGGGATATACTGCGTGATATATTCCAAGATAATCAACATTCTCGTGCCGTTGCCTTGGAGCAAGAATTCTCCACCACTTCTATGGAGAATTTCCCAAATGTTTCATCTTATTGTCAACGTCTCAAATCAGCAGATCAACTAAGAATGTTGGGGCTCCGGTGTCCGATAGTAGAATGGTATTGCAATTGGTTGGAGGTCTTACACAACCGTACCGTGGAGTGGGTACGTTGATCCGTCAAAGCAACCCTCTTCTTCCCTTTTACAAGTCTCGTTCCATGCTAACTCTTGAGGAGGCCGGGATGGCAAAGGAAGCAGCCACTGAGTCTGCTATGATCGTCGGATTCACACACTCTGAAAAATCAGGAAATTCGAAAGAAAAAAATGGTGCGCAAAATTCTGGAGGTGGACGGCGCAACAACGGGGGTGGTCGAAAGAATGCAGGTTCCGGTGGTGGCCAGAACTCGACCGGCGGTAAAGGCGGTGGCCGAGGGCAGTCCTCTGGTGGTCAAGGTGGAACCACTCCTCCACAATGGCAGCAGCAGCAACCATTCCCATGGAAATGGTATAATCCGACATGGCCTATTCCTCCTTGTCCATTCACAAATCAAGGGTGGGCCAGCCCAATACTCCTCAACAGCGCCAGGCAGGTTTGCTCGGCCAAAGACCACCTCAGCAGGCCTATGTACATCAAGTAGCATCGCCTAATCCTCATGGGCAGTCTGGTTCGTATGCTCCTACCGACATCGAGGCAGCGATGCACACCATGTCCCTTAACCAACCCGACCCGTCATGGTACATGAACACCGGTGCTACATCTCACATGACTTCCTCTACTGGTACTCTCTCGTCTTATTTTAATTTGAGCAATCATCCCGATAATAATATTATTGTTGGTAATGGTCACACGATTCTGATTCTTGGCTATGGTCACACGAATTTGTCTTCACCATGTCAGTCTCTCTCCCTTAACAATGTTCTTCATGCTCCTAACCTGATTAAAAATCTCATTTCTGTTAGAAAGTTTACAAAAGATAATTCAGTGTCTGTTGAGTTTGATCCTTTTGGGTTTTCTGTAAAGGATTATCGGACGGGGATGTCAATAATGAGATGTGATAGCCGAGGCGACCTTTATCCAATTTCCTATTCTCTCAACAATCAAGCTTCATCTTCTACCTTTGCCGCCATCTCTCTAAGCTTTGGCATGATCGTTTGGGTCAGCCGGGGTCTACTATCTTAGATGTGTTTAGGAAGAATAAAAGCATTGATTGTAATAAACTTTCTAGTTCAAGTGTTTGTGGTTCATGTATTCTTGGTAAACATATTAAGTTTCCATTTGTTTCTTCCTCTTCGAATACTACTATGCCATTTGATATTTTACATAGTGATCTTTGGACCTCTCCCGTTTTGAGTTCTTCTGGACATAGATTTTACATTTTAATTCTTGATGATTTTTCGAAATATTTATGGACTTTTCCTATAGGTCGGAAATCTGATGTGTATGACATCTTTTTGGCCTTAAAAGCCCATATTTCTACTCAATTTGAGCGTAATATAAAAAAATGTGCAATGTGATAATGGTAGAGAGTTTGATAATAATTCTTTTTGGGATTTTTGTAAAACTCATGGCATGTCATTCCGTCTTTCTTGTCCACACACTTCTTCTCAAAATGGGAAAGCCGAACGCAAAATTCGGACTATAAACAATATGTCTCGTACTCTACTTGCTCATGCATCTCTTCCTCCATCATTTTGGCCTCATGCTCTTCAAATGACAACCTATTTTCTTAATGTGCTTCCAACTAAATTGTAGGGAAATAAGTCTCCTCTTGAGGTTCTTTACAACAGGGTCCCTTCTTATGATCATATCCGGGTTTTTGGGTGTTTGTGTTACCCTCTCATTCCGTCTACAACTATTAATAAGTTGCAACCAAGGTCTACACCTTGTGTCTTCTTAGGGTATCCAACCAACCATCGTGGCTACAAGTGTTATGATTTGTCGTCTCATAAATTTATTATTTGTCGCCATGTATTGTTTGATGAACATACTTTTTCTTTTGCTAATTTGCATTCCCCACATTCCCATAGATATGATTTCCTTGACGAAGGATTATCCTCTTATGTCATTTCTCATCTTCACCAATCTACTTCAACTCCTTCTGCTCAGCCCAACGTGCCAAGTGAGCCCAATTCACCTAACAGGTCCAACTCATCCCCTCCTGGCCAAGTCCGTTCCCCTCTGGCCCAACCTAGCCGAGACCATCTCTCTCCAATAGTGGACCGGTCTGCTCCGCAAACCACTATGCCTGGTGGGCCGTCCTCCCTTCTTGGTCCAATTTCTTCACAACCCACTCCTGCCCAAAACGGTCCCTCTCCTTCTATTCTTCCTATCCAACAGCCAAGAGTCGTGACCCGTAGCCAACATGGGATATATAAACCCAATACAAAATATTCCATGCATACTGTGGTTGAGAGGTCTCCATTGCCTCGAAATCCGATCGCGGCTCTTCGTAATCCTAATTGGAAAATGGCCATGGATAATGAATATGATGCTCTTTAAAAATAAGACGTGGGAGTTGGTGCCCCGTCCTCCGCATGTTAATGTGATTCGTTCTATGTGGATTTTCACCCATAAAGTCAAATCTAATGGTGTTTTTGAGAGACATAAAGCCCGTCTTGTAGGTGATGGGAAAACACAACAGGTTGGCATTGATTGTGGTGAGACTTTTAGTCCGGTGGTGAAGCCAGCTACAATCCGCACTGTTCTTAGTCTTTCTCTTTCGAAAGCATGCCCAATTCATCAATTGGATGTCAAAAATGCTTTCCTTCATGGTGAGTTACAGGAAACAGTTTATATGCATCAACCATTGGATTACAGGGACCGTGATCATCCATATTATGTTTGTCTCTTAGTAAGTCATTGTATGGTCTCAAGCAGGCACCCCGGGCTTGGTACAAGCGTTTTGCTGATTATGTTCTGTCTACTGGATTCGTTAATAGCAGATGTGATAACTCTTTATTTATTTTCAGCAAAGGCTCGGATATGGCTTATATTTTATTATATGTTGATGACATTATTCTCACTGCTTCTTCTGATGCTCTACGGTGTTCTATAATGGATCTTCTTAGCTTGAATTTGCTACGAAGGATCTTGGCCCTCTGAATTATTTTCTTGGTATTGTGGTGACTCGACATAAGGGTGGTATGTTTCTTTCACAACGCAAGTATGCCGCAGAAATAATAGAGTGTGCAGGGATGGCTTCGTGTAAGCCGTCTAATACCCCAGTTGACACAAAATCAAAGGTTAGTGCTACATCTGGTGCTACATTTGATGATCCTACCCTATACCGGAGTCTTGCAGGGCTCTACAATATCTCACTTTTACACGGCCAGATATATCTTATGCAGTGCAACAGGTGTGTCTCCATATGCATGATCCGAGGATTGATCATATGTCAGCTCTCAAAAGGATTATTCGATATGTTCAGGGTACATTGGATTTCAGTCTTCATTTATATTCATCTTCTACTTCTACTCTGGTCTCATACACTGATGCAGATTGGGGTGGGTGCCCTGACACGAGACGATCTACTTCCGGTTACTGGATATTTTTGGGTGATAACTTGATTTCTTGGTCGTCAAAACGACAACCAACATTATCTCGTTCTAGTGCCGAGGCCGAGTATCGTGGTGTGGCGAATGTGGTCTCCGAATCATGTTGGATTCGAAACTTACTCTTGGAGTTACATTGTCCTGTTCAAAAAGCTACCCTTGTGTATTGCGACAATGTGAGTGCTATTTATTTGTCAGGAAATCCAGTTCACCATCAACGTACAAAACATATTGAAATGGATATCCATTTTGTCCGTGAGAAGGTTGCACGCGGACACGTACGGGTTCTTCATGTGCCATCACAATATCAGATAGAGGATATTTTACCAAAGGTCTTCCGCAAATTTTATTTGAAGATTTTTGGGACAGTCTCAGTGTCCGCAAGCCTCCCGCTACGACTGCGGGGGTGTGTTAAATATATTGTAAATATATTAGTCAAAGCATATAATTACTTCCTATTTTGTAGCCTAGAGTCATGATAATTGATTCCTAGTTTGTAGCCTAGAGTCAAACCTTGTGTTAATTGCTTCCTAGTTTGTAGCCTAGAGTTAAGTCGTTTGTTAAGCACATAAGTTATATATATACTGGTGAAAATGTATGAAAGGACCGAGAGAATATATTTCACATTGTTTCAGACTCCACTTGTAAGAATTGAAAAACACACAGACAAAAGCTAATCGCATATTGTCAGAAAATACATCAAATGAATATTAGTTATTTTCCTTGTTAGACGTGAAAAATAGCAATATATGGTCTATAATAGGGTTAATAGATTAGGATGGTCATGATTAGGGTTGAAAGATTATCTTAATTTAATAAATATTTTCGAAGAAAGTGAAATCAACGGATCTATCTTGTAATTTTATATCCTAGGTTGTACATAGATGTGAAGCTTCAGAAAAATATACTTATTAGATGACCAAAAGAAAGAAATTTGAAGCAGATCAATAAAATAGTGTGGATTAAATAAAATTTCAAAGGCTGAATCTGTCTCCTATATATTCTTTTCTTTATCAAAGGAGCTAGAATCTACCATATACTATTTGGATCGCGTCACTTCGTGCGTGTATGAGTTATATGCGACACACATATAGATTATTGTGTTACATAAGTTATATATCTGATACTAGTAAAGGAAAAATTACTCGGACGTCGAGTACATATCATTTTTTATGCCTTATAGAAATCCGAAAGACCACTCCCGAGGACTATCCTCCAAGTAGGTCAAAAACTGCCAGATCCATACCGTATAAAATGATTAACCCGGGTAACGTGTTCTCAGTTGTTGTCAGTCCATGTTAGGTTATGATTGGTCTAATTACGTGTGCCGGATAAGCTGTCAAACCCATACCTAATCATGAGTGGTCAGATGACGTGCACGTAATCGCCATCTCTTTCTCTATAAATACCTCAGAACGTTTAAACTTATCGGGGGACAACAATCTTATCTTCAAAAATATTCACATATACAAGACAAGACTTCAGGTTCGAAAGAATCTCCTCGAGTGGCGAGGTATAACTTTTTGCTCAGGAATCGAGGACGAATTTTGAGATAGCATCAAAATCTATACAAATATATTTATATTATACAAAAAATTGGTGATATAACAATGATTTTGAATTATTCTGGAGATGATACGTGGAATAGCTGGCTAAGTTACACTGACATTGGAGTTAGGGAGGTAGAAAAATTAAGTAATGGGTTGTGTAGACCAAAGGAATATGGATAGATACAAATTTCTTTATCGTACTGGATATTTTGAAAAGAGGAAACAAGAAGACAAATCTTTGACTCTTACCTTGTCTATGCAGGACTTGGAATCTTGGTGCGCATCACATCTTTAACATGCGTCACTCTCTACAGTTGCTGCTCTACAAGATTTGTTTCGTGTCTACAATAACCCCTCGTCAATTGATGATATAATCAATCGTCTTATTTTATTCCATATAATCGTGGGCAAAGAGGACTATCACTCGCCGACTTTGACAACACTAATCCTCACATTAATTGATATTGATCCGAAAAGAAGATATACGGTAGATAGGTCGAAACGTTTAGTAATTTTATTCAAACCTGAACATATTATTATGTTAATAACCTCTCATCGGAGAAAGGTACGTCGGAATGTTTAGTAATTTTATTCAAACATGAATATATTGTTATATTAATAACCTCTCATCAGAGGAAGAGAATCCTATTAGCTACTTATGGTAGTTGGACATACAACACCAAAAAACAAAAAATATTACAACTGAGAAATTTTAAAAAAAAAAATTGAAGGAATACTAGTTTCTTCAGCATCCTTTCAGCTCTCCATTTATAGAAGATGTCTTGGGAAAATTCCAACACGTACTTCAGTCTTGTTAAAAAAATCTTTTTGACATCTGTCCCATTAATTATTTGTTAGATGGTCTTGTGTTTCAGTAAATAAATGGTGGTCCCCGTAGTAGTTGATCACATGTATTCTTTATTTTTATAGGGGAATCTTTTGTTTTTCTGGGGTCCTCGGGTAAAACGTGACTTGGTGGTCCTTCACAACTTGGCTTACTTCTGCAAGATGCTTCCGATCAGGTTTTTGGACGAAAGTTCTTAAAAAATTCTGGCTCTTTCTGATCCAGGCGTTTTGGATAGATCGTTTCAATCCATCGTCCTGTTAGAGTAGATGCCCAACTAGCCAACTTGTGGCGTGTGGGTTTTATTGACTCTTGTGTATAACGATCTTTATTTATGAAATACGCATTTCTTTATGAAATTCTTTATTTTCATTATGTTATAATGTTAACAATTGTGTTGGATAAAGACCTAGAATGCACCATAGTGTATGTTAGATGTGATAGTGGAATGATGGCTATCATAAACACATCTAATAGTCACTGTGTATTCTGAACTCGTTCCTAGTCGATTGGCCGTCAAAATGAGGATAAGGCCGCCCGAGCTTGAGACTAGCATCTGCGATGTGAAGTACCATGTTTCATTGGTAGGGAACATTGTGATGTTCTGAGCATGCAGATGGATAGTGACCTGATGATCTATCGAACTACCATCGTTCGAACTTTCCAAGTGGTTACCATTTGTCGAGTGGATAAGTCCGAGGTCTTGGTTGTACTGATTAGTCCTTACTACTCAAAACGTCATTGAGACTCTGCATGATAGGCGCCTCACTTTGACCCTTTTACCGACTCACTTGGGGTCATTAGGTGGCGGGATTGGGTGAGGTCCCGATGCATGTAGGAGTCGATGCTTCGTTGTCGAGGATTCACCGCTCGCTTTCATGCGTGGATATCCTATGCTATCTGAGGAGATAATAGTATGATAAATCTCTGGCCAGAGTACTGGATGTGTTTTAGGTAAATGGGTTTGCCTAGCTTTCATGCGTGGATATCCTATGCTATCTGAGGAGATAATAGTATGATAAATCTCTGGCCAGAGTACTGGATGTGTTTTAGGTAAATGGGTTTGCCTAGTAACACTCGCGATGCCACTATGTGTTGAAAGGACCGTACTGTACGCTAACCACGACCAACTGGTTTTGCAGGAACTATCAGTGATACCTAGGGGATCATGGCGCGATGTTGCTAGGCGCTTTACCATGATCCGATGGGCAAGTCCGAAATTGTGATTTCGGAGTCACAATGGTTGTGGGCCCACGGCTAGCTGTATCCCTGAACCATTGAGGGTCACACAAGTACTGAATTCACGATTCCCGCACGGAAACTGAGCTCAATGTGTTGAGCTTAGGAGGAGGATTTTAGGGAATGCGATTTTCTAAAGTCAACAGGGGTCAAATTGCGATTTCCCAAAGTTGAGGGGCTAACTGCTATTTTGGTCTAGTTGGTCTGAAAAATTGTTTTCGCATTATAATATTCAGTTTTCGAAACTGAGTCGATCGGTCCGATCTGATCGTCGATCGGAGTTATGATGAAATCACAGTGATGGAAATGAACCGAATGTTCATATGGACCTGAGCCTGACCCAAGTCCATTGGGCCGGTTCAAGCCCATTACTTATTTATTAAATTAGACCTAGGGCTACAACTAGAACACACTTTGATACAACCCTAGCCTCCAAGTAGCCGCCCCACCCTCTCCTCCACATCTCGCCGCCGCCGACCGCCCCAGTGCCACCGGCCGCCGGCCGCCGTCGTCGTCGCCCGATTCTTCGCATGGTCGGACTTGTTTCGATCAGCGTGACGAGGAGATTCCATCCGTGGTGAATTCGTCAGATCTTCTAGTGCAGACTGACGAAGGACTCGTGTTTCCGGTCGTGGACCTGATTAGGAGGATCTACCGCCGCCTACATTTCAAGAGCCAGAATTCCTGTGAATTTGGTTGGAGCCAGGCGCCTAGACGCCAGCAAGGTAACAGGTGAATTCGTCAGATCTTCTAGTGCAGACTGACGAAGGACTCGTGTTTCCGGTCGTGGACCTGATTAGGAGGATCTACCGCCGCCTACATTTCAAGAGCCAGATTCCCTGTGAATTTGGTTGGAGTCAGGCGCCTAGACGCCAGCAAGATAACATTCGATAAACATCCTATGTATGGTTTATTGAATTGATTTGATGTATTGAA
>KV000901.1:0-43501 GCA_001598015.1 Dorcoceras hygrometricum | reverse complement strand
CTTCTATTCTTCCTATCCAACAGCCTAGAGTCGTGACCCGTAGCCAACATGGGATATATAAACCCAATACAAAATATTCCATGCATACTGTGGTTGAGAGGTCTCCATTGCCTCGAAATCCGATCGCGGCTCTTCGTGATCCTAATTGGAAAATGGCCATGGATGATGAATATGATGCTCTTATTAAAAATAAGACGTGGGAGTTGGTGCCCCGTCCTCCGCATGTTAATGTGATTCGTTCTATGTGGATTTTCACCCATAAAGTCAAATCTAATGGTGTTTTTGAGAGACATAAAGCCCGTCTTGTAGGTGATGGGAAAACACAACAGGTTGGCATTGATTGTGGTGAGACTTTTAGTCCGGTGGTGAAGCCAGCTACGATCCGCACTGTTCTTAGTCTTTCTATTTCGAAAGCATGGCCAATTCATCAATTGGATGTCAAAAATGCTTTCCTTCATGGTGAGTTACAGGAAACAGTTTATATGCATCAACCATTGGGTTACAGGGACCGTGATCATCCAGATTATGTTTGTCTCTTACGTAAGTCATTGTATGGTCTCAAGCAGGCACCCCGGGCTTGGTACAAGCGTTTTGCTGATTATGTTCTGTCTATTTGGTTCGTTAATAGCAGATGTGATAACTCTTTATTTATTTTCAGCAAAGGCTCGGATATGGCTTATATTTTATTATATGTTGATGACATTATTCTCACTGCTTCTTCTGATGCTCTACGGTGTTCTATAATGGATCTTCTTAGCTCTGAATTTGCTATGAAGGATCTTGGCTCTCTGGATTATTTTCTTGGTATTGCGGTGACTCGACATAAGGGTGGTATGTTTCTTTCACAACGCAAGTATGCCGCAGAAATAATAGAGCGTGCAGGGATGGCTTCGTGTAAGCCGTCTAATACCCCAGTTGACACAAAATCAAAGGTTAGTGCTACATCTGGTGCTACATTTGATGATCCTACCCTATACCGGAGTCTTGCAGGGGCTCTACAATATCTCACTTTTACACGGCCAGATATCTCTTATGCAGTGCAACAAGTGTGTCTCCATATGCATGATCCGAGGGTTGATCATATGTCAGCTCTCAAAAGGATATTCGATATGTTCAGGGTACATTGGATTTCGGTCTTCATTTATATTCATCTTTTACTTCTACTCTGGTCTCATACACTGATGCAGATTGGGGTGGGTGCCCTGACACGAGACGATCTACTTCCGGTTACTGTGTATTTTTGGGTGATAACTTGATTTCTTGGTCGTCAAAAAGACAACCAACGTTATCTCGTTCTAGTGCCGAGGCCGAGTATCGTGGTGTGGCGAATGTGGGGTCCGAATCATGTTGGATTCGAAACTTACTCTTGGAGTTACATTGTCCGGTTCAAAAAGCTACCCTTGTGTATTGCGACAATGTGAGTGCTATTTATTTGTCAGGAAATCCAGTTCACCATCAACGTACAAAACATATTGAAATGGATATCCATTTTGTCCGTGAGAAGGTTGCACGCGGACACGTACGGGTTCTTCATGTGCCATCACAATATGAGATAGCGGATATTTTTACCAAAGGTCTTCCGCGAATTTTATTTGAAGATTTTCGGGACAGTCTCAGCGTCCGCAAGCCTCCCGCTACTACTGCGGGGGTGTGTTAAATATATTGTAAATATATTAGTCAAAGCATATAATTATTTCCTATTTTGTAGCCTAGAGTCATGATAATTGATTCCTAGTTTGTAGCCTAGAGTCAAACCTTGTGTTAATTGCTTCCTAGTTTGTAGCCTAGAGTTAAGCCTTTTGTTAGGCACATAAGTTGTATATATTCTAGTGGAAATGTATGAGAAGGACCAAGGAAAATATTCTACATTCTTTCATTGTTTTTTTGAGAAATGAGCACTTAAAAAATAATTGAACATTACATTCTCCTTCACGAAACACATCCATCAAACTAGAAGCCATTTGTTCACTAAAACACTATCACAATCACAGACTACGTTTGATACCAACCACAGTTGGGTGGGTCAGAGAATTCTAACGTCTGTCGCTCAAATTGCGTTTACATTCTCAAATCCCCAGTGTGCACTTCACAGTCCTCCAAAGGTTTATGAAGCTGACGAACTTAATTCAGGATGAACCGCAATATTATTCCAGTTTACAGAAATACACAGAATTTCGGTCTCCAAAAATGTATCTATCTAATAAGATGATGTTCTTGAATAGGTTTATTGATTAAATCCCATTGTAAACAGACGTGCATATGTACAAGAAATGGACATCAATTGATTGTAAAAATACAGCATATGTACCAGCCAACTCGTTTGGACTATGTAGGTAAACATTGACGGTAGGGATGATACTGATGTATGGAGCATACTCTTCGTTGATCTTCTTGTCCAAGCAGTCCACGATGAGTTCCTTTTCTTTCGGCGAAAATCGAAATATGGGCGAGAGATGAACGGCCATATACTCTCCATCTGAAACTCTCCTGTGATAAGTGATCAGTTGGTTGTCTCCTCCTCTTGAAACTTCTTCAAGAATACTTGAAGTGATATTCGAAGCTCGTTCTCGATGCGGGGTGACAGGCATAAAACTCTGTTGGTCTGAATCCATTGGAACAAAGATCCTGAAAATGTCCCTGTTCAATTATTCAAACTCTCAAAGAAGCCAGCATGCATGTCTTTCTATTCAAGAATATGATATATATATACACATACGGTTCAACATGATAATCTACCAAGATTTATGGCTTTCTTGATTTTCTTGATTTGTTTTTATCTTCTTTCCAAGATCCTTATTTAATCTTTAATGTAATGTTTTATCGGATATCTATCTATAATAATTATGATAGTAATCTAAATATGTTTAATATATATATATATATAATGCCGATATTATGGGCGCCCACAATGAGCGCCTGTGTGGGCGTCTGAGATGTTCAGCCGAACATCTCATGAAATTGCTACAATTTCATGAGATGTTCGGCTGAACATCTCAGGTGCCCACACAGGCGCCCTTTGTGGGCGCCCACCACATCAACTTATATATATATATATATATATATATATTCATGATCTCATTTTTTGTTTTTTTGACGGTCCCTACTTCTTATTCTTAGGCAAAGTTCAGTTATCTTGATAAATGAAGGATTGTTGATCAATACAAAGTTTGGTCCTAACCACTAGTTAAGCATTAAAGAGTACACGTGAGGTCATATGAATTTATCCTTTGCCTTCAAATTGAAGAACCAACATCAATGAACCCTATTTTCATTGCCATATGCATCCCACACGAAGCCTTAATTTCGACATTCAAGTTTATGGATGAAATTTGGTATTATTGGATGTCAAATGTGTTGGCCACGTGGCACACTCCGATAGAATATTAAATTAAAAAATAAAAATAGATATTACGTGAACTTTATCAGATAAAAATACGGACAAAATGAATAATTTCTCTACTAAGAATTATACTATCTAATATATTTTTAAGACACATACTTTCCTAATACATCAACAAAACATAACATATATATTATATAACACTCTTAATACTATATATATATATATATATATATAAATGGTTGATTGTTAAATTTCTTTCTTCTATACGATATTCAATGCCTCTGGATTATACGATATTCAATGCCTCTGGATTTCTCATTTTTCCTTGTCGAGATGAAGTAAATTTTTTAGCCAGCAGTGAAATATCTTTATACAATCTAATTTACTGGATACATAATCAAATTGCTTGATGATAGCCTATTCTGGATATGAGTTGGCTGAAACCTCTGCCAATGGGTTTGAGAAATCTCCAACATATGGTGGTTGGATCAAATAGGTATTACCAGAAATCTTTAGTCCTTGGTCTCTGTTGAATTTTATTATCAATCGAAGAGATTGGGCTTGGACCTTGGAGGGCACTTTGGGTCCAAGGTGGTATTATGCAATGGTTATATATATATATATAATTGAATTTTGAGCACCTTATATTAACATTAACGTGAACATCTGGTGATATGATACTTCCTGGTGCTGTCACATCATCAGATATTTACACTAATGCTCATAGAAAATACCCACAGTATCAACCTTAATATATATATATATATATATATATATATATATATATACTACTCCCAAAATTTTCACTCTATCGTTTTATTAAGGTAATCAATGTCTTCAAATCTTGTTATTAGTTCAATGGTTTTTTTGCCTTTTGTTATTCTGTACAATGTGTTTGATACGTATTACATTAACATGTGTGCATGGGTTTATGTGATTTCACTAATTAACATTGGTATAGAAACTTCTCGAAAGATCGGGAAATTTGTATTCAAGGTGACGAAGGAACCTGTCAAGAAATTGAGAAACGCTATTATCTACTTGTGCTCCTGATCAAGCAATCTATGTTATTGCTGGACGATTTTACATGTCATTATAAATTATTACAGGGTATTCACTACTTTCAGGTGAGACCTCAAGAAGTGCTGGAAAAAACTTCCATCATCACAGTTGGACATAAGATCTGACTTTTTCCTTCTTGAAAGTTGGTTATCTCATTTGTCATTCCGAATTTACTGTAGAAATGCATACTAGATTGGCTATGGAAGTTGGGGACTTGCCGGAGTTTAATTGGCATATAATGTGAAATGTTTTTCGATCATCTATAAAAATAATTAAATATAATTTAAAATTGATATTGTGGGTACCTTGAGCACCTGTATTGGCATCTGGTGATGTGACACTTAGTGGTGCTGCCACATCACCAGGTACCCACACATGTGCTCACAAAAGATATCCACGATATCAGTCCTAAAATATCGTTAATCGAATACACCCTTATTAATTTTCTAAGACGGCAACTAGCCAACTACCTAATATTGTATTTGATCTATAAAGAAACACTGGATAATTTTCTCACTATCTTGTTCATGGTGCATCTCATTTCTAAATTATCCAACTACCCCATCAATTAATTTTCCAAATGATATCTCATTTCAGACCAGATTACAACAACAAACTACTCTGATTCAAGGCATCCTTTCAAAGGAAATGAATGAAATAGCCCATGTTTGATTTGGGGAAGCAAAAACGACGCTGTCATCCAGTTAAACCTCAATAATACCGACAAAAATATATAGTACCAAAAACCTGATTACACCTAGAGAAAAAAATTAAATAATTCTAGAAGACGACTATCTCGGTCGGCCCGGTTCGGAGACGTCTTCCGTACTCACTAGTGTCAACCTCAATCGAATACCCCCAGTAAGCAGGCACAATTAATAGTAACACACAAAGAAGAAGCAATAATGCGTGATTCAATTGCATCCTCAGATAATGTAAGGTACTATGTGCGCCACCCAAAGAAGGCAATGGCCCTACCACAACTTATCTCCACAATGAATAGAAATCGAGACATAATCTCATCCACATTCACTGAATAATGTAATAGCTTAAAAAAAAAAAATCTACACGTAGTGGCAAAAAACCCATACGTTGATTAAATGATCAAGAACAAAATCCTCCAAGTGAAAGGAACAAGTGAGATGGTACCAATAATTCTGTATTTTATTTCTTAACCACAGAGGAGGAGAAAGAGACAGGCAAGAATCTAAAAAACATTAGCATAGAACAAGAAACAAGACACAAAGTGATAATGGTTCATTCTGTACAATGAAACAAAAAAAGAGGATGGGATTCTTATGCGGATTGATGGCCTAATGTATTTTCGTGCCAAAGACTAGTTTTCTTGATCAGATCTTTCTAAATTATCAAGGGTTTATCGGTTTCTTTTAAATATTATTATCAAGAGCTTTGTACTCTCAGGTAACAGAGATGAGGGTGTCGCCACTCTTGAAGCCTGGGATCACCAGGAATGCTGAGTCGTCCCGTGTCGAGTGCTGATCCTGTCCCGATGAGAGGGACAACCTCAGAGATATTGGAGATGGCTCGAAAGGCACTTGCTGATTTAGGTTAAGATCTATCATTGTTGGAGAAGTTGGCATTAGGAGCATTGGTGGTGACTTGTTCACTGGATCACGTTGGCACGAAGTTGGATTTTCCATTGGATTCCCACCTTGCATTGACAACATAACCGGGCTGACAGTAATCGGGAAAGGAACGGTAGAGAGTCCGTTGATGTTGGAAGCGGAAGGCACAGATGGTGCGGTTGCTGGTGGAACTGGCTGAGCAGGGCGCTCTTGTTGGCTACCCTCCTCTTCAATTTGCATCGCAGTGACCTTACCAACACAGGAGAATATAGAAAATGAGACACTCACTGAAAGAACATTCAAACAAACTGTAGAAAAACATTGTTTCCCTGTTCAAATTTATGACATAGTCACAAAAAGGCCAAAACACATCCTAAGCAACAGAAAATTCTCTCTGCTTTTAGCCTAAAATATGCATTTATGTTTCTCTAAAGTAAGAAGTGGTGCCTCCCAATAACTTTTTCAGAGAATATTTCTTAGATCGAACACCATAACATGTATACAACGAATAAATGTGTAATATGCTTTAGCCAAAAGAATGAAACAAGTGTTGCAGCACTGTTACAAATTCAATGTTTTCTTACCTAGTTGTATAAGACAAAACACTAACACAGATATACAAAGGTTTGAGAAATTACCGAGTCAGTGGTGATATCAAATAAGCTTGTACGGCGACGGCGGCGATTGAGGTTGCTCCGGCGGAGAAAGTATTTCTGGGCATGGCTAGCCACTTGAGTTGGTGTGCGAGTCTTGACATAATTTCTGGAGATTCCTCTCCAGTCACCTTTCCCAACATTCTGCAACCCAACAAGGAATAGTCTGTGCTCTTCCTCTGTCCATGGGACTCCTACAAGCACAGGATGTAAAATTATGATGAGATTTTTTAAAATTAATCGAACATGAAAATCAAGAAAACAAAGAAAAATACAACAAATTAAAAGCAAATTTGCATCAGATAATAATACAGTAAAATCTAACTGAGCTATTGTACACTCATTAGAAGATTATCTTTGATCTATCAAAAAACTCATCACCTCCCCTTACCTACCGAAAATAAAACTTAGATTTCGTTCAAGGTTTGGATGCCGAAGTACCCAACTCAAACAAACAAAACTTCAGATCAGTCCACCGAAGACTGGCAGATGTAACAATATTAACAAAAAAATAGACCTAGAATGTCACATAACATAGGAATTAAACGGAAATAGTACAACTATAATAGACCTATCAATCGATCGATTTCGAATAGCACAAATCAATTCTGCTAAACCAAATTCAGATACTCAAAGCATTCATGACAAAAATCTGAAGATCAGCAAAAAAAACAAAAAAGCAATAAAACCAGTCATTTCACAAAAAAATAGCTGGAAATCTGAAAACAAAGCGTAAACAACAGCTCACACCTCGCTTACGCTCGCGACTCCCGTGTACCGGCTGCGGCAAAGCATCATCAGCCGACGCGTAGCCTACCGCGCCACCGTCCTCCACCACCGCTGTCTTAGGTAAATCATTGCTCCGATCGCTATTCGTACTGCTTTTATCACCATTGACCGGCTCGTATTCGGAGAGATTATTCATACTCACGCTCTTCCTCATGGGATCAACTTTCACTCTCACACCAAACAAGATGATCTCGCCGCTACCGCCACAAACAGCGGAGCCACTACCGCCACCGCTCACGGCGGCGGACGGCGACTCACTGAGCATTGACATTTCTCCCCTCGGATTTCACGGAAGGGAAAGTAATATGGAGTGGGAGAAAATGGAGGATGACTGTCTTTTATAATACATACTCTGAAACGTGGAAACCGTACGATTTGATGCTCAAATTTATTTTATTATTTTATATATTATATATAATCTGCTGTCTTTTATTATGATTTTCAAAAGAAAGTTAAAAATTCTCATAATATCGTATTTTACAAGAAAGTAAATTCTAACGAAAAAAATTAGATCTCTAAGAAAATTAATCGACTGTACTTCGTGAAAGTAAGTGCGAAACATAAAATATATTTATAGAAAATTCTAGGTAAACTTTTTTAATATAGAGTATAGTTTACTCACAAAAACTAAAGTTAAATTATCATTATATTCATTTTTAAGAAAAATTTAATTAATCATGATTTGTGAGAATAATTCTTGGATGCGTTCAAGGTGTGAATTGTTGAACAATTATTGGATATCATATTAAATAAAACCAAAATATTCATCGATACGCCTGCCTCTGCTAGGCAGCATATGGAATGATCTCATCGAACCTTTTTTTTTTGAAAAGTTTGGTCACATCCTGCTGCGGGTACACTAAGTAAGTACCCACTCTATCAGCAGAAAAGGATAGGCTAAGAGAGTGGGCTGAGATAAAAAAGAATATTTTAAGCTAAGGTCCGTCAATAAGTTCCTTGGTACGCTCCGGTAAGCATGTCAATGTTGGTAGCTTCTCTTATGAAGCGTGTTGGTTCGTACCTGCCGAAGTGTAACATTGAGGTGAATTGAAGGCTCTATTTCAATCAATGGTGGCCTTCATGGATTATTCGTTGGACGGAGAGGGCTTCGTCACGGTGATCCTCTATCCCTCTTTTTGTTTGCTACCTACACGGAGTTTATTTTGAAATTGGTTAAAAGGGACACGATCACTTATTTTAATCATTACCCCCTATGTGCACGATCGGGGATCACTCACCTTGCAATCGATTCAATCTTTTCCTGTGCTCATGCTCCTACTCCTTTGGGCCGGTACCAAATCAGATGAAAGAAAGCACAAACGTTACATCGTCGGAGCAGCCTATCATTTTTAATAAAATAATAGACAGAGGCCCTAGGTATCAAACTACAGTTAAAATCTCATCGAAGCTATGAATGGAGAAAGTCCACACAAAGAATATGAGTTCTTAGCTAAGTATTGACAATACTCAACTTATATAGCACGATAAATTTTATTGTTTTAACATAACATAATTTTGGGTAAGATTTATAAGAAAATATTAGTATACAAAATGTGTTTTCTGAGAAATAAAACGACAGGAAGTCATATGTCAATATACATTTAAACATTTTTCTGTGCAGCGTAACTCATAAAATTATAGTCGATGACAACGATATAACTCAAACTTAGATTAATTATACAAAAGATAAAGTTCCTAAGATTTGGTATATGATTTTAGTATGGATAATCAACACTTGTTTCTTGGTAGAGATTCATTTTTGCAAATTTATATTAAAAAAATTCTACAAATTTAATCATTTTTTCAGAATTTTGGATATCCTCTTGGTATAGAGATAGTCACGATTTTATTATCTTGAAAACTAAAATTATGGCCAAAACGGTACTCTCAATGAATGCCACACACATTCAATTACCCAAATACTTGACATATTAATCATTACTCTTAGAGATAAATTACTTTTGAATTGGAAACCGATATGATTGATGAATTTATCCACAAATGTTTCAATTATTTTTTGGAAATTAAATGCACATATTCGTTGATCCCATATTCGACAAGATGATAAGGTCACGTACATTACATGGTATATATATATATATATATATTAATTTTGATATCATGGTCTCCCAAATATGTGTCACTTCCTTATGCTGTCACATCAATGATACCCACAAACATGTTTACACTGGATCCTATAATATCAACCCCTTATATATATATATATATCCTAAAATCATGAACAAGATTTACAAAAGTTTACTATTAAAAAAAGTTAGATATTCCTACAACGATGCGTCTCCAAATGACTTTATTATACACATAACATCCACAAAAATATTTGGTAATTTTCCTACAACTCTTGGAAAAATATGATACTTTTACAAACATAAAGACATTCTTCAAAAAGAAAAATTGAAGTTTGCCATGAAAATTTAAATTTTGTTATTATTTTAGGGAAAATTATCCAACAAAAAAAGAAAGAAAATTCCTGATCTATCAAGACTGAACGTCTTTTGGCATTGGCCATGATGCCTTTCTAGTCATTTTCATTACCTAGTTGTCGTAAAAGAATGTCCACTCTTTTGCCAAAGATTCTACCATTTTTAAGAAAATGTGTTGCAATTAGCCACTTTTTGACTTATGAATTAATCTCGCATTTTATTTCATATTTTAAATACTTTTTTTATATGTCAGATGCATTAGAAATTGATTTTATATCTTCTTAAATGGGCTATATAGTCCTAATATTCTAATTAAAAATAACAATATTATTACAACACATTATTATCCAGAAACTTGTTTCATTGTCTATCAAAATAAAGTTTACTGGTCTTAATAATATAAAATGCAATTTTATTGTTTTCTCCTAGAAATATCTATGCCCTACTCTTGGCTTAGCAGGGCTATGTTGGTCTTTACACATCTGAAGATTAATCAAAATTATAATATTTAAAGATGTAATCTTATGATAATCATTGTTGGGATAGGTTTTAACCCAAAATATCTAAACACATTTAGCATCATTTCAGCATATATTCCTCATATGAATATAAACCAAAATTTGTTGGTAACGACTATGTATGAGTAATGAGTTGGTTTTTTTAATAATTCAATGTGAATTTCAAATTAGTAACGGAATGCGTGAATGAACGCGAGTAGTATTGAAATGAATGACCTTTTAGAAAGCTCTAATACATCAAGCTGTTAATGTTGTGCTCTTGATCTGATTGACTATATGAACCATTATGACACCAACAATCAGTAGGACCGACAGTTAAGGAATGATAAAGCGACACAACACCGGTAACTACACACACATCTCCCCATACTCATGGGCTGTCTAATAACCCAATCATAATGCACATAAATAAAGTTATATATTGGATAACTATAACTTTTGACATAAGTCGATGGATTTATCCTAAAATAGATTGTCAATTTTGGCCTGAACATGAGACATAAATAATTTAGAGTTTATAAAATTGTGAAAAAAAAAATCATAAAATTGAGTCACATGATATGAAAAAATTAATGATAAAGAATATTTATGTAAATGTTATTTATAATAAAAACTCATTTCAAACCTTTGTATAGTAACGTAGAATTTGTTTCAACCCTTGCTTTCTCGGGTCCACATTGGAAGGTGGTTAGGGTGCATCTGGTGAAGAGATAAGCCAAAGATAAGGTATATTATCTTCATGTTGCCCCCACCATTTTTTCCACTCTTCCCAATTTTGAAATATTACTGATAGATTTAAATAAAATCCTTTCTTTCCAATTTTCGAAGGAAGAAGTAAGTATAAATCTATTACTAAACTTGATCCCAATGGAAGCTTGTAACATGTACCAAAAGTTTGATGAGAAATTAATATATCTTAAATTGACGAGTCATCATTCATGTGATCTGATTACTTGAATTATAATATCCAATAACGATCTAATTATTTGAGACCTGAATGGTTATATATTATTGGATAAAGATATCATATCTTAGGGATTTCTAATTCTTTAAGGTTAGCCATTAATAGACTAACTCTTATATGAGTCAGAGACTTTTTGACCTATATAAGATTTAAATCGAGGGATATGCATGAGTAGCCAGTAGTCCGTGGGAGAGAAATCAAACAACAACTAACTTTCAGAGCATAACCCACAATATTTCAGTAGTGAATACGTTTCACAAGAGAATCGAAACCATGTAATCGGAGAAGATAATTCCACATCATTTTAAATCTTACCAACTCGTTCATATCTATGATACACAAATTTCTAATTCTTCTCTTTCTTATTGTTGAGATTACAAAAATAGTAAAGATGTATCACGAAGAAAATTAATTTCCTTTTTATACAAATGAATTTGCTTCAAAATTTTGAAAACGATAACTAGGTTACTAGATTTTGCACAAGTGGAACCTTCAAAGTGGATTGCAATTATGAAACTAGTCTGTCCCTAGCACCTTAGGTTTGGACACCTATATAGTTGTCAACCTTTTATTTCCATCAAAATTATTAGAATTTTTTATATTAGATAGAATTTATCGTTATAGTTAATGACCTAGTTGTCAACCTTTTTCTTCCATTCAAAAATTTTACAATTTTTTAATAAATATAAAAACATCATCATCCGGGCCAAATTTAGTAGATTTAATTATCCAATGTCATTACCATATTAAACAATCATAACCATGATGACTTGTGTTGTATAATCAATCCAAACTTCATTTTCTCATTTCATATCATTTAAATCTTGAGTTACATTTTTCGTATCAATTATTGATTTTGATAAAACGATAAACACTAATCTAATATGTCAAAAAGGTAAAGCACACCGTAATCTAACATCTATAGAATGAACTGTATACGTTGATTTCTTGAAAATCGATGAACGAAGAAGAAGAAAGCCCACCATTCCCATTGGGAATGGCATTCCTTTGTTGACTTTATGAGCCAATCACAAGTTCAAACCAGATGGAAAGCCATTGTCAAAAAGTCTATGATCCCTCTATCCTTTCTATATCCCATTTTGGAGTTGGGCTCAATACTCACAAAAGTTGGAAGAATAATTTATTATGGAGATAGAAGATGATAGCATAGTTTATCATGTATTGAAGATGGAATCCCAAGATTCTACCAAATTTTACACCTCACACTTGTCTGCCACGATAGATTAGATCTCTTTGACCACTTATTTCACTTTTTATTTCCATCTTCCCCATAGAAATGGAAGCTCCGACCTTAAACAAAGGAAACCACAATTAAAATGGTCCATTGTACTTTTACCTTCTTAACAAACCCACTCATTGAAAGTAAACAAGAATGTGGGAAGAATCACTATTTTCTAGCAGTCTTGTTGTGAACTGTGGTTAGCATGAAATCAAGCATTTTGACAAGTTAAATGTTGAGAATCACATAAAGCCGGCTTTATATATTCGACGGGAACAAAAAACCTATATAAAAAAAAGTTGGAAAGTAATTGAATATTGTGGTAACACGTACTCATCACATTAATCGGGTCTTAATGATAATATAATTAAAGATCTCTATCTACTTTGTGAGGAGGATAAGATATGATAAAAGCATATCGGGCTTCTACTTGATTAGGTAATATTTTAGACTAAGTAAATCATTGGACTTTATTATCATCTGTCAAAATCACATGTTTTGCAGACATCGATTGTCTGAAAATAGTATTTGATTAAATGTTCGCAATTGTACTCATTTACACTCAATTTCTTTTAATCAACATTCAGAGAACAAAACAGCACCAAAGTTAAAAAAATTTCAACCTACCAGTTGTAGTATTATCTTGTATAATAAGTATATGTTTTCCTAGACCACATGTGTGAATGAATAAAACTGATGTAAACTCAGGTAACAATGGTGATTCCGAACATTATTCACTAAGGTTCATTTCCTCAGTTCCATTGATGAATAAATATAACGAGCGTTAACGTTGTATACATGTCGAATCACCCCAACGTGTTCGCTTTCTGCCACTAAACCATACAACTTATTTTGCTGCAAGGGAAAGCCTTCACCAGTAAAATATACATCTTGCAATGTTGCCAAGTGGCCGGCAACGTTCGAAGCGTTTTCACACGTTCAGTTCTGATCGGTGTGCAACACAAGCACATCTTCCTCAGATGCAGAACAATGGAATTTACAGTATAGAAGATCTCCTGGCTCTCTAGTTTCTTGCCCGAGTAGAGAGGAAGCAGTCCCATATAGAAGTCGTGACCTGAATTCTGAGAAAAAATTGTATATGTCCGTTCATACTCCACCGGCCATAAGTTCTGTGTTCGTTCTATGGCCTGTCTTCTTGGTGTCAGAGCTATTTTGTTGCATTAAGTTGACTGTAGTGGACCTTGTTCCTGGGAGAGGAAAAGGAGTGTTATGTAAACTAATTATGTTATCTAATTTCGACTCTTGTGAAGATGGTTCTGTCTTTGGAAAAACACGCTTCAGCTGAGACTTTTGACAAATTATTCGCCCCTTATTCCACCCAGGAAAACAGAAGGATGAGGACAAATCTTTCAGCAAGGAGTAAGCTTCCTTTGCAACAGGAAAGTCTCGTGTTATCGAGCTCTTCTCCATTTGGCCCCGGCTGTGAATTAAGAAAGTGGAACATCTATCAATAAAAATTTCGATAACTTCAAGGTTCAATTTCTTCCTTTCACACAGGTAGCATAGCCACACAAAGAAGACACTAAGACAGTTCGGGTTCGACAATAATAGCTAGGGAAAGGAATATTAGAAAGTTAGGTGTCGAACAATCTCCTGCTATGTACAAGAAATGCATAGTACCAAAGACATCTAGGAGGCCTTCAATTCATCCCAAAATGTGTACTAAATCCACAAATATGCCCGAAGAAGAAATACTTACACCACGACAACAGATAGTAGTTGAGGAAGATCCTCCCCATCAATTACCAGCTCTTGCAAACTGTTCAGCCATACTGATATTGCAGTGCATGCACCACCAGGCCACATCCTAAAGATAGTACAAAAAATATAAAAATACAGTCAATAATAATTACAAGAATTTGAGCAGGGTGAAAAAGAGACGACACCTGTGAACATCAATGGACCATATGACTTTGTTTTTCCGATATAGTTCAGGGTACAGCCCCCTTTTTGTTGCTTCATTAAGCACTCTTGCGGCCCTTTCCTTTTGGCCCAAACACCAAAGTGCTTCTAGAACTGTGTTATAGAATCTGAGTCCCAAACCGCATCCCTCTGAGTTCAGTTTGTCAAAGACATACTCTACCATTTGCCAATTGCTGGCATCATCGTACTCACCTTTGATCATCTGCCCAATGACCTGGTGAATATTAGAAACCCTACTTGTACGCATTTCATTTACCAACTCATTGGCCTGGTCCCACCTGGGAAAAAAATTTCAAGACTTGAACAGGTCTACCAAGATAGAAGGAAGAAATCATATCAGATTTCTTGTCAATAATTTCATAAATGCCATAAACCTTAGTCAAATCTGCAATCTACCAAAAGAACGTGCATTACATCGACGCACGGCAGGCACTGAAACTGCAATTTTAACATGACAAGCACTCTATTGCACATCTGGTTCCAGGAAATGATATCTTCACACATTTGATTAACCATAAGTGAGAAGAAAAATATATTCTGTTAGACTTGGGACAGAGAGAACAAACATGGACTGCTTATGCCATTACAAGAACAATATAATTAGAAATAACTCATTGAGCAACTTATAGGCTCACAAAATCATCAGCTCAACAAGATTTTTATTTTTCATTATTAGAGAAAACATTCTTAAAGGAGTTTTCATGAACCTAGGCTATATATAACCTATAGGCTTTAACAAGAGAGTGAAAGGAAATTACCATGAAATTGAAATCTCCAAAATTCAAAAATATGAGAGGAAATCAAGTTAACAAGAAATTGTTCAACAACTAAATCTACAACTGGTTCTGGAGGCCTATTTCTTGCATTTCATAATTAGTTTCTCGAACTGGCACTGTTCTTCTGAGAATAAAAGTGATTCTTCTAGATAACGTATTCAAATGTTTCATTATTATGAACAATGAAGGCAACAACATAAAATAGACATCCATTTCACATAATTAAATTGATTGAATGTATATTACCGAAGCCTAACCTGTCAGTTTTTGCATACACTGCCAGCATCATACAGTAGCACATGACACTTGGCTGTATACCCAACAGCTTAATCTCCTGAAACTGCGCCTCACTCTCATCAACAAGACCGGCAAAACAGTAGACACTCAAGACCGCCTCAAGAGTGTATTCATCGGGATCACAACTCACCTTTTCCATGTCAACGTAAGATTTTATTGCCTCTTCAAATTGGCCTCCCTGCCTATAACCTTCTATTAAGCCATGAAATGAATCTCTATTTCTTGGAACACCCAACTCTCCCATTCTTGACAAAATAGCTTCATTTTCCTTGTAAAGTCCACCTTTTGCGAAAGTATGAATGAGAGAATTGAAAGTATCAATTGTTGGCATGCTTCCAATTTCATTCATTGTGTTAAACGCAACAAGAGCCTCCTCATACAATGCTGCCTGACCATAAGCCTCAATCACCCCAGTGTATGCTTTGGAACTTGGTACCAAGGCTTTCTCATTCATATGAAGCAAAATCCTTTTTGCATCCGCATAGAGCCCTCCCTTCCCACAAGCATAAATCAATCCTTCATAAGTTTCCATATTTGGCTCCACATTCTCTTCCACCATATCATGAAACAATGTAACCACCTCCTTAAAATAGCCTCCTTCTCCAAACACCCCAATAAGTATGTTATAAGTGTCTGCTTCTGGTTCAGTGTTACTCACCTTCATCTCGAGGAAAAGATCCCTCACCTCATCATATCTCCCATTCTTCCCAAAGAGATTAAGTAGAATACTATAAGTTCTAGCATTCGGCATGCACCCGGCAGCCTGCATTTGCCTAAACACCTCCATGGCATCTTTTATGTCCCCCTTTTGGGAATAAGCCTCCAACAACACATTATAACTCATTATATCTGGCAAGTTCCCACCTGCCTCCATCTCGCCAAGCAACTCCGAAACCTTGTCCAACCTGTCCAACTTCTCAAAGGTCTCGACCAAATAATTATAAGTGGTGATATCTGGTAAAACCCCACTCTCATTCATGGTTCTAAACACCATCTCTGCTTCATCCCCTAACCCTCTGTTAGCACAAGCACTCAATAATGTATTGTAAGTAACCAGATCCGGCTGAACCCCTTCGTGCCGCATTTCTCCGAACAAACTCAACAACCCCTCCCATGAATACCCCCCTCGCGCACACGAGTTAATAACAGTATTATAAGTCAAAATATTGGGCAAAATTCTCTCGCTCTTCATTCTCTCAAGCAACTCCATGGCAGTCTCATACTGACCATTTCGACCATAAGCATTAATTATAGCAGTGTAAGAAAGCACAGTTCTTGGGATCGAATGAGTTACCATATCATCAAAAATCTCCGCGGATTTATCGAGAAGACCTTCGCGGCCGAGTATCCCAATAACGAGAGAGTAAATATGCTCGTTAGGTTTGCACCATATCTGGCGCTGCATGTATTTGAATAAACGAAGAGACCGCTGCCAATCGCTTCGGTGGGCGAATTCTCTAAAAACGTGAGCGAAATCGGAGAGGGAGAGCTTGTTCTTGAACGTATCGAGGCAGCGGGCTATGCTGCCTCGCGGAGGGAGGCTGGATAGCTTGTTGATTAGTGTTTCAACATCGTAACCGTACTTTCCTTTCTCGACGGTGACACGTGGGTAACCCAGGATGAGTTCCTTAGATTTAACTTTGGAGACGACGGAGAGTCCGCGGCGGATGGCTGGGCGGTGGCCATGGCGGAGGAATTTGGGGGAAAGGGCGGCGAGGTTGGGGATGGGAGTAAGGATAGGGATGAGATTATGATGGTTGGGGAGGGCTAATTTGGTCATTATCGGTCTTCACATTATCACATAGAACTATAGAAGTGGAAGAGTGTATGGAGTTCCAGAGGTTTAAGCCGGGGTAGAAGATGACACCTGGGGTTTCATTTTTCAGGATATCTACCAATTAAAGAATAATATTTAATCTTAGACACATACTTTTGGTTAGAAAAATATACAGAGACATGACAGTTTTCCCATCAGTTTGAAATATATATTATTATACAAAAAATATTTATATAACTAAAAAATATAATTCCTAAATATTTTATTAATAAATAATATATATTATCAGATATATTAAAATGTAAACGAGGATGTCATTCTTATCCACTTATCATCATGAATGAGAATGAAAACCTTGATTGATTCGGAAGCCTACTCCTTGCTGAGTTCAAATAACTCGAACTCAAACTCGAGTAATATGATATTCGAGTTCGACTAGGTTTGTATCCATAACTATGGATGAGGGGGAAGTATTAAAAGTATCTATATACTTGGTTTAGTTGAATTGAAATGAATATGAAGAATTCTTTTTTCTTAAAAAGCTATATATTATGACCATCGTCGATTTTTCAATAACGGTGGACCGATAACTGAGGAGGCAATTCCCACTTGACACAAATCAAACTTTACCACAAAAATCTCAAAACCAACCAAATTTTTGGCAACTTTTGAATCTAACAACCTGTTTGCCACTCTTCCTCGTACAAACAACAGGTGCCAAAGACAGGAGAAATAACGAAAGGACACAAAGAAGGAAACAGATCATGATCTGGGATTCTCCTGTTCTTGCCATGATCATGATTCATTCCATTAGTCCATTCGGTTTCGAAACTTGAGATCGGTTCCTTTCTGAGCAAGACCCCTTTTGTTCAATCTTTTCTGTAGTAATCTGAATCGCTTTGTTAGTCGGAAGCATTAGAAATGGCTGTGGGATCGTTCAAATATTTTGTGGAGCAGAAGCTTGGGAAAGTCCCTCATTTCGTGATATATGCGATTCTCGAATGGGTGATGATAATCTTGCTTTTCGTGGACGGTTTTCTCGCCTTCGTTTCGAATGAATTCGCCAAGTACTTTGAGCTGAGAATCCCATGTTTACTCTGCACAAGGATAGATCATCTTCTTGCTCACAGGAACTCCAACTTTTACTACAACGATTCCATCTGTGAGCTTCACAAGAAAGATATCTCTTCTCTCGCGTATTGCCACGTCCACAAGAAGCTGTCGGATTTGCGTACCATGTGCGAGGGGTGCCTTCTGTCTTTCGCCACGGAGAAAGATTCCGACTGTGACAAGTACAAGTCCCTTGTTGGTATCCTGCACAAGGATATCGATTGCTTCGTTGAGGATAATCAGAAGTTGCTGATGAATTTGGGAAATGGCAACGATGGTAAAGAGATATCAGATGAAAAGAGTGGTGCACACTTGTGTTCTTGTTGTGGGGAGGCTCTGAAACCAAGATCTTCCTCGAAATATAGGCGGAGTTTGTCTATGAATGCTCCGGCCCCATCCCCTCGAGCACCCCTGCTGGCGAGGAGAAACGAGGAGGGCCGTAGCATATTGTTACCACATGTTAAGTACAGTGAGCTGAAGTTTATGTCAGATGCTGAGCAGGAGCTCTCTGAGTATGAAGATGCATCAAATGGAGAGACTCAAGGTGAGACATTTTGTTTAACTTTGTCTATTTCTGATATAGAATCTTCAAGTGCATAATGCTGAACAATTTCTTGTGTTCTATAATAGGAAGAGATGATGTAAAGTCGGCTTCGGTGCCATTGCTACCAGATTCAGAGGAGATAACAGAAGATTCTTGCAGAACCCCTAGCTTTGCCAGAGGGACCAGATTTTTCGGAATCCCTTTGTCAGATTCAGCTCAAGCTAGTCCTAGATGGGGCTACAAGGGTGGTCGAAAACTATCTAACATTGACTGTGTTCCTGAACCCAATGATGCAAATTCATTCAATGAACTTGACGGGGACATCTTGAACCGGTTGAAGAGGCAGGTTCGTTTGGACCGCAAATCCTTGATAGCTCTATACATGGAGTTGGATGAAGAAAGGAGTGCTTCCGCAGTTGCAGCGAATAATGCCATGGCTATGATAACTCGTCTGCAAGCCGAGAAAGCAGCTGTGCAAATGGAGGCCTTGCAATATCAGAGAATGATGGAAGAACAGGCGGAATACGATCAAGAAGCTCTGCAAGTGATGAAAGACATGCTTTTGAAGAGGGAAGAGGATATAAAGGCCTTGGAATCGGAACTGGAGACATACAGAGAGAAGTATGGGCTTATCAAGAAAGTAGGAAGTGATATATGTGAGATTGATGCTGATGAAGATTATCAAGATATGAAGTCTCAGTCCTTGTCATCCTATGGTGAGAGATCAGATTGTGGGAGCTCGAATGGAGCTGATCGAAATGAAAATGAACGTCCCAATAATTCAATGGAGGATGGGGAGGGGAGTCCAAACGAATCGTCTTTGGATTTCGAGGGTGAGAGATCTTATCTTCTTGGCCTATTGACAGATATTGAGAGAAAGATTAATTCACCTTCAGATGAACTATTTAATTCCTCTGGGAGTGTCGCGATCAGTAATGATGATGCATCCAAAGGTAATCTAACGTCTAGTTTAGTTAATGATAATCTAGTAGCATATAATGATAGCATTGATCTCTGTTGGAACTTGTAGGACATGAACATGAGTCATCCAAAGAAACTTGCATTAGTTAACAAACAATCCACTGGAAACAAAGCTGTAGGAAAAACCATTTTGTCGATATCAATAACATCATGGTATAGTACTCTTCGAGCTTGTATATGTGAGTCGCGATCTCAGACCTACATGATCGACTGAGGAATGACTCATCAGATGTACCGTAGAAAAAATAGTTATGCACACCCTTTCTTCAGCCCTCCTACATTTATTGCTCCTGTATATCTGTTTTTAGACTTACAGATGTTATCCTTTCATGCGTGACCATAGGAAAAGAGCTTAAAAGAGAGGTATCTCTAATAAGGGAGAGATTGAGGACCATTGAAGCAGACAGTGGATTCTTAAAACACGCGGCCATGACGCTGCAACGAGGAGGCGAAGGAGCTAAACTCTTGACTGAAATAGCTCAACATCTCAGGCAGATTAGGGACTCAACCAAATCTTCAACAGAGGATTCAGAAGCATGAAACTTATCCCTCAGGTGAGATTTCAAAATACTACTTGCCTCAACCCCAAGCCGACTGCCCTGCTGATAATATAACTAAATTTCATGTTGCAACAGGCCCTGTAGGTCGAGGGGCAGGACGATACACCTCCCGTTTAATCGTAAAAGAGTCAAGATGAGGAAGATTTTCTTGAAATGCAATGGAATCTGACATTTGTCAACGTTTTTTTTTTTTGGTTTCAGTGTTCTTTTTGTTCTCGTTTCTATTCTTTTCTCCACAAGTAAGGATACAGAAACCTGTACATGTATAAGCATTGGGATCGCGTGTCATGCAGACAAGCCTGTTGGATGTGAAAGCCATGAGGCCTGGCTTTGATGCTTTATGAGCTCTTGGTTCTCTTTTATCTTGATTTTGTTTTGTATAAATTCATGAAAAATCAGTATTTAATGTAATAGTTCTTACATAATCAGCAACACTTGAGGGTACTGCTCTATAGAACATGGAGAGTAAATTCATGCTTTTCTTGTTTGTTTTAGGACAATTTGTGCAACTGGATAAGAATGTAAACTATTAGCTTCTCTGACATTATAACACATTCACGGCTACTTTTTTTTTTTAGTTGGATAGGCGATATTTCGTTACACTCGGAAGTTGAATCTGAAATCTGGTCGCAAACTTGGAACTTTGGTGCTAAACAACAACTACAAGTCATGGAACATATATAGCTAAAATTAATCGAGCAACGTGTTTTGATTTTGTACTTGGATCAAATTTGTGGATAGTACCGATACAATATTCCGCTAAGTCGAAAATATATATCAAATAATAAAATTTGGATCATCAACAGTTAGACACACATCTTTCCGAACTCATGAGTCTAACAGCCAAACCCTAACGTACAGAGGCTAACAGCTATAGGTTTTGGCCTAATGGTAAGCGTTTGATTCTAACATGTATAATTCAACTCCTTTTTAATCTGTACGTGATCTCAGTATGTTAATTTAAAAATTGAGGACTTGGTCTCTTGGAACGTGATGTAAACCTAACCGGTTGAATATTAACCTCAGTGCTTGCCAAATAATAAATAAATCTCACTCTAATAATGAGACAAATTCTAATCAGAAATATAAGACAAGGAGACGAACGATTGACCAAAAATATTATTTTTCCTTTTTAATGTTACTCAACAACTAATAAGTTTTTCAACATTTTAGTAAGTCAAAGAACTAATCAAAAATCCCTCCATCAACTCTTGTCATCACTCAAAAGCCAAAAAAATAATATATATCTAAGACTCTAAGTTTGATATCCATAGCTATCTTCCAATATATATACCAATCAAACAGGCAATAGTCCTTCAAACAATCTACTTGATGGCTACTCTAATAGGCAAATGTTCATCATTGAATGCCATATTCTTAACACTTTTACTTCTCAATGCTCCATTTCCTTCCCACTCAGCAGATCCTGATCCTTTACAAGATTTCTGCATCGCCGACTTAGCAGGCGGCGTAGCTGTCAATGGTTTTCCCTGCAAACCGGCCTCAAACGTAACCACGGAAGATTTTTTCTTCGACGGGCTTATCCAGGAAGGTGACACGAACAACACTTTCGGGAGCCGTCCCACTCAGGGCAATGTTTTGGCATTTCCAGGCCTGAATACCCTGGGAATTTCAATGAACCGTGTCGATTTCGCTCCAGGAGGCTTGAATCCTCCTCACTCGCACCCTCGGGCGACAGAATCAGGCGTAGTGATTAAAGGGAAGCTTCTTGTTGGATTCATAACGACTGGAAATGTTTTCCACTCGAAGATATTGGGCCCTGGACAGATGTTTGTGATTCCCAGGGGACTGGTGCATTTCCAGGTCAATGTTGGCCTGGAAAAGGCCCTGATTATCACTGCTTTTAACAGCCAGTTGCCCGGCGCCGTAATCGTCCCGTTGAATCTCTTCGCTTCGACGCCGGCTGTTCCTGATCACGTTTTGACCGAAGCTTTCCAGGTTGGAAGTGAAGTTATTGATGAGATCAAGTCCAAGTTTGCAGCTTAATTAATTATTGTTTCTTTCGTTTTCTTTACCTCTTTCAATAAAATTAATTTATTGAATAGTGTGCCCCACTTTGTTTTTTTTCTTTGTTTCGATGTATGTTGTTTTTAACTTGATGAATGTGACTAGAAAAGAGTGAAGCTTTTATTGTCCAAATGTCTTATTTTATTTCTGTTAGGATCGACACGACACGAAGTTTAGACGGGGTTGAATAAATTTTTGAAAATTTTTTGCGTTAGAAAGATCTTTCAGAACAGTTGCGTTAACAACTTAGTTTATAACTCAATCAATCTGTTTTTTTAGTAACAAAAAGATTTATGCGAAAGAGCTCAATCTGTAGGTAGGGAGACCTGTAAGGGAGATCTGTAGATCGGGAGGCCTGCAACTCTGTAGGTCGGGAGGCCTGTGACTCTGTAGGTAGGGAGGCCTGTAAGGGATATCTGTAGGTCGGGAGGCCTGCAACTCTGTAGGTCACCTGTAACTCTGTAGGTAGGGATGCCTGTAAGGGAGATCTGTAAGACCGGGAGGCCTGCAACTCTGTAGGTAGGGAGGCCTGTAACTCTGTAGGTAGGGAGGCCTGGAAGGAAGATCTGTAGGTCGGGAGGCCTGCAACCACAGACATGGGTCAAAGGGCGTCTGGAGTCATCCCGACGAAGGTCCTCCGATGCTTAAGTCAGCTCGGGTGATTGAGAAGATATAAAGAGTGCAGAGAATAAGTCTGCTGAATGTGTGTAAAATGAGAAAATATCTGGTATTTATACGAGAGCCAAGGGGTTGCGTGTTGTACTATCTGGGTAATTATGAGTAGGGATGGCTTTAGCAGACATCACGTGTATGCTACCCTACCACCTGTACGCAGGGATGAGTCTTGCAGCTTTGTCAGAGCACTAATCATGAGTTATACAAGAGAGCCAAGTTGCTTGTGTGGGGTCGCTGTCAAGGCCAGACTTGACGTCAGGTCGGGAAACTATATTTGTGCAGACTCGTTACACTTCGAGGTCCCGAGGTGCACTCTTGGGTCAAGAGGTTTTCCTGCAATAGGTCTTCCTGGAAGAGCTGAGGTCTTCCTGCAAGAGGTGTTGGAAGAGCTAAGGTCTTCCTGCAATAGGTCTTTTTGGAAGAGCTTAGGCCTTCCTGCAATAGGTCTTCCTGGAAGAGCTTAGGTCTTCCAGTGGAGTTTTAAGATGAGCTCGTTTCTCGGGTCCCGAGGTGAAAATTAATAGTGGTATCATATATATACAGGCATATAAATTTCACACAAATGAGAAACTATTTGATATTTTTTTACGAAAACCATCCTTTTCTTTCCAACTCCAAAGAGAAATAAAAACTCTCCAACTACATATTAATTTTTCTTTCCAACTCCAAAACCTAGAACACCTCTTTGGAATTGAACAACAAATTCAATATTTTCATAACCAAATCGGTCTAGCTATTAAAAAATGGATCAATCACGGTCCAACCGAATATATTTTATTAATATAATATAATGAATAATGTGTTTTTAAATTTTTAAAAATCTAAAAAATATATATATAAATAGATAAAAATATACTTATTTTTCAAATTTACTATTAAATTATTTAAATATATAACCAAATATTAGTTTTATATTTTAAAATAATTAGAAAATGAATTTTTTTTTAAAAAAAATCGAAACCGATTGAACCGGTTTGTGGCTGGTTTGATCGGTTCAACCGATTCTTGGCCGGTTCAATCGATTCTTGACCGATTTTGATCGGTCAAACAGGTATAACGATTTTTTTATGAGGTTCGGACCAGACCAATGACCGGTTCAAGAAAACAGTGAACAAATTAAATTCTGTATCATGTAACCAGGAGAATATGTCCACTGACTGCATGAAGAACTAATCGGACAAGATCCAACAGAAGTCAACCTTAACATGGTTGACTTTATTAATTCAACATAAACAACAAAAACCAAACACGATTCACCCAACGAACTTGGACTTGATTTGATCAACCACACTTTGGTCCAGCTGAAAAGCTTTAGCCAAGACTTGATCAGGAACAGAAGGCGTCGAACCGAACAGATTCTGGGCGATGTAAATGGTACCAGGAAGCTGACTATTAGCAGCAGAGAAAGCAAGCACAGGCTCCTCTCCAACATTCAAATGATAATGCAGCAGTCCCCTCGGAACCACGTACATCTCACCAACACTTATGTTCCTTGCGTAAACCACATTCCTGCTTGTTATTATCCCTAACAATGCCTTCCCGCGGATCAAAACTCCACACTCCGTTGCTCGAGCATGCCAGTGGGGATTCGTGACGCCGCCCACAGCGATGTCGATACGAGTCATGGATACTCCGAGCGTGTTCAGCCCAGGAAACGCGAAGATGTTGGCCACGTTCAAAAAACTTCCCAAGTAGTTGCTTGTGTTCCCCTCATTCATCAGCCCGGAGTATACGAAGTCGTCGGAGGTCACCTTTGAGGTCGGTTTGCAGGGAAAACCGTTAAGCGAAAGAGCGCCGCGTAGATCGGCTATGCAGAAGTCTTGCAAGGGATCAGGATCGGCAGAATGGCAAGGTATGGGAAGCAGAAGTAGACTGAGCAGCAGCATGAAAATGGAGATTAAGAAAAGGGTGATACTGGCCGCCATTTTTGGCCCCGTTGTGACGAAAATGATTGGAAAACTGACTTCTGATGCAATGCGATTTAAAGACGTGCATGGAGTATTTATAGCACATTTTCTCATTAACTATGAATTTGATCAAGATTTCTCTTGGCTAGATTGACCTCACACTTATATTACCTAATCGGTTCATGCATGGGCCGTTTCGAGAGAAAAATATCAACAAATCAATAATGTAAAACTTAGTATCCATTTTGATATGTTGGGCGAGGCAATTATAGACGCACATCGTGACGCTCGTTACGAGTGTACTTGCAAGAGTTTATGAGAAGTACCGATTCTTGGCTTCTAGTCTCGTGGAAGTGATTTGGAGTGGCTTCTAGTCACGGAGATCGTCGCGGGATATTCCTTTCCAGTTCCATTATCGTTTCACGGAACGGAATTTTTGGAAAAATATAAAATAATAAAGAATTTTGGATAAATATTTTATCAATAGTACTTAATTTACAAATTCATAAATTTCCGACTGATTCAACCTACCCAACGTACGCAATAAATCAGGAAATATGACTAAATTGTGAATTAAAAAAGATACAACACATGTTTCCAAAAGAAAAGATTTGTCATAGGTGAAGGAAATGTACTGCAATCCCACTCTTAGATTTCACATTTTGTCCAACTTTATCCCGTGTCGCAACGCTCTAAACAAAATCCAGCTACGCTCTAACAAAATCCAGCTCATTTGCAAAGCATCAATTAAAGTCCTCCAACACATTACTTAACATAACAAAAATTGAGAAAAAAAAAACGGAAAAGGGGTCCACAGCCCACTGTTGACAGTAAAATCAATAGCCATTTTTTACACACAGTGAAATCAATCGTCTTCTCTATCAATTTCGGAAAAAAAGGAAGAAACAATGAAGTTGTTGGTCGAAGATTCAACTGTGTTCTTGCAAAACCATGGATATTAGTACTGAAAGATGGCGAGTGCGAGCAGGGTACAGATCTGAAAGCAAGCAGGGTGCTCATTTCTCTGTGACTCCAAATACTGCAAAGCCGCATTCCACCATTCGGCTCTCTGTGTTCGCTCCGCCGTTCCGATCTTCCCGTTCCGGCCGTTCCACCATTTTCACGCCGATTCCGTGCAAAAAAACGCCGTCCCAAAGCATCCTCCGTCATGACCTGAAACTTGGCAACGACGGGCTTCTTTCCGGTTCCGGAACGGGCGGAACGGCCGTTCCGCCACCGTTTTTGCAAACCATGCTTCTAATCAAGTAGAAAGCCTCGTTTTATATATGCATTCGCATTTAAAAATAAACCTTTAGCAAGAATGCGAAATTTAAATTTGGTGCGAGACAGTATTCCATTTACATTGAGACAAGACGAGAGCCACCTCCTGAATGCTGTAACGGCCACCTAAATTCTGGTGTTTGGTGGGCAAGCATGTCATGTTCTAGTAGGTTAATTGTGAAGCTTCCAACCCATTCGCATACATTTGTTATTGGTGTAGGGCTTGACTTATAACCTCTATATGTTAATAAATGAATATTTGGTTTGATATAATATTCATTATATATTTTTTAACTATATTAAATTGAGAAGTAAAGTCATGTATGATGAACTATAGAACCTTTATTCATGGTAGGAAATTCAGCGAATAAGTCATATGTAGACATGCATATTGAGTATAACGTATAATACAGTAAATTAAATAGCATAAATTGAGAAGATAAAGTTGACATTTGGCACCATAAATTTACCCAAAAATTTAAAAAGAAAAGACTTGTTAGAGATATTTCGAGTCAACTGCGAAAGTAAGTGTTTTTAGCTAGGATTAGTTTCCTGTCATTTTCTTTGCTGATCACGAAAACTAGGAATAAAAAAAATAGTCGGTGAATAATATCTCTAGGAAATATAAAGTATCTAATATTTCTATGATCACTTGCTATATAATAAAAAAATTTATACTATATATGTGTCTGTGTGATAACTGAAATAGAGAAAACATAACATATTATTGGTGTTTAGGTCAACATTTAACAATTAACAAATGAATATTGATGGGTTCATGCATCGTGCAAAATCATGAGACCAAGGAGAACGCATGTAAATTAAATCACGATGTCCAGCATAAAAAATTTATTACGCAAAAGCAACATTTGATTAAATAAAAATATTAATACTTCTCTGTTAAAATTATTATTTAAATTTTATAAACTGATGGTTACATGGGGTCACAAAAAATTCGTAAGTAAAGGAGGTGTACTTGTGGTTGGAGGACGAGGAGTAAGTATCATTTTCAAGTGTTATTAGCCTTATATATATCTCCTTATGATTGAAATACTTATATTTCCAATTTCCAATCTATTTGATGATAGATATACTAATATATATATCACTGGTTAATTTTTGTGAGATTGGTCCCCTATTTCATCCGACATATTAAAAAGGAGCAATATCTATAGAAATTAAACGATGTCCAGCATAAAATTTTTAAATGATAGTCATACCGATTAAATTTTGAAATGATAAAGTCATGTCGATTTTTCTTTTTGTTTCGCAAATGCAAAATTCTATTAAATATCTTGTATTCTATTTGATTAAATGATAAACATATTGATGTTGTATCGTCTTCGGGTCCCGACCGGAGAACCGTATTCTTGCCTTCATGGTCCTTACAAGTTCGTCTCCCCTAGATGATGATATCCCGGGGCCTAGCCCGAGCTAAATGACAAACGACAGAGGATGTTACGGGTGTTGTCGGTAAAGCCCCTCTGATACCTAAGTCAGTTAGGTAATCGAAAGTGGATGAGTAAGAACAAATGTTGATGTATATGGGCTAATAAGATGGTGCAATTGGACATACCTGAGCTTTTACAGAGGGGGTTGTGAGTGAATGTGAGTGATATATGACATGTGATATGATAGGGCGAGATCTATGCCTCATCCCCGGATTCTCGGGCCTATGCGCCTTTTTTCGCACAAGGCACCTTTGTAGGCATGACTCATGCAAATTATGTGAGCATCAATCACGGGCAGGGGCGAAAGTAGGAATCTTTAGTAGGGTGGACTGGAGAGCTAAAAAGAATTTACAATATTGATGACAATACGTCAAGTAACTTAAAAAAAATTAAAATACAATATATGTACATAAGTTAACGACCGCCATCAAAATTATATCATCAAAATTATCTCCTAATTCAGTCCCATCTATGGATTTATGGGCCATCATTGGACAACATTCCACGATTTAGTGCTGGATTAGAAATTTGGACACAGTTAATAGCCAACACCTAGAAAAACACGGAATATAGAGCTAATATATATTATGTATATTAGGCATGATGTGGTGGGCACCCACAATGGGCGCCTGTGTGGGCGCCTAGAGATGCTCAGCCGAGCATCTCCATAATTTAATGAGATGCTCGGCTGAGCATCTCCAGGTGTCCACACTATCAACTTTTTTATGTATATATATATATAGGTTATAATTGAGCCTGGGCTGAAGCCCAAGCCCGCCACTACTTGGGGCCGCCCCTGATCACGGATATGTAGGACTAATCACTAGGCATAATGATCGTAGTCGTTTCTGGAAATGTACCTCGAGTAGCGGGGGAGAGCGAGAGGATCCTTCGAATAGCGGGGCAACATATTGGTGGGGTATCAAGGGCTTGTTCGGTCCCGAGGCCAGATATTGGTAGGGTATAAAATATTAATATCTTGTCTATCAAATATTATTATATTTAAAGTTACGCATTGTCGGTTACATGGGGAGAAGTTCTCTAAAATTCGTAAGCGAGATTGAATTTGTGGTTGGACGACTAGGAGTAAAATATCATATTTCCAATATTATTCGCCTTATATATTTCTCTTTATGATTGAATTATGACTTCTTATATTTCCAGTTTATTCCGTAATCGTAGTAAAAAAAAAAAGTTACAAATAAACAAATATAAAGGACTTCCCAGTTTGTTCAGTTTGGTTTCCATTTTCGGGAAATCCCTAGACTCTTCAAACAAATTCGCAACTCATGCATGCATGCATCGATCGGCTTTTAGTTACTTACATCCATGAATATTTTCTCACTTTGAGCTATCAAAGATACAACCAAAGATCCAAGAACAATATAAAAGGGATTCTATAAATAGTTGGATACCTCTTTTTTGATCACTTCTCTCGTGCTTATATTATGGAGTCTATAAATTGTTGGAATACATAATATCACATGGCTTATAAATTAAACTATGGATGGAAACTAGTATTTCCCACATACATTAATGGAAAAAACTCGAAATTTAACTAAAATGCAACTATGTAAACCAATTTATGGAAAAAAAACTCGAACTTTGACTAAAATGCAACTATGTAACCACCTAACTAAAAAATCATCACACCAATAAAAACCAATTGCAAACATGTGTGAAAGGGAATGTTATAGAAATTGTTGCAGGTGATTTTGTTTTCACCAATTTAGTCATGTTTTCTCAGTTAGAGTTCTTAATAAGAATTTAATATGAGTAACAAGAAAAAGAAATTTCATTTTAAATGGAGAAAGAAAAGAAAGGAAGAGTGAAAATCAGAAACCTATCAAAAACCAGCAACGTGAAACGAAGAAAACCAAATCACCATATCCTCAGTGAAGCATTCCTGTCTTATCACCCTCTTCTTCTCATCATCCATAGCATAATCCTGAATCCGAAACCGGCAAATCGGGCACGTCTTCCTGCGAGAGAAGCCGAGCCATCTCTCGATACAAACCCTATGAAACACATGCAGACATGGCAATAACGACGCATCGCCTCCTCCGTCCAAACTCGACAAACAGATTGAGCATTCTCTATCTTCCGGAGCTTTGGCGCCTTTGCCGTTTCTTCTCTTAGGGAAGAGACCGGTGAACATAGACCATATCATGTCCATTTGGTTGCAAGAATTAATACAAGCATTGGTCCATTCATTAACACATGTTTATTAGCACTGGATTAGACAGAACGAAGAATTGAAATTATAAGATGCAATGTTTGTATAGCTAGTATTGTGTCACTTTTGATTTTTTTGCTTGGTTTCAACGTGAAAGGGTGGTTGAAGCAATTGGACTTCGAGATAAATGTGATTAAATAAAATTGGTTGCACCAATAAAAGATTGATACCTTGCTCCAACTTTAGTATTAAATTGTACGTATATGGCACTCCCATTGTTATATTTCCTTTGAAACTTGATTTTTTTAGGTAAAATATATTTTAATATTTTGTTGATTAAAATGATTATGGACTACATATCTTGGATCCGACACTAAGCCAATATCAGTTTAGTTCCATTTTCACTTTTGATATTATATTAATATATTTATCTCATTTTCTCAATCGAACATCAGAATCAGGAGTTGAATCGGTTGTTTGGATGGCATGTTGTGACGTGGACATCGCAGCATTTAAACCATCTTTTCTTGTAAAGGGAGATGGGACAATATTAATTGTCTTAATTCGGAAATTAAATTAGGTTGGTTTAGTTAGTCGTTAATTATCATATGATCGTTTTGCGAGATTCATTTTGTATTTATAGTGCAACCGATAGATTGGAATGAAAATAAACTTAACATATTACGTATGGATCTACCTAATTCGGGTAATTACTCTGTTTTTTCTTGCTTTTTTTTCTCGCATTTGTATTTATTAAAAAAAAAAACAAACAGGTTCGTTAAGTAGTTAAGTATCAAGTTATCGTTGAAAAATATCAATTTATCAAGTTAGACACGTTTGGTCCCAAATAGCAGTTTTTTTTTTTACAAAAAGATTAGCCTATTACTGGACTAACCCCTATATAGATCAGAGACCCATTGACCCATATATATTTTAAATCGAGGGATATGTACGAGTAGGCAGGGGTCCGGGGGAGAGGACTTATATAACGGACTAACTCCCAGAACATACCCCAACAATATTTCAGTGAGGAATATCCCAAATAGCTATCTTGCTCACACGGGGAGAAAAGTCGACCTATATTTTGAGGGATTTATGCATTCAAACTCCTCTACATAGGAAAGTGTCAAATTAATACACATAACTTTTATCCACATACATCATGGAGGGGTAAACCATTGGTTGTGGACCCGGTGGCAAATAGCAGTCCATTGGTAGAAACAACTAATTGAAGGATAGGGATTACTTCAATGCCATTTTCTTGAATCGTGATCGAGATTGACCGTGTATACAAATTTAGCATTTTGGAATTTGTTCCCAAACTTCAGAAAAGGATAGGACAGGTGGGTAATAAATTTACATCTTGCCATGAGATATGTTAATAGCAGGAAAGGACTCTTGGCCAACATTACACTTCCCATTAAGTTATTGAAATTAGACTGATATTTGCTGCTGTCTTATTCAAATTTCTCCATGACCGTAGAGCTTCTAAAGAATCAAAACCCGTTTTAACGGATATTACGGTAATTCGGGTCAAAGAGGAAAAAAAATGAAATAGGGATTAATATTGCACAGATTTTGCTTTTCAGAACCACATAATGTATTTTTCCACCCACATAGCATTGGACTTTGGTCAGTTATAAACATTTTAGATCTCATGAAACTTACACATTGACATATTTAGTTGAACCACAAAAAGCAACATAACACAAAGATCCAGCTATGAGAAAGGTGAACTTTTCGATTACTACGTAGATCACACACATACAACATATCTAAACATTGGTACCGATCTGTTTCTGATAGTTTCTATCAACGGAAAAAATAAACAGACAACAGCAAGCAGGTTTTATTCCTCACTTATAACAATCTATGTTAGACATTCCAAGCCAACTTAAAAGAATAGTCTGCGCACCACAAGTATATGTCTAATTCCAGGGACTCGGAAGCCTGCCATCTCTGAATACGGAAGTGCCACCCGATGCTGCAGGTGAAGGAGAGGAAGCTATGTAATTTGTTCCTGTTACAGAGACCGACGAATGTACTTGCCCGGCAGGTGCGAATCGTGAAGGACTAGGACTACCAGCAACCCCCAGCAAGGTTCTATGAGTTAGAGGTACCTGGTAGGATACAAGCAAATGAATCGCCTCTATATGCGTAAATCGAACAAGATAAAAGGTTTCTATATTGTCATTGCAAAAGGGAAACTATACTCATCTTTTGTGATAGAGGGCTCGTTTTTCATAAGAAGCACTATTACATGGGAATGTGTGGGTAGGGGGTAAAACAATAGTCCCTAGAACAAATAAGACAATTACCAGGTTAGGGGGAGGCTTCCGCTGTTGACAGTCTGATGATGGTGAAGTGCTGCTCATGCGTGGTACATGACGAGGATGGTTATTAGGATTCAATGTGTCATCAGCTTCTCCTCCATCCATATCACCACAAGGAGCTACATCTGGACCCATTTTAGGGGTGTTAGCCCTTGACATTGACCCTGTATCAGTCGTGGTATCCACTTGTAGTGGAAGAGGTGGACGACCAGATGTGCCTTGTACACTATTCTGTCTCTTTAACTGTTCTTCTGCACTCAGAATCTGTCACCACAATCACCGCATGAGTATATGACTATATGTAGCAGAAAATTAGAAGAAATGTGCATAAAGTATATGCCAAAGAGCATCCAGAATATATACTCCACGCCAAGAAAATTCGTGTTACCTGTTTCAACACTTGTACTAAACTATGTTTTCTCTCATTCAAAAGTTCCAATTTCTCCTCAATCTCCTTCCTTCTTTTCTCTTTATCATTTATTGCATCTTCCTGTTTGCTTCTCTACAAATAAAGAAAAGAATGCGACACATGAGAAGTAAAAACAGGTGTGTAACCAGTCATATATTAGAAAGAAGATGAGGTGGCTTTATTCAAGATTTATGTGAACCAAGTTAATAAATTTAACGGTCAAAAGGCTCAGCTCGAGCAGCATTCCTCCTCCTTTGCAACACCAAGAAATAGAAGAATGAGAGAGCGAGATATACGGGGGGTAATCGAATCTTTTAATATCAGTCCACAGTTCAGGTTCATTATTTAAAAAATGAAGTTTGCCCTTCAAAGTTAAATTTCAAGTACAAACTACCTGAACAATGAAGAAAACGAAGCATTTGGCTTCACATTTAAATGGTATTCATATACTTTCTTCATCTTAAAATCAACTTTTCAACAATCTTGACGAGGTCTCTAGAATTCAGAGTATAAAAATACTGCATTTACTTGAAACCGCACACTATCCATGACCCAGAATGCTAATCTACCAACCCATAAGAATGGAAGTGAATTGCAAAGTGCTTATAATGTTATGCATACAACTTCCGTGATTTTCGGGCGCATGCATTACAATTCAGTTACGAACATCCTGAAAAGAACAGTTTAAACTTGTTATCTAAAATTTTCAACTAAAAAAGCTGTAAATCCAAATTCCAACACAAACACTGATCTTCTCACAATAAATTTATCAAATAGTTTATTGCAGAAACATCATCCACCAACAACACATCCATTTAAACTCACAATATTGAAGAATGTGATCTCCACTACACCTACATACGAAATTCCATCAGGAACTCCAAAGACTGAAATATTCACATCATATAAACAAATCAATAAAGATAAGTGCATAAAAAATAAAAATAAAAACCAAAACCAGAACTTCAGTACCTCGACCTCCGAATTATTAACCACCTCAGTTTTGCCCTCTTTTTTTGCAGTCTCCTCCTTCTCCCCCTCCTCCTCCACTATCGCGTCACTCTTCTCCACCAATTTCATTAAAGCATCCTCATTCATCTCCACCTCCTTTGCCTCTCCTAAATCCTTCAAATCCTCCTGCGGTGGCAATTCAGGCCCGGTACTGGGAATATCCTTATCCTTATGATCTCCATCATGATTTTTCTCCAAATCATTACCCTTCGGAATTGGATCTGGCTTTGAATCGTCAGGGGTCAGATTTGAGGCAGGATTAGAAATTGAAGCGTGGGCAACGTTACCGGATGATCGGATACGGGCAAGGGCTCTGGAGCGGCGGCGGAGGAGGATTTTGAAATCCTTGAGCGAGATGTTGGAGGTCGGCCGAGGCCATCGACGGGGCACGTCGGAAACTTTGTGCAGGTTCCCCTTGTACAGCGATATTGCCACCATCTCCGATTGCGAGCTAATTGGAATTAGACTTCAAAATAAGTATAATATTTTTTTAGCTAATTCTTTCAGATGAATAATTTTCCATAAATTAATTTTTTTTGCTCCCAATTGTTTTTCAAATACATTTTTTATTTTCCAAAATAAAAATACATTTTGTTTATCCAGTATGGATTTGATCAATTGGTCATATTACTTCAATCACACAGCATGCCAATATATTAATAAAATAAAAAATAAAAACACAGATGACTTTGGATTAGAGTAAAACAAAAATATGTTTGGAAATGTTATCAATAAGTTTCAAATATTTTTGGATTAATCAATATTTCTATAACCATATAACCTCTTTATATAAGATGGTTTTCAAGAGAAATTTTAGATACTATTATTTGTATTTTCAAAAATATTATTAGACTGATTTGATCCATCCGACGAATATACGACAAAGAAATGTATTTCAAACCTTCGAGTATAGAAATCATTTCAAATACATTCTTCTAAATTTACTCTTTCAATAGAATGGGTTATACTGAATACGATCTTAGATGAACATGGTCTCAAATCTATTATATGTAGTCTATTATTTAAGGTTATATGTGTTGAAATAGAAGTTTTTCAGTAGATGCCTCATCAAGTTTATACCATGTTTGCAAGTTCAACATTGCCGACGCACAGGTAATATGGTCGCCAAGATCCTTTATACACGAAATATGAAAAACTTGTTACCGCTGATGTTCAAATGACATCTATGTTTTTTCATAAAAACAAAAAATTTTGTTAAGTTAAGCGTGCATGGTTGATATAAGTACTGAGATGGGTGATTTGTTCTCGTACGTCAAGCTGCTAACGTTGTACCGCTTGATCTAGTTGATCAGTGGGATGTAAAAATGTGATGACAATACTATCTCTATCGGGGATAGTACTGCGCCTTCCCGGACTCATGGACCTACGTCCACTCGACCTAGGGATCGTTCCACTAACCAATGTTTTGATTGTTTACAAATGAAGTTTCAACCAGTTCTATCACTTTCTAAGTTTTCAACTCAAAAATTACGTGATTGTAGAGAACTCGGCCCTTGTTTTTGACATAACATGTTAGATGCAATTAATGATCTTCACCTAGCATGGCAAGAAGGAAAAATTTTAACGTGGCTATACACAACAGATTCCACTTTACATTGCTTTCGAAAATGAATGATATAAATAACTGTTAGTCTATTTATAAATACTCGTTCCTATACCCGAACAACAGAAATTAAACCTTGACATGACCAAAAATTCTATCCCTTGGACAACAAGCTAGATAAAGATAATATATCTGTTCATTTGAAAATATCAATTGTTGCCCAACGAAAAAATCAAGAATCGACCCTCAATATTATCAAGAACTTCAGTTTCGGCCTCATGATATTTTTGCTTTAGTCTCCTTTGGCTCTGGCCTGGAACTGTTAGGGGTCAATACTGAGGCAGGATCAGGGACTGAAAAGTGAGATTGGGATGATCGGAGACTTGCGAGGGCTGTGGAGCGGCGGCGGAGGAGTTTCTTGAAGTCTTTGAGTGGGATGATGGGGGTCGGCGGAGCCCTGGGACGGGGCTCGTCAGGCACTTTGTGCATGTTTCCTTTGGACCACGTTGTTCCCACAATCTTCTTCGGTGATCTCCCATAAGGGGTCTTGGGGGCACGAGATTATATATATTATAATTTAGATAAGAATTTATACATGTGGTTATCATGTTATCTCGATTAAGTAAAATTGTTTTATTAATTTTTCATCCATAATATGAAATTCATCGCCATCCGGTCCTAATAGAAGAGAAGAGGTAGCCACTTGAGACATAACCTTAGCAACTTGACCGCCTACATTTTTTTTCAACTCTTGAATGGCATCCTGCAGCTGCTCCAATTCATGTTTATCGATAGGGCCCTCCCACCAGTAGTGGCTTTGATTCGATTTCCTCATTTGGTCCAATGCCTCACCCCTTTTTCTCTCCATTTCCAACTCATTCAGAATTTGTCCCAACTGCATGTTTAGTTCACGTACAGTGACATTCCTTTGAGCCTCCATAAGATGAAACGAATTAGTCGTGGCACTAGGGTTTAGGTTCAAGAATCTCTCGACTATGAGCTCCACGTTCGGATGCCCGAAAGAGAAGACTTTTCCAGCCGGAGAGAATACTATAATGGCGATTTCCACTCCGCAGAGTGTGCAGAGCTCACTAGCTTTCATGAATAGCCAGATAGTTGTTTCGAAAACGTCACTTGTAAGTAATTTTTTACCTCAATTTTCGCAATCTTGATCTTTTGTCTGCCCATGCTTGGCTTCTTTGCCATGCTGAAATAAATATTGCTAGTAATTCTCAGCGTATAGTTTTTTTCATTAATGAAGATGGAGAAAAGCTTTGGTTTCAAGAAGGATATTCATAGGGGACTTGATCTTCATTTCAACTAAATGCGGGTCAGTTTCTTTCTTTTTTGTGTAGGATGTTACAGATTATCTGGGAGTTGGAAAATCTTTATATTTAATTCATGGATTTTCAGGTTAATGGTATTAAATAACTTAATGATATCATACTGTATTATTGAATACTTGATGAATGAAAGTGAATTTTTGGCAAGAAGAAACGTATAATATTTGTAATAATTCCATGTAAGTTTCTATAATTTTACCAGTGAAGTTTAATCTCTAGCTTAATTAAACGCAGAACAACTAGATGATTCCATATACAGTAAGATGACCTGAAATTCTACGCGTAAGCAAATGAAACTTTATTTGCCCGTAAAATTTCTTTCAATTAGTGACATTCAATATCATAGATTTTATTTTTGGAATGAAAAACTATAGTTGATTTTTTGATAAAAATAAATGGGAGACGTTTAGGGTACGTTCTAAACATCAAATGAAAATGAAAAAGGAAAAAAAATAATGCGATGATAATTAATATATCCAATTCCAATTTTTGGAGATACCATCATGAATTACATGATACAAAATGTCCAAATCTATATAAAAAGAGAATATATATTATTATTATTATTATTGTTATTATTATTATTATTATTATTATTATTATTATTATTATTATTTTTTTTTTTTTTTTTTTGTTGTTGTTGTTATCGTCGTCGTCGTCGTCGTCTCGAGTTTTTGCTTCCTATCCAATTAACAACTATCACAAGGACATGCTTTTGGGCATAGGTGATACATACTGAAACTAATTACTTCTTATTATAATATCTCAACTTCGTGTCAAATTCTTTAGAAATATAACGATAAAATTATATAGTTTCGTTTCATATAATCCAAATTATAAATAAAATGAAAAAGAAAACCAAAACGGAAGTAATGCAATTTATTATATTTTAATAGCCGCTATGTATGTATGATTCACATCGATCACATGTAAACTTGTAACCGAAAGAGCAACCATTTAATCAAATAACATATGCTAGCTAGTGAGTTACTAGCAAATCATACGCCTCAAAAGAATCCATGGCAATATCCAAAATTGTTATTGCCAACAACAGCATTAGACCCCACGAAAACCTGGCCAGGTTTAATCTCGTATTGATCAAAAACCCCGTCTTTCCCGCCGTCATCCGGTCCTAATAGAAGAGAATAGGTAGCCACTTGAGACATAACCTTAGCAACTTGACCGCCTACATTTTTTTTCAACTCTTGAATGGCATCCTGCAGCTGCTCCAATTCATGTTTATCGATAGGGCCCTCCCACCAGTAGTGGCTTTGATTCGATTTCCTCATTTGGTCCAATGCCTCACCCCTTTTTCTCTCCATTTCCAACTCATTCAGAATTTGTCCCAACTGCATGTTTAGTTCACGTACAGTGACATTCCTTTGAGCCTCCATAAGATGAAACGAATTAGTCGTGGCACTAGGGTTTAGGTTCAAGAATCTCTCGACTATGAGCTCCACGTTCGGATGCCCGAAAGAGAAGACTTTTCCATCCGGAGAGAATACTATATATAATGGCGATTTCCTCGCCGCAGAGTGTGCAGAGCTCACTAGCTTTCATGAATAGCCAGATAGTTGTTTCGAAAACGTCACTTGTAAGTAATTTTTTACCTCAATTTTCGCAATCTTGATCTTTTGTCTGCCCATGCTTGGCTTCTTTGCCATGCTGAAATAAATATTGCTAGTAATTCTCAGCGTATAGTTTTTTTCATTAATGAAGATGGAGAAAAGCTTTGGTTTCAAGAAGGATATTCATAGGGGACTTGATCTTCATTTCAACTAAATGCGGGTCAGTTTCTTTCTTTTTTGTGTAGGATGTTACAGATTATCTGGGAGTTGGAAAATCTTTATATTTAATTCATGGATTTTCAGGTTAATGGTATTAAATAACTTAATGATATCATACTGTATTATTGAATACTTGATGAATGAAAGTGAATTTTTGGCAAGAAGAAACGTATAATATTTGTAATAATTCCATGTAAGTTTCTATAATTTTACCAGTGAAGTTTAATCTCTAGCTTAATTAAACGCAGAACAACTAGATGATTCCATATACAGTAAGATGACCTGAAATTCTACGCGTAAGCAAATGAAACTTTATTTGCCCGTAAAATTTCTTTCAATTAGTGACATTCAATATCATAGATTTTATTTTTGGAATGAAAAACTATAGTTGATTTTTTGATAAAAATAAATGGGAGACGTTTAGGGTACGTTCTAAACATCAAATGAAAATGAAAAAGGAAAAAAAATAATGCGATGATAATTAATATATCCAATTCCAATTTTTGGAGATACCATCATGAATTACATGATACAAAATGTCCAAATCTATATAAAAAGAGAATATATAAGTATACGTTCAAAAGTCAAAAGAAATCAATAATACATATATATTAATTATGTGAGTCATTATATATTAATTCTGTGAGTCATTATACTAATATGAAAACGTTTGTCACATTGTAAACTCATTGATGAGATGGATTTTGGCATATATAAACCATAAAGTTTATTTTAATCTCTATGTGTAACCGTAACTTTAAAGTTATATTATTATTATTATATTGTTATTGTTATTATTATTATTATTATTATTATTATTATTATTATTATTTTTTTTTTTTTTTTATTATTATTATTATTATTATTATTATTATTATTATTATTATTATTATTATTATTATTATTATTATTATTATTATTATTATTATTATTATTATTATTATTATTATTATTATTATTATTATTATTATTATTATTATTATTATTATTATTATTATTATTATTATTATTATTATTATTATTATTATTATTATTATTATTATTATTATTATTATTATTATTATTATTATTATTATTATTATTATTATTATTATTATTATTATTATTATTATTATTATTATTATTATTATTATTATTATTATTATTATTATTATTATTATTATTATTATTATTATTATTATTATTATTATTATTATTATTATTATTATTATTATTATTATTATTATTATTATTATTATTATTATTATTATTATTATTATTATTATTATTATTATTATTATTATTATTATTATTATTATTATTATTATTATTATTATTATTATTATTATTATTATTATTATTATTATTATTATTATTATTATTATTATTATTATTATTATTATTATTATTATTATTATTATTATTATTATTATTATTATTATTATTATTATTATTATTATTATTATTATTATTATTATTATTATTATTATTATTATTATTATTATTATTATTATTATTATTATTATTATTATTATTATTATTATTATTATTATTATTATTATTATTATTATTATTATTATTATTATTATTATTATTATTATTATTATTATTATTATTATTATTATTATTATTATTATTATTATTATTATTATTATTATTATTATTATTATTATTATTATTATTATTATTATTATTATTATTATTATTATTATTATTATTATTATTATTATTATTATTATTATTATTATTATTATTATTATTATTATTATTATTATTATTATTATTATTATTATTATTATTATTATTATTATTATTATTATTATTATTATTATTATTATTATTATTATTATTATTATTATTATTATTATTATTATTATTATTATTATTATTATTATTATTATTATTATTATTATTATTATTATTATTATTATTATTATTATTATTATTATTATTATTATTATTATTATTATTATTATTATTATTATTATTATTATTATTATTATTATTATTATTATTATTATTATTATTATTATTATTATTATTATTATTATTATTATTATTATTATTATTATTATTATTATTATTATTATTATTATTATTATTATTATTATTATTATTATTATTATTATTATTATTATTATTATTATTATTATTATTATTATTATTATTATTATTATTATTATTATTATTATTATTATTATTATTATTATTATTATTATTATTATTATTATTATTATTATTATTATTATTATTATTATTATTATTATTATTATTATTATTATTATTATTATTATTATTATTATTATTATTATTATTATTATTATTATTATTATTATTATTATTATTATTATTATTATTATTATTATTATTATTATTATTATTATTATTATTATTATTATTATTATTATTATTATTATTATTATTATTATTATTATTATTATTATTATTATTATTATTATTATTATTATTATTATTATTATTATTATTATTATTATTATTATTATTATTATTATTATTATTATTATTATTATTATTATTATTATTATTATTATTATTATTATTATTATTATTATTATTATTATTATTATTATTATTATTATTATTATTATTATTATTATTATTATTATTATTATTATTATTATTATTATTATTATTATTATTATTATTATTATTATTATTATTATTATTATTATTATTATTATTATTATTATTATTATTATTATTATTATTATTATTATTATTATTATTATTATTATTATTATTATTATTATTATTATTATTATTATTATTATTATTATTATTATTATTATTATTATTATTATTATTATTATTATTATTATTATTATTATTATTATTATTATTATTATTATTATTATTATTATTATTATTATTATTATTATTATTATTATTATTATTATTATTATTATTATTATTATTATTATTATTATTATTATTATTATTATTATTATTATTATTATTATTATTATTATTATTATTATTATTATTATTATTATTATTATTATTATTATTATTATTATTATTATTATTATTATTATTATTATTATTATTATTATTATTATTATTATTATTATTATTATTATTATTATTATTATTATTATTATTATTATTATTATTATTATTATTATTATTATTATTATTATTATTATTATTATTATTATTATTATTATTATTATTATTATTATTATTATTATTATTATTATTATTATTATTATTATTATTATTATTATTATTATTATTATTATTATTATTATTATTATTATTATTATTATTATTATTATTATTATTATTATTATTATTATTATTATTATTATTATTATTATTATTATTATTATTATTATTATTATTATTATTATTATTATTATTATTATTATTATTATTATTATTATTTTTTTTTTTTTTTTGTTGTTGTTGTTATCGTCGTCGTCGTCGTCGTCTCGAGTTTTTGCTTCCTATCCAATTAACAACTATCACAAGGACATGCTTTTGGGCATAGGTGATACATACTGAAACTAATTACTTCTTATTATAATATCTCAACTTCGTGTCAAATTCTTTAGAAATATAACGATAAAATTATATAGTTTCGTTTCATATAATCCAAATTATAAATAAAATGAAAAAGAAAACCAAAACGGAAGTAATGCAATTTATTATATTTTAATAGCCGCTATGTATGTATGATTCACATCGATCACATGTAAACTTGTAACCGAAAGAGCAACCATTTAATCAAATAACATATGCTAGCTAGTGAGTTACTAGCAAATCATACGCCTCAAAAGAATCCATGGCAATATCCAAAATTGTTATTGCCAACAACAGCATTAGACCCCACGAAAACCTGGCCAGGTTTAATCTCGTATTGATCAAAAACCCCGTCTTTCCCGCCGTCATCCGGTCCTAATAGAAGAGAATAGGTAGCCACTTGAGACATAACCTTAGCAACTTGACCGCCTACATTTTTTTTCAACTCTTGAATGGCATCCTGCAGCTGCTCCAATTCATGTTTATCGATAGGGCCCTCCCACCAGTAGTGGCTTTGATTCGATTTCCTCATTTGGTCCAATGCCTCACCCCTTTTTCTCTCCATTTCCAACTCATTCAGAATTTGTCCCAACTGCATGTTTAGTTCACGTACAGTGACATTCCTTTGAGCCTCCATAAGATGAAACGAATTAGTCGTGGCACTAGGGTTTAGGTTCAAGAATCTCTCGACTATGAGCTCCACGTTGGGATGCCCGAAAGAGAAGACTTTTCCAGCCGGAGAGAATACTATAATGGCGATTTCCACTCCGCAGAGTGTGCAGAGCTCACTAGCTTTCTTGAATAGCCCAGATCGGCGTTTCGAAAACGTCACTTGTAAGTGATTTTTCACCTCAATTTTCGCGATCTTGATCTTTTGTCTGCCCATGCTTGGCTTCTTTGCCATGCTGAAATATGAATTTTTAGTAATTCTCAGCGTATAGTTTTTTTCGTGAATGAAGATGGAGAAAAGCTTTGGTTTCAAGACTTGGTCTTTATTTCAACTAAATGAGGGTCATTTCTTTCTTTTTTGTGTAGGATGTTACATAATATATGGTAGTTGTGAAATCTTTATATTTAATTCATGGATTTTCAGGTTATTAGTATTAAATAACTTAATGATGTCATACTATATTATTGAATACTTGAGGAAAGAGAATTATTGGCAAGAATAAATGTATAATTTGTAATAATTCCATGTAAGTTTCTATATTTTTACCAGTGGAGTTTAATTTCTAGCTTAATTAAAAGCAGAACAACTACAGTAAGATGACCTGAAATTCTACACGTAAGCAAATGAAACTTTATTTGCCCATAAAATTTCTTTCATATTAGTGAATTCAAATCATAGATTTTATTTAGATGAAAAACTCTAAAAATAAATGGGAGACGTTTAGGGTACGTTCTAAACATCAAACAAACGAGA